>CM050220.1:22008423-22083423 GCA_027475355.1 Coilia nasus | reverse complement strand
GAGGTGGATTCCACTGTGCTGCGCTCATATGCCTAAAATGCCTTTGCGCTGTCCTGTACAGTTTCATTTATCAGTTGCGTTGAACACGGCTCTTCAAGTTCACTCCGACAAATCCTCCTATTTTTTAACAGAGAGGAACTGTACCAGTGTGTCCTCTGAACAGGCAAATATACCCAAAATAAAGTGAAAGCGTGTGGGTGTATTCAAGTGCAACCCTAAATCAGATGACGCCTTCAAGCCACACACACACACACACAGCCATGCAAACCTTGTGTGCTTCACCCTACAGGTCTGAGTTGTAAATTAATCCTTTCCCTCCCTTCGTTTTTAGGAGCACAACATACAGCCCTCCTCCAGAAGAGGTGTGTTACTCTTTTTTTTAACTTGTGTTCTTCCCTCAGTCTCAAGTAATTTTGTGGTAGACGTAGATGTTTTGAATGTAGTTAAAGGTCTGCAAGATACTGATCTCACTGTTTCATTTTTTACTTTTTTTTTTGTTTAGAAGCAGCAGGACTTCAAGCACACACACTCCTTCATGCTATGAAAATAGCACTATCTTGAAATGTGGATACGCTCAACTCATTTGTGTCCGTGCTGAAAAAATATCTATTGTGCCGAAAGACTGACAGACTACGTGCCATAGGTGGACGTCAAAAGTGGCCAAATGATTTTTTTGAAAACAGCACCACCACTTGTGTGGCTTTTTGTTTCTGCACCAGCCAAACACACACACACAAACCAGTTTGTCTTACACTCCCTCACCATCTCCCTCTAGTGGTGGCCTCTTCTTTGTTCATTCAGATTTAAAAACGTGCATACAGGTGCCAAAATTTAGTTAGGCATTCTCACACTTCTGCCATGACTCATGCACAGTTCAAACAAAGGGAGATGACTGACACTATACACTGATTAAATTAATTATAGTTTTTTTTCCTTTTAGTTTTCAACACATTGATGGTGCCTTAGTTTTTATGGAGTGGTCCGCATATCAGATGTGTAAATATTTTGCGTTTCTTTGCCGTAGAGAACATGTGTATGTTGTTTTTCAAGATTTCTATGTGTATACATGTGTGAATGTGAGGATGTTTTTTATTATTATTATTATTTCTGCACAATATTGTCAGTATTAAACGTTTTTTTTTTGTACGTGCGTACAACTTTCATTGTCTTCTGTGCTATGAAGAAAAAAATCAATCCTAATTTTGTCATATTTTATAACCATCAACACAAACAATAAATTAATAATAATCAATAACAAAGAACCAGTGACTCCACCAAACCTTGTCTTCCAAGATCATTTATTAAATATTCGGCAGATTAATATCGAACAGAAAAGACAGGACATGGTAGTGCAGTGAGCAAGCTTCTTCACTTGGCTACCTCATCAAGTTTGGGCTCTGTGGAGGTAAAAGGTAGAGCAGTGAATGTTGTGAGCCACAAGATCATGCTTAAAGGTGCTGCATCCAAGACATTTACAGTGAGCAATCGTAAAAACTGTCCTGATATTTCACCAGAGATTAAGGCATGTTAAATTAACATGCCGATTTCACTGACAATAGTACAGCCGAAATGTTCACATTTTAGATTTATATCATTTAAAGCCCACAAATTCTGTTTATGCTTTAATTTTGTGTTTTGCGTCTTGAGGCAAAACAATGGTTTACAGTATTTGTAATTTGACTGCAGTACCAATTTGGTCACAATCCTACACAATATGGGGCCTTTGTGCATTTGCAATTTAGTTAAAAGTGAAAAGAAATTCAATGTAGGTATACTGAATAAGGGGCAATGGCAAAAGGTGTGCAGGCATCCTTTCAAATTCTATGATATGAGTTAGGGCTGGGCGATAAAACGATAACGATATGTATCTCGATAGACACCTACTCGATAACAATAGAAAATGTGTTCGATAGAATGTTTCGATAGAATGGTTTTTTTTGTTTGTTTTTTTAAGAAAACGGCGTAAGTTTAGTCAGAGCCCTCTCTGATTTAGCGCCGCTTTAAATCTTTGTTGCGAAGCAAGCTTGGTTGCATGAGCAAAGGCACTCGTCCTCTGTAGCCTAGCAACGTATGGGGAGTGACACTAATAGCCAATCATGTCACAGTATCGCGTTTGGTTGCGCCATCTCTTGTCTCGTAGTCGTGTTTTTTTCCAGAAACAGCATGGTCAAGAAAGGACGATGAGTGCTACTGCGACGAGCGAGGAAAATGTGGATAAGGGCTCATTCACACCAACTTGAGCGTGTACAGCGCGTATCAGTATACAATATGTTTGTATAGGGACAGAATACGCTCAGATCACGCGTGCGGTGTGAAGAGTCTAATTTGTTAACATGCATTCTAAACGAATACGGACAGAAAACAGCCACACACTGAATACGCAGAGGGTTTGGTGTGAATGAGCCCTAAGAACAGAAAGGTCTGCTCACCAGTATGGGAACTTTTTTGGAGTTTACAAATCTCATCATAGTCAGACAAATGTCTGCAAATTATGCAGTAAAACTATATACATATATGATAGTTCTTCTCAGGTATCAGGTTTCGCTATGTTTACATTTAACACTTTGCACATGTCTTTATAACACTTCAGCTTTGTTAAGCACTTCATTAGCTTATTGATAATTGTTCAGTTTTCATTGTGATCGTAACATTGAACGTGTGTTGACAGTCATTTTGCCTGAATGGTTATTGCCTGTCAGAGGAAGGTTAAGTTAAAAATAAAAATGTTTAAATTTAGATTTTTTCCCTCCTGTTACTTATTTCAAATAGGTCACACAATGTTTCAATAATTATCGATATCGACCAATATGAAACACTTATATCGTGATACAGATTTCAGCCATATCGCCCAGCCCTAATATGAGTCTAAAAATCTGCTTCTACATGTGTAGTCATAATAGTAATGGCAGACTTCTTAAGCATTGGCTGAAACATTAAGCACATTTTCAGACACATTTTCCATGCACTTGGAAATCCAAGTCAAGATCACAATCCAAGATGTCAATCAGTGATTTTAATATTCCATTCTGGCCTGTTCTGTATCCCATGACACAGGAGTCTAATCTATGAATCACAGCTGAAAATGTAACATTGACATTTCTCCAGGTGCAACCTCAGAGCTTCAGCCATGTTCAAATGTTCAGGGCTTACAGTACAGATTCTGCTTTCTTACTTTCAGCTGGCAGTGGCCGAATGGGTACAATGCATCCGACTAACTCAGATCAAAGCTGCAATGAGTACCTGCAACAGTGCAACCCTCTTAGATGCGTTGCAGTAAGTAACACCACAGGTGCCCCATTAGTAACAAATTCGTAACACATGACTCACGAGTGAATTTGAAGTCTGGGAATTTGGTGAGGTCTCCACCACCGAATAGCCTCTGCAGTTTGGCGACCTCCTCAGACAGATTCTTCTGGTAGGCTGGGCCAGCATCCACCACTCCACCTGCAGTCCTGGACACGACACATCAAATCAGAGATGACACCACATAGGTGAGATACTTCATTTAACCCGAAGGAAATAAGGAATAAAAACACAGGCGAGATAAGGCCAAAAAAACAGAGCACTGTACATGTTAATAACTACTGATACACCTGGTTCGTTGCGGTGGAAAAGGGGTATAAGTGTACTGAAAGGTCAGCCGTTCAATGGCGGAACCATGACACCAAATTCACAGCCAGTGCTTGGCATCTCTTCTTCTAACCTAGTGCTCATTTAACACCCATCGTGGAAAACTCACAATATTTGACAGTCAACCTATACAATGATAAAAAATTAATATAATGATAAAAAAAATTACGCGACATAAGAGACGTACTTGCTCTTGGTGTTGTAGTCACGAATCTTGTCAAGGAACAGTTTCTGGACAGGGTCCATGTCTTTTGCCCGGTTGAAAAGGACGGCGGAGATACCAATGTTTCTCCGCAGGGTCACAGCCACGGCGGAGCGGAATAGGGAGGAAAGCTGGAATAACCTATGGAGAGCCATGCTGTATATAAAAAATGAAAGTAGAGGTTACCGAAAGAGACTTAAGGTTAAGGCTGTACAATACGTCGACATAATTATCTAGCTAAACTACGCCACGCTAGGTTCCAGCTAGCACTTGCTGGCAGACTGACCGTAATAACCCAGGGTAATCCAAGGTAACAAAGTTAGCTAGCCAACAAACAACAATCGAGTAATAGCATGGCGAGTAAACGCTTATTTGTCTCGGGAATGTGTAATGTATTATTTTAAATATGTTAATTGGCCCAATTGGCTCGAAAAACACTCTTCAGTCTGCCAAGGGCAGCGTTGACAATTTAGCAGGCATATTCCGTACGTTAGCCTGCTAATGTTTAGTCGCCCTGGTTTGACACTTCAAGTTGACAAATTGAAACGTGCTCTTCCCTCAAAATAAGCAACAATGCCATCTTAAATACACTTTCATATCGCTAAAACAATTCCACTGTAACAGACAAAGCATTACATATCATGCATTCGTTAAAGGAAATAAAACAATATCTTAAAAGTCACCTTGTGTTCAGCTATGGTACCGCTGTTCAGGAAAGTAGAAGAATCAACTGACGAACGACGTCAAAAAGCTTTCCTCTCTTCATTACTTCTTTGTACTGCCACCAACTGGATTGGAGTAGCTTCCTATTTGGGAAAAACGACAAGAAATACAAAATGAACCAAAAAAACATAGGCTATAAAAATGTAACCTGTAACTGACCATTTGCTTTTATTTAGGCCTACCTTACTTTACTCAGAGCGTTTAAGAGTATCTCACCTATTTATGAAATGTCCTGAATATAGGCTTTGATTACTCAAAAGGAGTTATTAGTGGATTCACAGGTTGGCTTACCAGACAGGCCCATGCCTCCTAAAACTGTGGAACTTTCCAGGAGTTCATGCATTAAACAGGATTTGTCTTCTTTGCAAATCATTCCCCCCAGGCCCAGTAAACGTAGCGGGATCAGCAGCTGTCAGAAAATGTATAGCTTACTGGTACCCTCTGTTAGTAGAAAGGCATAAACATACTGTGTAGTGCGCAAATGTGTACATAAAATGACAGACAAGTTTATGTTTCTACTGGGCAAGGAGCAGAATGGTTAAAACAATGTGCGAGCGAACATACTCCCTCATGGGGGCCATACATTTCCATGTCTCTCTTTGTAAACAATAGGGATGTGTATTTCTGTCACTGTTGTAAGTGTTTAAACTGTGTTCAAAAAGAGAAAAGGCCTAAATGAGATATATTGTCTCCTAATGCATTACCTAAATACCAACTAAAACTGTTAAAAGAAATAATCTGTAAGTAGCATGACAGGAGATTTTGGTGAAAACGTAGGTAGGAACCTCATGTAGGCTATTTTCTATTTCTATATGCTCAGAAATTGACTTTTTTTATTTTTCTCAGAAAATGCAAGTTTAATCTCAGAAATTCTGAGATTTATTGTCAGAATTAAAAAAAAAAAACTCTGTTCACATGACCCTAATCCTCTTCCGTAGCTGTTTGATTAGCATTAACAAAAGGATTTTTGTACTGTCCTGTATCAGAATCATACAGTGCACTAATGATTTGTCTTTAGTGTAAAAAAAAGGATCTTACCCGGCCTAGGGAGACTAGATTTTCAATATCTCAAACCGGGACACATGCCAGATATGTGAACAATAATTTTGCTTCCTAAAACCAAAACATTATTTCATTTTGGTTGGAACGTGTATGTATGCAGATTCCTTATTCGGAAATGATTTTGGGTGGAGCTCTCTGATTGGTTCTACAATAGTAGAACAATATAAAAGGGAAACGCACCACAAGGGCGCCCCCTCTCAGACAGTAACATTTCATAGACTTTAATGTGCTACATCTTTAATAAAGTTAGTCCGGTTTCTTTGATATACGCCTGCTGTGTGTCCTTCCAGTTGCCTGCTTAAACAGTAGGCTACACTACAGCTTCTGCTGCACATCTGCTGCACCTGTGAACACAAAGGACTATCTACCAGCTAAGTGCAATGTAACACCAGCAAAAGACAAATTATGTTTTACAGTTTTGAAACATGAAGGCCAACAAAGTCAAGAATGGTGCTCTTTACTCAATAGGTTTAGGTGGGCTTATTGACAGAACATATTTAACGCAGGCACTGAAAACCGTGACAATTTTATAATGGTTGTAGAAAAGCAGATCATTTTAGTGCATTATTTGTCAGAACTCAGGACACACATCTCAAAATTGGGATTGTCCTGGTCAAAAAGGGACATCTGGTAATAGCGTTTTACCCAAACAGAAATGAAATGCACAAATGCAGCCTGTTCTTTATTTTAAATATTTCAAAGATAAACTCTGCTATATTGCTATGACATCCATGGGTGATCAAGAATCTGTTCCAAAGTTGGTCGATCTTTAGGACTCACAGCTAGACACAGACGGATGAGGTGCCGGCATTCTGTCAAAAGGAATGACAAATGGGAGAAAGAGATGGCAGATTAGAAGAAGATACGCTATTAGAAGTGAAAGTCTCTCTCTCCCTCTCTCTCTCTCTCTCTCTCTCTCTCTCTCTCTCTCTCTCTCTCTCTCTCTCTCTCTCTCTGTCTATCTGAAAATGAGAATGCATTTCACTCTGTTTGTCTCCCTACCTCCTTTACACACACACACACACGCACCCACCCACACACACACACACACACACACACACACACACACACACACACACACACACACACACACACACACACACACACACACACACACACACATACACACACCCACACACACACACACACACACACAGACACACAGACACACACACACACACCTCTGGTAATACGACGTGGGAAGTAGAGTGTTCCCTTTATAATGTCAGCATCATCGTAGAAGGGCACATCACCCCACACCATCTGAAAGAGTAGGATGCCCAGTGACCACACAGTGGCAGGGATGGCGAAGTATTCTCCTCTCAGCACCGTCTCAGGGGGGAAGTACTGAGGTGTTCCTGTGAAAGACAACTTCATTTAGCAAAGGGATAAGGGATGACGCCATCTCTGCAATACCATCTCTGTGATAAGACTGGTGTTTATACTATGTTACATTACATTTCGTTTAGCCGACGCTGGTATCCAGAGCGACTTAGTAAATTACAGTAGGTACAGGGAGAATGGTAATATCAGCAGTTAACAGCAGTTAAGTAAGGGACCATGGCCCCCAGGATTACCTGTTCCCTGGAAATAATGGCGAGGTGGAGGCAAAGAACTTTAGAACAGAAAGTGTGACGGAGTTCCCTCCGTCAAATCATTATTTCCATGAAACAGATGAACCCATGGATCTTATCTTCTGTTTGCATGTATGGAATGTTTTCATCTACAATTTCCTTTACATTTAAGATACAACATGCATAAACTACCACAAAAACAGTTGACTTGGTACTTTATAACAGGTAGAGCATCATTTAACCACTAATTTGGCTTCTAGAGTTGTTATGGTTTGTTAATGCCCACCTCATCAGCCAGTCAGAAAAGAACATTTCATTGGTAAGGGAGATAATCAATCATAGAGGGGTCTTCTGATTGCCCTGGCCCATCCACACCTAGGTGCCTCAGCAAAGTATCTCATTGTTTAACAGATACAGGAAAATCAGTGACTTTTTCTTTTCCACTCAATCTCGTTTTGGCCTACCTGAAATATCTAAGTATGGTCCCTCCCTCAGCACTGATGCAGAGCCAAAGTCCAGCAGCTTGATCCGCATTGTGGCTGTCACCAGGATGTTCTCGGGCTTCACGTCCCGGTGGACCACCCCTCGCGAGTGGCAGTGCAGCAGCACTGGTACCAACTGCTGCATGACGTGTAGGGCCATGGGCTCGTCCAGGTAGCCCTTGCCCTCCTGTGAAAGTGAAAGCCCCATTTTTGTCATTGTGATCACACGGCACAGCACAGCACACAGTGCACACAACTAAATGTCACCTCTCCATTTAACCCATCACACACGTGAGCAGGGGGCAGCCATGACAATGGCGCCTGGGGAGCAGTGCGTGGGGACAGTACCATGCTCAGGGTACCTCAGTGGTGCTATTGGCGACCCGGGATTTGAACTTGCGGTCACAAGTCTGATACCTTAACCACTAGGCCACCACTGCCCCTGTGAAGGTATTTGAGTAATATTAATATTCTTGTATGTAACATTTTAATGTTAAAACATTTTATTATTATTTGAATTATTTGATTATTGTGTGAACAGCTGGTTCCCTTGGTTTCGGCACCCTGTGATCTGATTAGGAAAAGACTAGACAGCCCGAATTGTAACAAAGGCCCGGTCCCTTACAACTGCCTCATGCATTATTCACATGTAGGGTGGGCACCACTGGATACACCCATTTCTATTCAAATGATTGAAGTTCTAGGATATCCACTGTTGCACTAGTCTTGTCTAGTCTTGTCTTGTGTCTTTGTCTAATCTCGTCCTGTGTGTTGTGTTGTCCTGTCCTGTATTGTTAAGAATAAACCTTGTTCCTGATTTTCGACCACTAGGCTGACGGAGTCTCCAAATTTACCCAAAGTACTTTATTGTACCTGCATGTAGTTGAAGAGGTCCTGGCAGGGCTCTGGCCTCTCCAGCACTATCACGTAGGAGCCTGGGAGCTCCACGTAGTCCAGCAGCTTTGCGATGCCTTTGGAAGCAGGGCCGCGGCACACCTGCCTCAACAGGGCAATCTCCAGAGGGATGGGCCCCTTGAACTCTGACTGGATGATCCGTGAGCAGTGGTGTAGTGGAAAAAAAGGGAGGTAAAAGTTACGCATAGCAGTGAAAATGGTGGGTAAGTTTACAAAGAACACAAAGTACTTGTGCATGTAGGAAGAGCACCTTAGGGAGAAACTATAGCTATTACACCTACCCCTACACTATCTATAATCAAGTAAATAGTTCAGGCTGTTAGTCCCTACTCCCAGGTGTAACACGCACAACTGGCCGCTGACTACAGCTATTCACGCAACCTCATGTGAGCTGTACAGGACAGAGCAGCTGAGGGGGTGGCCAACTGGAGCCGTACAGACAGATGCTCAACAAGGGTTAACCTGAACCAGCCGGCTACCGTTACAGTGACTGGGGCTGCTGGGGCCGTTTACATGATACACTCAGCAGCACCTACCTATCGCTTTCCCCCATGGCTTTCACCATGCCAACAACATGCATCTCATCCAGGACCACTGGCAAGCCTTTGCAGTTTCCTCCAACATTTCCTTAACAATTAAAATAACACTTGCACATGTGGTGAGAGCACCCATTGTACCACACTTCAGGCTTTCCTAACTACAGCCATTACAATTATCCATACACTATGTGGGACACATCCTCAGCAGTGTACCTCAGGATCAACGGGTAAACTATAGTTCTGTTTTTAGTGTACCTACATATAACAACATGTAATATTATGTACTTACACTGTACATACCTAACACTAACCCTAACTCTTACCCTATGGTACAGTGTAAAGCTAACTTGATAAGATGTGAGGAGCCGAGGGGAAAAACAGGCATAGTCAGAAAATCAAATTTTTCAAGTTACTCCCCTTATGGATAGTTGCATTGAAACCCCAGCTTTTTAACAAGCAATCCTGTGTATAAATGAGCATAGTCTTGAGTTAGAAGCATTTTAAAATGGCATTTACTTACAATATCAAATAAAAAAATCTAACTTATAAATTGCATTTTCTCGGTTTCTGCGGTTTCTTTTGTGACCATGCTTGATTTCCCTGTGGAATCCTCGTGTGAGTTTTAAGTGTGAACTAATTAAGAGCTCTGTTGAGATTGTCATTTAGAGGGTTTGTCTATCTTCTCACTCACCATTTTAGCCCACCTCTTGATCCCGTTTAGCTCCACTACTTTTAACGCCACCTATTGAAAAAGATAATGTACATTCCAGCAGATTAAGACAGTCTGTTGACGCTTCATCCTCAAATTATACATGCATATTTATGTACATACACATACCTACATACTCATACAAACACACACAAACATATACATAAATCCACCTGTAGATGTTAACTTATTGTTACTGTAAATATTGAATTTTGAGTAAATGAATTTTGAATTTTGAAATTTGAGTAATAATAATGTCTTTATTATTTATTTTACATTCCTTGACTATTTTTGTTTGTTAAAATTCTTCCCATCAGAATCAGAGCTCTGTATGTGTCCCTGTCTTTTATCTAGCATACAGATGTTGGTTTGGCTTTGATTAGGAAGAGACTGTATAGACCAAATTGTAGGTTGGATACACCCATTTTCTGTTCAAATGATTTAAGTTCTAGGATATTCACTGTTTCACTAGTCTCGTCCTGTGTCTTGTGTTCTCTTGTCCTGTCTGTCTTGTCTTGTGTTCTCTTGTGCTGTCTGTGTAGTCTTGCTGACAGAGTGTCCAAATTTACCTAAAGTAATTTATTTACTTTTAATATCTACTATTATGTAGCTTTTGGAGTAAGCTAAGTCCTCCTTACTTTCCCTATATGTCATCAGCCTGAAATAAATAAACCATAAATAATAAATAAAATAAATAAACAGATTCTTTTTCCATGGGTGAAGTTAAAGGACGTACACAGGGTAAAAAAGGGGTAAAAAAGTTAAGATGCCGATATAACATGCTGTTAATGGTTTTCGACTGATAAGATCGACATAATAATCTTAAATAATAAACGAACAATCAAATGAACAACTGCACAGCATGTTTGTTTGCCCTGTGTAACTGTGACTGCCAGATCCTTACTTCACTGGGAGCCCTGCCCTGTATGTTAGGGTTTCCTAAACACATAGAAGCTACAAGAGACTCACCATTGCTGAGGTAATGTATATAAAGGCAGGAAAACCAATGCAGGACTACTCACGGGTAGATCGTCTGCCCTCCTGTATCCAGCATACACATTTCCATAGCCACCATGTCCTATCAACTCTCCCTGACTATACAAGGCCTCAAGTCTCTCTAAAATGCAAAGTTTGCAAACAGTGCATGAGTGTCATTCATGGTTCACATACATAGTCATGTTACAATATGAGGTCTGAAACACATATTCGAATAGAATCTTAATTGTGTGAGCTGAGCTCCCAGAAGAAAATGTTACTTCTTACAACAGTCTTGTCTTTGTCTCTCAAAAGTAAATACAATCTTATTGACCGCTGTTTATTGATCTGTTTCTCTTAAAAGCCCCTTAGGAGAAGAGGAACAATAGAAGAATATTTTAAGATCTTAACTTGAACATTGATTACAATTATGTTGGCCTTAACTGCACACTGGTTTTTAGGAGTTTAATGTAAGAAGTATAATTAGACAAAAGCCAGATCTTAATTTGTATTTGTTTCTCCTAGGAATACACAGAAATCTTATTTCTAATTCTAGGAAGCAACATTTTCCTCTGGGCTGGCACACAATGAATGCCCAGTGATCTCCAAGACATACCAGCCCCAGTGAGCTCTTTGCCATCAGCATTCCCCAGCTCAGGCATCTGCTCTGGCTCGCCAGGCTGTTGTATCATGGCAGAGGCCCTGGAATGGCATCTGATGGACGACTGGATGTTGTCCACCCCTCTGTGGGCAGCTCTCCAGCGGGTCATGCTCCTCGTGCCCAGCGCCGGGCCGAAAACCAGCCGACAGTTCCGCTCCAGCTCGTACGAGCCTTTAACGCCTGCCTCCTTTCCATTCTAACAAGAAGTACAAGTGGAGGCTTTATTTGAATACATATGTTACAAACACTTTGCAGATGGAAAATGACATTTGTAGTGCTACAGTAAGTCAGTGGTTTTTTAAAACTAAAAAAATAAAATACAATACATGTTAAGGAACTCAGAAATACAATTAACAAGCATACAGGCAGTAACTATATACAGCTCTGGAAAAAATTAAGAAACAACTGCAGAGTTTCCTAAAATCAGTATTTCTACATGTATGACAGCCATTCCTTTCCATTGTCAGTTGTTTGGAATTTGGGAGAAATGTTGTCAGTAGTTTACAGAATAAAACAAAAATGTTCACTTTACTCACACATAAATAGTTAAATCAGAGAAACTGATGATTTTACAGTGGTCTCCTAATTCTTTCCAGAGCTGTATCTACAGACCTGTAGTTTATAAAAAAAAGTACACACAGTGTAAAAAACAACACATGTGTGCAGTGCAGCACACAGGGACAGTGGGGGTAGAGATAACTGCACTTGTAGGGGTAACTGCACGTAACGTCACCTTGGGTCCCTCTGACCCCATTTTGCACGCGTCCTGCCTCTTCTTCTTCTTGGCCTCTCGGTCGTTGGGGGGGTCCCTGCTCCCCTCCGCAGACATGCTCAGCTGCCTCTTCTGCCTGCTGATCTGCTTGGGGCCCCACGCGCGGCCAAGGCCGCTCGGGATAGCTTTGGGGATGAGGGAGGGGGTGGTTGTTTATTAGGTTTCAGTCAGAGCATATTATTCAGATTCAGGATAACTCAGGATTTATTAGTAAGGATTTCTATATTTTATTATAGGATTTATGTGTGTTATTGTACAATTAAAAACTCTTGTTTGGTGCTGTTAAAAAACAACATGCAACAAAAGAAAACGTACTACACAGACCTTCACAGACTTGCTCACACATGCAATTACATACAAGCAGTAAAATACTGTACACAAACGGTTTAAAATAACAAAGTGCTGTGTGCCTGAATAGGTCCAGAGTAATGTAAAAAATAAAATTAGAATAAAAAATTATTATTATTATTATTATGGCAATAACCCAGGAATGAAAGACAAGAAAGACCAAAGGAAAAAAGGATGTCAAGTGTGCAGACCCTTTTCGTCCTTCACCAAGGATGTGCACAAAGGTTTCTTTAGTGACAATAGCAAAAGAGTGGAAGAAGAAATTCTCGAGAACTACATTAAACAGTCGAATGAATCTAGCACATGATAATGTCCTTTGCTAAAGAGAGAAAGCTTTTAGCGATTCTCTTGTATTGTGTTCTACTGTATGTAATATTTATGGAGTGTTTAGCTTTTATTATGCTACTTTACTTTACTTATGTATTTCATTCTTCTTTTCTGTTAATAGGGAGAAGGAGAAACGACATTTCAATTCTAGTGGATTAACAACAAAAACCTTTAAATCTTTTGATTTATTAGAATTTGCAAAAACTCATTTTAAGCATTTTATACTTACATAACAAATATTAGAATGTTTTTTGTTAATTACAGCTGAATAATTATTATCGTACTTTGAAATGTACCTTTTAAGGTTGGCAGAAAAGTTCTGTCCCTCCTGTGGTTCATTGTGCAGAGAGCTTCACGCAACCACTGAGGCACAGTCCACAATGTATTATGCTGGCTTCTCACACTGGCAATGTCACAGTAGCACAGGTGATGTCATAAGGTTCTATTTCACTCTCTGGGCCTCTTGTAAAGTGAGGAAGTGACACGCGTGTACAGTATGCTGAGGTCAGCAGTCCAGGGTGCCATGGCGACCATAGAATGTCTACAGAGCACAGTGTTCTGGTTATCTGACTTCACAAAACATAATAATGGCTAACATTATAGCTGACTAACTGGTCTATTGGTAATGATGCACATATTGAGTTATTAATGGAAAAATATAGCACGAGCACTTTAGTTCTCTGAGATTTTAGACCTAGTCTATTTCTATGCTCATATCCCTGTCAAGAGCTTTGAAAATACCTGCACTTAATTAGCTGCTATATCTTTAAGGCAGACCAGGCAATTTAAATGTTTTTAACTTAACTTTTGACAAGGGATCATTTTATTCAGCTCAGTTTTACGAGCTAGTGCATGCTAACCTTTGACTTGGCAGTTAAATTAGTTCAGAGAAACTTGGACCGTACACCTCATGAAGTTCTGTCTACTGCATCATTCGTCTATTACATTTCATGCCTTTTATGTTCATGTTTAATGTTGGTGTTTGTTTTGTTACAAGACAAAATCAAGTAATGTCCGCACGCTGAGCTTTTTTTTTTTTTTTTTTTTTTTTTTAGATAACAATGTTTCAACCTACTCCGGTCTTTCTCAGGTCTTGTAAGCACATACCATACATAAACTTCCCTACTGGAGTTGATTGTTCTGACAACTGAGTTACTGACAGCAAGGAACCCATTCAATTAAGTTTGCATTATTTAAGGTGTTCATCAGAGAACCACCTTTCTTTAGTCTGTCTTAAATCCCCCTTATTTTCATGATTATAGCATGTGTTTTGTTATTTTAAACAATGTTTGGTTATGATGTTTGTTTGGCATGGAGATTCATGTAGATTCTGTTGTAATGAGTTGAGTGACATAATCTAGTGTCATGCATTTAACTAACTTTACTCATCTGGAAAGAGCACTGTTGTATACTCTAGTCTTATGGCTGAAATGTGATTTCATAGTTTTTAGTGATGTACTGGCATTTATAAGATCATGTGGTTTTTGTCGTTTTACTTGACTTACTGTCAAGTACTTGACTTACTGTCAAACAAAATTAATGAGAAGAACTTCTTCAACAAGAGATTTGAGAAGGAGTTGTCTGCCAGCCTGTGTACACAAGACCTATATGACTGGCTGACTAGCATCTTAGCTGTGATTAAGAAACTGTGGCCTAATGATAAGGGAATTGATTTAGGATTGGAGGGGGACATGGGTTCAATTTCTGTACCCGTAGGGAAAATGTTGATGGGTTGATGGGTTAATAACTGACATTCTCCTGCAACCGCACTAATGGCTGAGATGCCACTGTGCAAGACACAGAGGTGTCAATCCCAGGTTCAGAAAATAAAAACCCTACCGCGTCTTTCTTCTAACACAGATTACTTCACTGAGCGGTGGATCTACCTGTCTTGAGTGCTCATTACGATCAGCTGATTCAGATTGGTTGGATCTAATTTGTAGCAGGGTGTTTACTTTCTGAACTCAGGATTGACACCTCTGGCAAGGCATCTAACCCTGCAGGGTGTAGGCTAGCCTGGTAAAGCAGCCCCTCGTACTACACTTCATTTCGTACAGACGGTATGGCTGTGCTGTATTAAGAAACGTTTTCTCACTGGAGGTGTACACCATAGACATATAAACATAGACGCCGCATTGAGCTGCTGGCCCGTTGCTGGCATACGTCAGCGTGTCCGCCATATTGGATGTGGCAAATTTACCCCGTAAACCAGTGGAAGTAAATGGGCCGAACTTCATAAAGCGCCTTTCTACAAAGGTATTTAACTCGATGCATTTTATTCACCCATTTAGACACACACGTATATATCTGGGAAACAAGCAGGCATCAAAACAACAGCCTAAATAGTCTAACGTTTAACGTTTATAACGTGATGGTTATAAATAGTGTGCGAAATACTCGTCAATATTCCGTGTAGCAGAGGCGGGGTCGAGCAATACCGATCTAAATTTGACTAGTGAATGAAAAATAAAAAAATAACTGTTTTATTTATTGAGTCACCACACAGACCTAGGCCTAATCCCGTTGAATAAAGTGAGCTGAATCACCGCCAAACTGACTTCGGCCAAATTCTAACGTCATACCAAAACAAAATAGGTTCACATTCAGAAAGGGAAAAAACATGTTCATCATAGTGTGGCACTGAAGTATCTAATCATCGCTGCTTATACCTATACACATTCTCTGTGGAGATGAGCTGGGAAACTGAAGACAGAAAGAATTATCCTGACGCTCTCTTATCCTGACGCTCTGGTCCTGTCAAAATGCTCCGTTCTGAAGTGTTCACTGCAGATGACGGAGTAGCAGAAAACCCCTCCCGTCGCACATCTGTCTCCCACTGCCTTTTCATCTCTTTATTTTTGTGAAACCTATGTAGTATGTGCAAAGTTAGTTAAGCAACTAACAACAATCAGCGTAGTTACGGATTTAGTTAAATAGGAAAGACTTCGTTGTTTGGAAGCATGGTTTCACCGAGCAGCTATTATGCGCGAGACTTCATATTAGGCACAAAGTCAGTTACTTCTGTTTGTAAAATTACGTTATAATGGCCAAATACAATGAAAAGTATTTTTCCAGTCTCATCTGTAAAAGGTAATACCATGTGACCTCGTTTGGACGGTAAACCTGTTAGTACAGTTAAACGCAGCACATGAATGAGGCATCTTTATTCTAGGCTACTGTCTAGAGACGGTTGAAGAATCTCCACTTTGCAACATCCAATATGGCGGCGAGGATAACGTATGGTTCGACGCGGAAGGCGGCGTCTATGTTTATATGTCTATGGTGTACACTCTGCTGGAAGTTAAAACGATTGGAGCTGCCTTTATCCAATCACTAACGTCTGGTCGTGACGTATAGCCTAGCTATAAGCCTGCCTATGCACTACAGTTGAAATGTAGCACACAAAGTCGACGTCATCTCTCACAAACACTTCCTCTGTTCTCTGACTGGTTAGGCAAAATTCTGCCTGAGACAATCATGTCAATGGAAGCAGACCCTCTGTACAAAATGAAATGAAGTACGAGGGGCTGGTTTACCAGGTAAGGCATAGGCTACCGTCCCTGAACACAATCACTGATAGTTGCTCTGGAGAGTGTTGGCTACATGTAAATGTAATGTAATGTAGGAGAGGCAGGCTTGATTGTTAATATGATCAGTTAACATATAACGTAGGTTAATAACAGGACTATGGATTAATTTAAGAATGTGAAGTATCAGAATCAGTTTTTATTGGCCAAGAATACTTATACAAGGAATTTGACTGGTTTGATTTGTGCATTGTTAGTTCTAGCAGTGGGGGATGGTCTCTTGTAATTAGTGATGTCTTGAAGGTCTCTCCACAGTGCTGAAAACCAGTTTTTCAGCTTTTCAGAGTAAATCCCTTTAGCCATTCTGATCTCCTTGGTCAGTTTCTTACAGTCCAGTACCTGCACACTTACAGTGGTAGAAAGGATCTCATCTAATGAAATATTGTAGTTAATATTTGACACATTTGATAATGGTACCACATTATTTGCTTTGTGAGTAAACCAGTGTCTAGTTATTTTTATGTTTATTTATTTATTTATGTTTTTTTATGTTATATGTATTTATTATGTTTACTTTCCTGTCATGCTGTGATTTTGTTTTCTAATAATCTCAGGATACACAAGGCTTGCACCTTTAAGTTACTTTTTACAAAGATCTCTTTGTCAGCCACCTCATTCTGTCACGTCTGCCGTGGCTCAACCAATAAGATGCGTCTGTGATGAGACTTTGTCCTGGAGTAAATCGCTGCCAGCTCTTTGTTAGTCTTGTCTGTGAAAACTTCAGAGATTCGGCAAAAGGTTTGTTCACTTACATTTCTACCTGTTTTTACCTGTTCAGGAATTTGCTCAATCACACAGGCACTCACACACACACACACACACACACACACACACACACACACACACACACACACACACACACACACACACACACACACACACACACACACACACACACACACATTCCAGTCCACTTACACTAAGGGTCAGACTGAAACGAACACAGCCTTGATCACAAGGAGATTTTAGAGGATCAGAGAGATGGTTTGGAGCGTCCCCCCACTCTTGCTCCTGCTTTTGGCCACACTTCCTCTGGCCACACCAGAAGACACGGCCCAGGCCGACGGAAGGGCCGCAGTGCCCAGGAAACTCCTGGTGGTGCCCATGGATGGGAGCCACTGGGTGGGGATCAAAGCCGTGGCTGAGGAGATGGGGCGCAGGGGCCACAGTGTCCTGGTGGTCATCCCAGAAGTGAGCATGAGGCTGGGGCCCGGGGAGCACTTCAAGACCCTCACCTACCCGGTGCCCTACACCCAGGAGGTGGTGGAGGAGCTGCAGGCACAGCACTCTAAGCTGCTGCAGAACAACACCCGCCCCCTGCTGGAGAGGATCAGTAGTGCGTGGGCGAGGGTGAAGGCGCTGGCAAACTTCATGATCGTCACCAGTGAGAGTCTTCTGTTCAACGAGGAGTTGGTGGCGTTTCTGAGGGAGCAGGAGTTCGATGCCGTCCTCACGAACCCCGTGGTGCCCACCGGAGCCATCCTAGCACACAACCTGTCCGTGCCGCCAGTGTATCTCCTGCGGGGCATACCCTGCGGGTTGGACCTGGTGGCAGCGGCGTGCCCGAGCCCTCCGTCATACGTCCCGCGCTTTTTCACGCGTGGCACGGACACCATGGGCTTCTTCCTGCGTGTGGCCAACTTCCTGGTGGCTCTGCTGGAACCTGTCTTCTGTAAGGTCCTCTACTGGCAGTTTGATGGCGTGGCCAGCCGCTTCCTGCACACCGACATCACCGTGGCTGAGATCCTCACTGGCGCCCCCCTGTGGTTGCTGAGGTACGACTTCACCATGGAGCTACCCAGGCCACTCATGCCCAACATGGTGTTGATTGGAGGGATCAACTGTGCCGTGAAGAAGCCGCTGACAGAAGTAAGTCCAGCACTCTAACATCATCCTGGTAGCACTTTATTTTATGTTACTTATACTGTGTATCTAAACAACATGTAATATTATGTGCTTACACTGTAGTGTAGTGAAAGGAGCGAAGAAGTTGTAAGCAACTGTGACCACAACGACTCTCACTCCAATTCACACCTTGATGGGTCACTCATGTGACCCTTTGTCATGGAATGAGGGGTGTGGTCTACAGCTCCACCTCCAGTGATCCTGGTTTCCCATCATCAGGCCAGAACTGAAGAAACCTTTTTGATGAAAGGCGAAACGTCTTCAAGCTCCAAAAAGAAGTCCAGTTGCTTACAACTTAGCTCCTTTAACTACTATGGCCTGGATGAATGAGAATCTACACAGACAGCTTACACTGTACATAACACTGACCCTAATCCTAACTACTGTTGCCACCTGTTTTACCCGATCCTGGTTTTTAACGGTCTGTCCCGGGGAAAAAAAATATTCTCCCGGAACACTGACCCCCCGTCGTTGCTTATAAGCAAAAACGTTGATTGGGTTGCCAAAATGTGCCATTTTTTTTGTCAGACATAGGTGGCAACCCTAATCCTAACCCTTAGGCTTAGTGTAGAACATAATGTTAACCTACATATTGGTAAAAACGTTGTCACACTGTACTTCATGATGTACATACACTTTAACAGAGACCGTAAAATAAAGCGTAACCCACGTTCTTTGCCCATCATCTCCACCTTCCAATTCTTGCTAAAAGAGTAAACAAAATAAACTACGCAAAACTGCCTAGAACTAGAAATATGTTTATTTTTATATATATAAACTGATGGATAAGAAAATGGGTAGAATAAATAGTAAATATAAATATTAAATTATTTATTCATTCATTTTTAAGACAACAAATCCATAGCTGATCCATACTCTGGTATATGTATCAGGGTAGCCTACTTTGAAAACACATCTGTGGGTTGGCAACTGATTTAATCAAATGTTGGTTTGTCCTTTGTCCTGCCCTGGCCAGTTCAGTCAAAAGTCACGATAGTGTGGACTCATGCCAGACTAAACTGTGGTGACAAAAAACAAACAATGATAGCAGATAAGGTCATAGGGATTGTATTCACTATTTGTAGCGTTATCGCTATACTTTCATCTAGTCTCTCATTAAACAACCTAAGGAAGGATCATTTGCCATTGGTTTCATCCTTGTCTTGTCTACCAGCTCAAAATGCCAAAGCACATACATGTCTTCTTTGTACATTAACTGAAAATATTGCTACTGCACAGCTGGAATACCCTTTGCTTTGTCTTTGTCTCAGGCCTAGTAATGGTTGAAGACTCTTTAGGAGCTGTAGTGATTGAGCTACACAGGTAGTGAATAATTTGTGGTATGCATTTTTGCTGCATGTGTTGGGAGGTGTAAAAAGGTATCTTCTCCAGTAGGGGGCTCTCTAGGGCCACTCTGTTGAAATGTCAATTAGTTTTTGTCATGTATTGTTTTACCCAGGTAAAACAAACAATTAAACATTTCTGTGGTTCCTCTAATATCTATATAATGCTGGAAGAAGAACCAATGGTGCTTAGTGTGCTGTTGCACTCTTGAGTATTAATTGAGCTTACTTACATGTCAGAATTAGACATACATACAATTTAATTAGATCCTTCTTTCAGCAAGATAAAGTAAAATAATTGTAATAGAAGATGATACTTACCTTAAACACCCATTACCAAAGGGTAATAATATTCATATAATCAAGCATGGGTTATTGTACCTCACAACAACAACATACCAACACATGTAAATAATAAACAGAATTAAAATAACATTGAAGTTTACAATTTAAGCAAAACTAATTACCCACAGTGCCCAATGTAAAAGAAAAACAAACAGTTTCGAGGTAATGTACAAATTTAAGGTTTGGGCCAAAGACTCAGGCATTTGGAGACATCGCTTCAGTGCACAAGTAATGAGGTAACAAGATAACACTGTTTCACAAGTTCTTGGCGGCAGGCCTTGAAAGCAACTCTAAGTAGTTTTTTCAGCATTAAAATTATGTTTCCAAAATCGTTTCAGTAGCTCAACAACTTGTAACAGGTAAGTTTGGAGGAGCGGGGCGTCTTTCTGTAGTTGAGAGACAATTACGCTTCTAACCTGTAGGGTGACTGAAGACGAAAGCTACTTAGTATTGCTTTAAATTTCAGTTTGAAATTTTCCCCATGATAAGACCGTAATAACAATGGTTGCGTGTGGGGAAATATGCAGGTATACAATACACTCGCTTATGTGTCACTGATAGGTTACATCTCATACCTGTCATAGTTGTGGTGATCACAGAGTTGTTAAGTGTTATGGAAGAATGGTGGATACTGAAAGATCTTTCTTCTCCTGGACTAGACTGGCAATGATACCAAATATCTCTTTCAAACAAAGTAACTTAATAGAAGTTACAGTCACCTGACTTAATGTAGGGAAGACCGGGGTTAGTTGTCACATTTTTTGCTTTCATTTGAATCCCTCAAAAACGGTGCTATGAATAGATTCCCTTTCAATGTATAATAAGCTTAAAGTGTCAGGTAGGACTGGAGGGTCGTAAACCGTCTTAAATTCATTGTGTTCAAAAGGTATGGGCTGCTAAATAGACATTGACAGCTTGTGACAACCAACCCCATCGCGGGCACACACTATGGGGTTGGTTGTCACAATGTTATTTCAATGGGAGGGAGGGGAAATGATAACAGAAATATTTTTGAAAATTATGCAAAAAAGTGAAGTGAAATTTAATCAGAAAATAAGTATAACACACAGGCATTGGGAATATTGACATTGAAAACATTGAAATAAAACATAGACTTGCTGACTACATACTATTTTAACATATTATTTAAATATAGGCCTACATATTATGCACCAAAAGACAGATTAGAACAATTACATAAGTAGGCCTATTGTTACTATTTAGATTTGTTTGTGTGTTTGTGTGTGTGTGTGTGTGTGTGTGTGTGTCAGAGAGTGAATACATATATGGCCATATATTACATTTTTGTATGGGAGACAATGTGACAACCAACCCCAAACAGTGTGACAACCATCCCCAACTAACCTTGTATGCTAGTAGTGACGTCAGCGGCGTTGATCAGGGCCCTTTAGTGGCTGAGATATGATGAGTGTGACAACCAACCCGTGTGACATCTAACCCCGGTCTCCCCTACAATGCATGTATCTCTCGTGGACTTCACATTATGGGGTTAATTTCTTCACACTGCTGAGAAAACAACCTATAGGAAGTACATGGGTCAGTTAGCAAGAAGAGATCCCAGGCAGTTGTTTTCTATCTCACAATTCAGTGATCAAAATTACATCCACTACAAAAAACAGGGAAACTCCGCTAGATTTGTATGGGCCTTACAACCGAGTAGTGCTACTACATCCCAGATCATGTTTCCTGCTTTTAGTCTGCACTGTGTGCGAGTGTGTGTACCTCCTCTCTGTTTTGAAAGGGAAGGGAAGGGAAGGGAAGGGGAAGCCCAGGAGCTTTGCAGTTGCTGTGCGTGAGAGCGCTAAGAGTCGATGCTATCAGTGGTTAGCTGGGGGGGGAGGGGACATCTCTTCTCACGCTAGAGGAAAGAATTTCACGCTACGCTGTTAGTGCCTGCCCGCCCACACACACGCGAACGCATTTTAATGGGCATGTCAACTTTGGCTGCTCATTACTCAGCGTGTTTCAAAGTGCACAGGCAGACAGGTGTCGTTGTTTATGTAAAAGGGGTCTCTGTGTTAAACATTATCACCATGAATCATGTAAACCTTTCTACCTGACTTTTCAGAAAACATCTTGTGTCAAATTATTACCACTACTCTTTGTATTGTAATGTATTACCAAATTAATGTACTTGTTGTTATATTCATTCATTCAAATCATTTTCTGTAAACCATTTGATTATAACATTACCACTACTCTTTGTATTGTAATGTATTACCAAATTAATGTACTTGTTGTTATATTCATTCATTCAAATCATTTTCTGTAAACCATTTGATTTTGCTGTAGAATTTGGTAAAAAAAAAATGGTACTCGAAGTGTCAAACAGTTGTATTCTCAGTTGAATGGTAACAATGCCATAAGTATTTGCAAAATGCTGTGCTGAATTTATAAGGACATCCTGTAGTATTACATGACTAAAAATCTGTTAGCTACTCTCCCCCCACACACAGAGAAACACAAAGTATCTCCACCAAGAATTTAGCCCCTCCTGCTGACTCTGTCTCTCTCTCTCTCTCTCTCTCTCTCTCTCTCTCTCATTAACTCTCTCTCCCCCTCTACACTCCCTCTACTCTCTCTCTCAATCCCCCTCCCTCTCTACTCTCGCTCTCTGTCTCTCATTCTCTCTCTCCCCCTCCCTCTTTACTCTCTTTCTCTCTCTCTTTTTTTTACTCTCCCTCCCACATACTCACTGCCTTTACTCTGAGTGCCCTGACAAACTGCTGTGGTCATGCTGCGGAGCAGCTGGCTGTGTGGACTGTGGCCGTTGCTGTTTGTGTGTGCGGGGGCCCCGGGCCCCGCCCTGGGGGGCAAGGTGCTGGTCATGCCCGTGGACGGCAGCCACTGGCTCAGCATGAAGCTCCTGGTCAGGGAGCTGGCAGCCAGGGGCCACGAGATCCTGGTGCTGGTGCCCGAGACCAGCATACTGCTCCAGGGCTCGGACAAGGAGCCGTACGAGACCCAGAGCTTCTCCGTGCCCTACACGGCGACACAGCTGGCCGAGAGCACCAAGTGGCTGAAGGAGAATGTGTTCTACCCGAGGCCCCCCCTGGCTGAGATCTCCACCAACCTGGGTTTTCTGCTCAACTTCACGGGGACGCAGGTCAAGGGCTGCGAGGCGCTGCTGTACAACGCGGAGCTCATGGAGGGTCTGCGCAGTCGGGGCTTCCAGCTGCTGCTCACCGACCCCTTCCTGCCGTGCGGCTCCATCATCGCCGACGCGCTGGCACTGCCCGCCGTCTACTTCCTGCGGGGGATGCCCTGCGGCCTGGACACGCTGGCACTGCAGTGCCCCTCGCCGCCCTCCTACGTGCCGCGCTTTCGCTCGGGCAGCACCGACCGCATGGGCTTCCTGGAGCGTGTCAACAACTTCGTGATGAGCGGCGTGGAGCTGCAGCTCTGCAGGGTCATGTACGCCAGCTTCGACGAGCTGGCCGCGCGGTTCCTTGGTCGGCAGGTGACGTACCGCGAGCTTCTCGGTCAGGGCGCCATCTGGCTGCTGCGCTACGACTTCACGTTTGAGTACCCCAGGCCTATCATGCCAAACATGGTGTTCATCGGTGGCATCAATTGTGTGAAGGGCAGTGGTCTTTCTGCGGTAAGTGCCGGTGATCTACTGTCTGTAAAAAGTTGCATAGACTGTGCATAGACTTGTGCAAAGCCTGGAGATAAACAGGCACATATCAGCAGCAGGTATGGCAATAAAGTGACTGGTGTGAAGGCCAGGCCTACTCATATTAAGCTTACCAGTATGTGTTTTCTTTCTTACCAGTATGTGTTTTCTTTCTTACCAGTATGTGTTTTATGTAATTTCATAATGTTTTTACGCCTTTGGGTTTGTTACAACCAAATTACAACCAAACCTGATTTTAAATTAAAGACATTTCCTTGAGTTCGTAGGATGCAGTACCTCAGGTTTTAAAAGCACAGTATGTTCTCCATCAGTACTCTGGGGTCACCTTGTCTCTGTTTGTTTAAGGAAGAGGGAGGAGCTGCCTGTGTGGGGTCACGTCGCACTCTTTCCTAGTAACTAGTGCTATTGGCTGGCCGGAGATCAGATTTCTGGTTTGTTATGTTTATGACCGACGTCGTGAGTTTGAGTTGCACGCAATGTAAGACTGTAAGGTTTCCAACACTCTCATATCCACTGTTGTTTGTAAAGACTCTCACCAAATCGGTAACCTGAGCGCTCTGTCTTGAACACAGAAATGTTGCCCGGGGAAACGGCACGTGCGTTCTCTCCCTCAGTCCAAGCCTTCCTCTCCAACTTGGCCTCCCTTCCTCCCAAGGGGGACCTTTGTGCTGAGATTTGCTTTTCTTTTTGGCCACGTCTTGGTGTTCAGCCTTCTACAGCAATTTCTCTGACCAGGAAGCTAGGGATAGACCGAATCCTGAGTTTTGATGGCATGGCTGAATGCCTAAATTCATTACTTAAAATCTGGCCAAAATGGAATATTGAATACCACTCATTTGTGTGATGCACTCTATTTAAAGAGCTGAAGGATAGTAAAGACTAAATACATATATATTTTTTATTTTTCAAATTTAAAATAAAATCATGGTTTTTTTGCATGGAACTTAATGCTTGCCATTAGAGACCATATTGCAACTTTGAAAGTTTACATCAGTGCAGAATACAGACTTTCTTCATTCTACCTTTAAAACGTTTACGGCATTACTGAAAAAAAAAAACATAAACTGAAAATGATCCAAGATCCACGATCGCTTGCAAGCTGCAACATTAGGATTTGATTTAGTTGATCGTATCCCAGTACTATCAAAAAAAGCTCAAGATTTGCCTAAATCCAAAACTCAATCCTGTGTTTGGTACATGCTGAAAGCAAATCCCCTCTAAACATCCCAAGGAGGAGTCCACACAAGCTCATCAGCATGTCAGAGAAAGCATGTTTCAGTGCGTGTGTGTGTGCTGAAACGTTCCTGGAAATTCCTGGAAATCAGAGCTCGTAGGGGGACTGTCGGGGGGAAAATGTTACTAGAGAGAGCAGACTACGGAGCCTGTATGTAGTTGCAGAGAGGGAGTGGTACCTACAGCCAATCACTGAAGCTCAAAATTGCCCCCAAAATACACTGGATAGCTGTGACTGTGTGTTTACTAAGATGACATCACAGTTTTCAGTTTTCATAGTT
Source organism: Coilia nasus (assembly GCA_027475355.1). Lineage (NCBI taxonomy): Eukaryota > Metazoa > Chordata > Actinopteri > Clupeiformes > Engraulidae > Coilia > Coilia nasus. The sequence goes on along the minus strand of CM050220.1, from coordinate 22,058,152 downwards.
TCACACCTTCATATCTACACACCTTTCTGCCACATTTGCACACATTAAACTGTGCTGAATTTAATATGACATTTCCACTCTATTGCTCATGCTGTTCAACCGAACTGTTTTTCCAGAAATTTCCAGAAGAAATAACAGGACTTTTACATGCCTCAGAAGTGTTGATTCAGCAAATGTTTGTCCATGGAGGGACTATTCCAGCAAATGATCTAGTGCAGTCAGTGGCTTTTGCATTAAATTACGTTTAGCTGAGATTCTTTCAGAGTGACTTGCAGTGAAACAGGTACATGGGCAGTACCCCTGGAGCAATGTGGGGTTAGATGCCTTGCTGAAGAGCACCTCAGCCACTAATGCAGAATAGGGCTAGTTATTCACCACCCACCCACTGAAAGAGGAGTCAAACCTTCCAGACTTCAAGACTTTTATTGTCAATGAACAGTTGCCTGTACAACGAAATTAAGCAGCAACTCCACTAAGTTGCAAGATAAAAGTAGTGTCAAGTACAAAAGGTACAGAAAACAAAGTGTCAAGGAATGGAAGGCATGGAAGGGAAAACTGAGCATTGCACATTGCTTTGCGGCTATTGCACAGGACAAGGTAGTGGGGCAAACCCAGGTAGAGCATGGGCACTAGCAGCAGTGGGCTAACACCCAGATTGCATACATGCACACACACATGCACCCATGTGCTCACACACACACATACACAAACACACACACATACACACACATACAGCAAAACCCGTGACTTACTGATCCCAGGATCAACTCCTTAACCGGATTGCCGGTTTAATGGAATGTTTTGGAAAGTTGACCTATGATCATTTTTCTTCTGTGATACCTACAGGAGCTGGAGGAGTTTGTGGAAGGGTCTGGAGAACATGGCATTGTAGTCTTCACCCTTGGCTCTATGGTGGCCTCCATGCCCAAAGAGAAAGCAGACATCTTCTTCTCAGCCTTCAGTCGCATTCCACAGAGGGTGAGGAAAAACATTGGCCTCATTACACAAGAAGAAAGTTAGAAGATAAACACATTTTTTTGAAAGATGTTTTTTTTTCCCACATTCGGAGCACAGTGATTTAAGTTCAAGTACCTTCAGGATATAAACTCTCAATGAAACACATTAATCTGAGATCATTTAGCAAGTTTTTTTTTTCATAACAACTTCACAAAGAAACACCCACTTACTTAAACCCAGTGATTTTCACAGTTTTTTTTTCAGTAAGTAACATTTAACCAGATGAAATACATGTCTGATTTGTTATTTTGCTGCTGCCACATCTTTGTAAAAAAAACAAGCCACGCACCTCAGACAAGCTTGGGCAGGAACCTTAAGTAACATCTGGTTGCCATTAGGCTCCTCACACACTGCCTACCAAGCAGAAGCAGCAGGCGGTCTTGCTCACATAGCATTCATCTTGAGCAGAGCTTGTTTGTTTTGAGAGCTCAGTATTTATTTTGTCTCTTTCAGGATTTGCCTCTTAGTGTCGAGAATTAAGGGGGAATTATAATTCAGACATGGCTTATATACCAAGACTTAAAAGCAAATGAAACGAAACAGGACAAGCCTCAGTTTTCTCTGGTTGTCTGTTCTGTTTTGTTAGGTATATTGATGTGTGAAATTTGGTGTGAAAGTTGTAAACTCTTTTGATTTGCTCTCATGTCCATAAACAATTTGATTATATAGACAGGTAAATACAATAATACCAATCTGGATCATTCTACCGATCTGGACTTGGGTTAGGTTAATAAGAGACACCATCTGTAACCCTTTTTTTAGGTGCTATGGAGATACTCTGGTCCTCTTCCTGATCACATCCCAGAAAATGTCAAAGTGATGAAGTGGTTGCCACAAAATGATCTTTTAGGTAAGATTACGTGACGTTACATTACATCTTGTTTATGTAACTCAAAGTCAGTTTATAGCAAAGGATACTTTTTTCTTTGAAAACCATACTCATTGAGCCATTTATTCTGTTCACTCTAAATAGTAATATTCTTGCATACCAAGGGATATGACTGTCAAAATGCTTAAAGTAACATTTTAATGGCTTGTAAGTCCATGTCAACTGCCAGATATGCCATTATGATTCTGTCCATTCTCCAGTAAGACGGAAGTTTTATTTGTGGTTAAGTTTAGATTGAGTATTGTGTGATTTCAGACCACATCACTGATTGAAACATAGATTGGTTTATTTAGAGAAGATCTCATCAAAAGGAAAAGTAACAGATTCTATTTAACATGACATATATTACTTAGCAGCCACATGTTTGCCATTGAGAACTCTTCTCTTAAGCCTTGTTCAGCCTCATAGAGCCTGTTCGCACTAATCAGTAGAATGTGCCTTGGGTAAATCTGATTGCAAGTGGTCAGCCAAAATGCATTTCATTCACACCAGTGTTCTAGTATTTGTCTCAGCTGATTACTTGAAATCAGGCTTACCTTTAGAATATACCTTTAGAATTTAGAATGATCTATTGGTCTATTAATGGTCAAAGATGCATCAAGACGTATTGAGTGTTCACACTACCTCTACATGTGGTTTCAGCAATCAGATTTCAAAGTGTTTGGTCATTGTTTCACGCCTGTCTTTAGAACTAGCCACTTGCAATCAGAATTATCAGATTTATTAATGACTGGTGTGAACAGACTCATAGTATAGAGCCTCAGCCTCACAGAATAGAATAGAATAGAATAGAATAGAATAGAATAGAATAGAATAGAATAGAATAGAATAGAATAAATCTTATTTGTCCACCTTATCTTGCTCCTCGTGTCTTTCTCTTGTCTCGCTGCAGCCCATCCCAAGGCCAGAGCCTTCATCACTCACGGAGGGACTCACGGGATCTACGAGGGAATCTGCAATGGCGTCCCCATGGTGATGATGCCGTTGTTCGGTGACCAGAACGACAACGCTGACCGTGTAGCGAGCCGAGGGGTGGCTGTGGTGCTCAGCATCTTTGACGTCACCTCAGACGCCCTCGTGGACGCACTGGACAAGGTCATCAATGACAGCAGGTAAGGAACTACTGCAGATGACAGCAGAGTTGGACAAGTCAGCATGAGGAAGTAAAAGTCCTGCCATATATTTCCTCTTCTTAACAAAGTAAAAGTCCTACTGCCTGTGTGCTCTTAACACTGGTTATTTTTACTTACTCCTTCATCTACCTGGCTAAAGGGCTAATTGTGCTAATTGGGATCAACTGGTTCACTGAATTGAGCTGGAACAAACATGTTGCAGAACTATTATTTTCTGCATCTTCGGCATCCACCTCTGGGTAAAGAGCGGTTATAAAGAGCCTCACTAACAAGGGCAACAGTAGGCCTAAACAGTAGACCAGAATGAATTGCTTAGAAGTTCTCATTAAAAGTTCTACATTAGCATGTGTTACCGACCTGGACAGATTTTGGTACTATTTTCTGTTTTGTATGAGGAAATGTCTTGGAGCAATTGTCTACAATCCAATACCACATATTTCAAATCACCTGGTTCCACCTGTACACCTAATACAGGGGAATGTACTAATTAGCTCCTCTCGCTGAAGGTTTGTAGAGCTAAAGAGAGCTAATTAAAATCAGTTAATTTAGTGAATGGCTGCAAATATGTGGTACTGGAAGCCAGGTTGGCCATCACTGGTATAGAGTATCTGTGACTGTAATATAATTAGCTGGTTTATAATTTGTATAATCAAGACTGTTGTTTATGGATTAAGATGTAGATATATTTTGTATTCCATTCAAAGTGTAAATCCTCATTTTCTCCTTTTTTTCAGTTTTCAGGAGAACATGCAGAAGCTGTCAGCCATACACAATGATCGGCCAATAGAACCACTGGACCTCGCTGTTTATTGGACGGAGTTTGTGATGAGGCACAAAGGGGCGGAGCATTTGCGCCCAGCTGCACACAATCTTAACTGGATCCAGTACCACTGTTTGGACGTACTAGCTTTGCTGCTCGTCGTGGTAGCAACTGTTGTCTTGGTGATAATTAAATGCTGCTTGTTCTGTCTACGGAAGTGCTGCAGACGCTCACAGAAAACAAAGGAGGATTAACGGCCTTATAGTAGATGGAGTTTTGGAACATTTGACTACTGTGCTGTACTGGTAGCCTGGTAAACCAGTCCCTTGTACTTCATTTAATTTTGTACAGAGGGTCTGGTCATGCTGCCATTGACATTGCTGGATTAGGTCGCAGCCAATCCTAGCCAATCAACAAACAGATGGAGTGGTCGTGAGCGATGACATTGACTTTGTGTGCTACATTTGAATTGAAGTGTGCAGGCAGGCTAATTGCATACGTGACGACTAGACGTTAGCGATTGGGTAAAGGCAGAGTCACTTGTTTTAAACTTCAGCAGAGTCCACACCTCCAAGAAGAAATAATTTCTCAATACAGCACTGCCAGACCCTCTGTACAAAATGAAAATAAAGTACAAGGGGCTGGTTTACCATGCTACTGTACTGGGCCTGTGCTGGACAGAAATAGATATTGTCATATTGTCAAATAGATGTGTCATCCACTTACCTGGAGTCAAGTGTCTGTCTGGGTAGATTGCACACAACTGACAAGAAGAGCAACAAAAACAGCTTGATAGTTGCACAGTGTTATGTGTTGTGCCAACTTTTACCTTTCTAAATCAATGAACTCACCAACAACAACTGATTTGTTCTATTGTATATGAGTGAAACGTTGAATCATTTTAAACCACTGATTTCTTTCTTAAGATTTAAATGGGATATCACTTGATGTTAGTCATACCTTTGTCCTGTAATTTTGTGTATTTTTGTTGTTGTTATTGTTGCGAAATTTATAAACCCTCGTCATGCACGGACCATTGGTGTTTAAATGTTGTGATTTGTCTTGCACTATTGTACCAATTGATTTATTTCAGTTTACCAGGGGGTCTTCCAAGTAGGCTGTTAAGTGGTAAAGTTGAGTAAGTTAAGCCAAAGGTAGTGGTACACCTGCTAATAAAAGAGCCTTACTTTATGAGTCTCTTAGCTAAACAGAACAAGCAGGCTACTCTTTTACGAGGTTTACAACTTTCTCTAGCTCCACTTACCCAGGTTTAACACTTAACCACTCACTTTTGAATACCCACCTGGTCTCAAATAAGGTTTCTGTTCCTATTCTTTTACACACACTGTAATTTGTAATTACAAATGAATTTAGTTATAGTTACTGAGTTACTTTTCTGTTATATGTTAAAGTGTCTGACCAACTGTCAGGTAAGGCAGTAATATCTCAGGTCCCGCTAATGCTATGACAGATTTGGTGATATCAAACACGTATGGCTCATATGACAATAAGATTCTGTGCGCTGCCCTGTAGTTGATGTGGTTGAGCTTGTCAGGCAGCGAACTGTTGCACAACCTTTATTTTGTGTCTCACCTGATGGAAAAACAAAATCACGTTGAAAAAGCAACACGCAATGATTTCTCTCACACCATGGGAAAATTCAATGACCATGTCATAAACAAGACTTTCCTCATTCTACCTAAGTGCTCTTAAAGGGTCCCTTTTATGCTGTTGATTCACTATTTTGGCGTTTGCATTGGCAAAAAAATGTTGTAGCCTCTTGTTTAAATATCAAAATGTAAACATTACACAACTTCTTTGTCTTAAACAAATAAATGATATAAGTGATTGACTGGAATCCATACTTACTACAGTTGCATGCATTATCCATCTCATTCTCAGCACATGACGACACATGAGGAGAGTCGGCAGAGTCACAAAATCCATTTTTTTGAGTTACTTCCCCTATTGGTAGTTGCACTGAAACCCCAGCTTTTTCCTGTGAATAAATGAGCATAGTCTGGAGCAAGAAACATTTTTAAACAGCATTTACTTATAAAATCTACTCAAAAATCAAACAATATAATAACTTACATTTTCTCAGTTTCTTTAATTTTATGACCTTGCCCGTTTTTCCCCACAGACCCGTCACCTAAGATAGATGGGTTTCCATTCAACCCTTTCACATGCATCAGTTAGGCACATTTATGATAACATTTATTCGGCTTAACGAGATGCACAGCAGTGGCCATTTTGGACCTCGAAGATGGACTGTCCCTGAACCTAATTCACTGTAGGATCTCTCTGGATAAGAGCATCAGCTTAAATGCAATGTAATGTAGTGTCATACAGATTTCTCCAAGGGACGGCGTCTTAGTCAAATAACTGAAATGCACTAACAAGATAAGATGGACACTCAGTTAGTGTTATCAATCATCAATCACATGACCAGTTTTAGAATTCAGAACTCAGTTGCATTTGCTCCAATCAGTTACTCCCTAAAGCCAGCTTGAACAGCTCAACATTGTTACAAAACCACTACAAGTTGTGTGCAATTGGAAAATGTTAAAAAGAAGACACCAGTTTCTTTATTATGACATTTCTAAAAGAAAAAAGCATCCTTTGTGAGTGCACTGAGAACCAGCCTAAGAATTTTCCTTCTTGGTTTCACTGATATGTGCAGTAGCTGTTACTTAGTAAAGTAAAAAACGACTGGATGGAACACACTTACACACATCTTATAGTAGAGTGCTTTGACTGACACTAGATTATACATATGGTGTTTTCGGCCAACTTTTATCTAGACTGCAAGTGTGTCCTAGTGGCACTGTTGAGGGTTGAACGAGTGCATAGTTAGTTAATGCTTACCAAAGAAACTGATATTTTCCAGATAACCAATGTGCTTGTGACATTATCTGCGATGGGATGCAGCAAAGACAACGCTTAGCCATGCTCAAGGCTTTGACACTGCATACGCGCAGTTGGACAAGTCAACTGACCCTAGATGGGGTTTGGCAGCTTTATGATACTTGATTTTTTGTATTGAGGTGATGCATGCTATTTACATGTCTCTGTGTAATGTAGTTTAACATCTGGTTAAAATGGTTATTGTTCATCAAAATATAAATTTTACAAGCAAACCAGTTGATTTCCACCCCCACATTCATTTGTTTTGAGTGAACTGTTTGTCATACTCAACTTTAACGCTCTGGTTCCCTCTTGTGGTTGTTGTGTACTTGATGTAAGGCATTTCTTTAAGCCAGAAACGGTAATGGGCAACCTGAATTCAGGAACTTCAGTCTAGTGTCTCATGTTCCAAATCACCTGGTTGTATCTGTGTGCCTAAAACAGGTGATGTTTTAGTTGTGCAAATTAAAATCAGCTGATTAGATGTGCAAACTGAAATCAGCTGATTAGATGTGCAAATTAAAATCAGCTGATTAGATGTGCAAATTAAAATCAGCTGATTAGATGTGCAAATTAAAATCAGCTGATTAGATGTGCAAACTGAAATCAGCTGATTAGATGTGCAAATTAAAATCAGCTGATTAGATGTGCAAATTAAAATCAGCTGATTAGATGTGCAAATTAAAATCAGCTGATTAGATGTGCAAATTAAAATCAGCTGATTAGATGTGCAAACTGAAATCAGCTGATTAGATGTGCAAATTAAAATCAGCTGATTAGATGTGCAAATTAAAATCAGCTGATTAGATGTGCAAATTAAAATCAGCTGATTAGATGTGCAAACTGAAATCAGCTGATTAGATGTGCAAATTAAAATCAGCTGATTATGTGAATGGCTTGAAAAAATAGGTGGCACCAGATTGCTGCCCATCGCTGACCTAAAACGTCCACACTCTTCTGAAGGCGTAGACTCTACAGCAGGGGTGTTAATCCTGGCCTCAGAAAGAAAGTAAGCACATATTTCATTCAACCATTTTCTGCAGCTGATCAGAATGAGTCTACAGATCAATAGTAAAATCATTGGTGTTTCATTCAACCATTTTCTGCAGCTGATCAGAATGAGTCTACAAATCAATAGTAAAATCATTGGCGTTTCATTCAACCATTTTCTGCAGCTGATCAGAATGAGTCTACAAATCAATAGTTAAATCATTGGTGTTTCATTCAACCATTTTCTGCAGCTGATCAGAATGAGTCTACAAATCAATAGTAAAATCATTGGTGTTTCATTCAACCATTTTCTGCAGCTGATCAGAATGAGTCTACAGATCAATAGTAAAATCATTGGTGTTTCATTCAACCATTTTCTGCAGCTGATATTAATGAGTCTGCAGATCAATAGTAAAATCATTGGTGTTTCATTCAACCATTTTCTGCAGCTGATCAGAATGAGTCTACAAATCAATAGTAAAATCATTGGTGTTTCATTCAACCATTTTCTGCAGCTGATCAGAATGAGTCTACAAATCAATAGTTAAATCATTGGTGTTTCATTCAACCATTTTCTGCAGCGGATCAGAATGAGTCTACAGAACAATAGTAAAATCATTGGTGTTAAATGCATGGGCAGAAAAACAGCTCTGGAAAAAAATTGAGACCTCTGCAATCTTTTCTAAAATCAACATTTCTACATGTATGACAGCCATTCCTTTCCCATGTCAGTTGAATTTGGAATTTCGGAGAAATGTCAGTAGTTTAAAGAATAAAACAAAAATGTTCATTTTACTCACACATATACACAGTTAAATCGGAGTCTCTTATTTTTTCCAGAGCTGTAATTCATGAAGGGCTTTAGCTTCCTGAGGCTGGGGATTGACACCTATGCTGTACATAGGCTACGCAAGTGGGTGTTGTGGTACACAGTACTTGAGACTGTGACTACCATCACTACTCTCAGGATGACATCAAGATATCAATAATTCACCGATTGAAAAAAAAAAAAAAAACACCATGACAGAGATACCGTGTAAATTACTTAAGTTTATTTAATGAAAAGATTTTCAAGAAAATACAAGAGTTCCCAGGGTACACGGAGAACATAAGTTAGCAAAGCACAGCAGAAACGCCTGGCTTGGCATCGGATTCCTCAGCAACAGTCTGAGTGTGAGTTTCTGTATTGCTGTAGGAACACCTGGTGTATCCCAGCAAAAAAACAACCAAACAACCAAAAATAAAAAACAAAAAACAAAAACAACAACAAAAAAAAAGAAAATGAAAGGTATCTGTAAATTCACACAAAGAATCCAGTCATTCTGTTTTATAGTGAACGGAAGCCAATGGCTACCTCCTGTACAAACAAGTTTAAAAAGATAACAAATTAGCTTTAAAAAAACAAAAGAAAAACAAAAGAAGCAGGGGAGGAAATGCATCTGTGTGAGCCAACGTGCTGAAGGACATTAGTGTAAGAAAATGCTGTTTACCTATCGTAAACATCTTTCGTTAGACTGCATCCAATAATAATAAAAAAAAAACCTTCAGTCAAATAGTTGTGGTCAAGGTTATTGGAAATTACAAAAAAAAAACTATAATTAAGCAAAAAACTACATAAGTTAAAAAAAAAAAAAAAAAAAACATAAAATGCTTTCAAAGCAAGCTACTGTTGTTCTGCTGATGTAGTGGTCTTGGGTTCTCAGCCTTACAGGAACCCTTCTGATGCTCCTGATTTCCCCTTGAACAGATGTGAATGTTTGAGTTTAAGTCAGTGTCTTTTGCAAGATGAATCTCCGCAATCACACACACACACACACACAATACCGGATGCACACACACTCACACACGCGCACCTGGAGGGATAGGATATGATTGGCCGAGGGCATGCTTGCCAACACACACATAGATACAGACACGCACACACTGACAAAGCATTTTTTTTCCATTATGACAGAATTCTTTGTTTAACAAGAAACTTTCTAAAGTTATGAACACAGTTCTGAAGCCTACAGTTGGCAGGTTAAACAGGCGTACAATAACAAAAAAACAAAACAAAACGGAATGCCTTCTGTGAAGACAATGGCTCAGTACTGAATTCGGTTGTATCTGTGTGTGTGTGTGTGTTTGTATGTGTGTGTGTGTGTGTTTTCGTGTGTGCGTGTGTGTTAGGTCTATGGGTGCTCATGTACGTGCCTGATCAAATGTTTGTTCATCCCTTTCACGACTTAAAAACAAAACTTTTTAAAAACAACGAACCCCCGATGCAACCGTGTCCTTCATCCATTATTTTTCTCCCCCCAAACCACTCTTCCCACATGCACTCGTTCATCACACATTCTATATCCCTCTCTTTCTTTGTCCTTCCTTGATTCACACACCGCAATCGGCACCAGAGAGGGCAAGCAGCACCTCGATTCCAGCCCAACCGGAACATATATATAACATGGGCAGCACTTTTCAGCAGAGGCTCAAATAAACACTTCTATGTGGTTAAAAACAAACAGAGAACAAAAAAACACTTAGGCCTGTAGAATATACAGTATGATACTTGATTGAGTTCTGTCAGGTAAGAACGGGCTTACTGGAAATACAGAGCCCGATGATCCCTCCCCTCCCCTTCTCTTCTGACACACAGAAACCAGCCACCAGCTGTCAATCCAAGTGAAAGACGTGTATATATACTAAAAAGAGCCTCCTGACTGGCCAGGATTTAAAGAGAGGCGGGGCCCTAACCCAGAGTCAAAACCCTGATTGGACGAGGAGGGGCTTGCTGTTTACCCAATCACAGAGCTTCCTCTATCTTTCTTCCTCCTGTAGCTGCTGTTTCTCCCTCTTCAGGAAAACACTTCTCTAAAACGTTGTATCTCAGTCTTTGGCTGCAAGAGTTGTCAGCCCTCCAATTTTTTGCTGGGCCTTGTTGCTACAACACTAGCAAACAGCTCCAGCTCTGGCCTGTTCATCATCATCATCATCATCATCATCATAATCATCATCATCGTCGTCGTCGTCGTAGTCATGGTCGTTGACGTCAGTGGGTGGTGGCATAAAGTGGTGCTTGGGGATCTTGGGGGACGTGGCGGCTCTCTACCAGCTCAGCAGGTTACTGCGACCCAGCGTCATGAAGTACACCTGGCTAGACCCGCCAGAACGCACCGATGCAAAGAACACCTGCAGCAAAAAACACACACACACACACACAGGTTCATCCCTGACACACTTCACCTACCCGGACAGGTTATTACAACTTCAAACCCGGACAGGTTATTACAACTTCAAACAGCGCACAGCAGTAGAAGCTCTAACGCACTCAAATTTTTAAAAGTTAAAACACCTTTTTTGATCATCCTAACCTTTATCAAGTTATATAGGGAGGGAAAGTGAAAACCAGCAAACCTAGTGTACAGCGTTCTGGATATATATACACATACATACTTACATACATACACTACCCATATAGGCTATTAGTGTATAGTCCCATAGACTAACCAGCGAACCTAGTGTGCAGCGTTCCTGACCATTAAACTTTATATAATTAATATATATATACTATCTGTATAGACTATTAGTCTATAGTCCCATAGACTAACAGACTACAATACCAAAAAACGTCCCTGGAAGACGAGATGGAACTTATCCATCAAAAATATTTTTCAGTCTACAAATTGGTATCATCTACCAACACTGAAGGCATCATGTTAAACTTTGCCTTCTGCAAAAAAAAATATACTTATCGTGTCAGGAATGGACTACAAATGTCCTACAAGGGTCTCATTGAAACCAATCGACTTCACCGAAGCGGTAGTAACATTGCCAGCAGGGGGCGATAAGATCACTTTCCCTCCATATAAATGAAGCCTTAAAAGTAATTAGATTTTGGTGGTGATCTGAGCTGCCCTGGCAGAGGTCTGCCCTCTTGGAGTGCTTTTCTAGTTTTTGAAGCACTCCGCAGCAGTGGTGTTGGTGGTGTTGTATCTGGACCTCCTCACCTTGTCATTGCGCTCACACAGGAACTTGAGCCTCTGGGCACGCTTGTGCATGAAGACCCCGTCCAGGTGCCCGGTCTCCACGGAGCGAATCTCAATGGCCTTCTCTCCCCAGCCCATGATCTGGTTGGAGCGGATGTAGGCTGCACAGAGGGGGAAGAGGACACGGTTGGGCAGGGGTTATGTGAAATACAGGATTTTACCCCATAAAATACTTAAAAGGACCGTATAAGCTGCATATGTGTAAGTCTGTGTTTGTAAGAAATAAGGAAATTTGACTGACAAGTGGTGATTCAAGTTGTTTGAATTTAGCAGTGAGTATGTGGAATAACAGACAGAGACAGAGAGAAAGGGAGAGGCAGAGAGAGAGAGAGAGAGAGAGAGAGAGAGAGAAAGCGATAGAGGGAGAGAGAGAAAGTGACAGAAACAGAGAGAGAGAGAGAGAGAGCAAGAGAAATATAGAGAGAGAGAGAGAGAAAGAGAGAGGAGAGAGTGTGTGTGTGTGTGTGTGTGTGTGTGTGTGTGTGTGTGTGTGTGTGTGTGTGTGTGTGTGTGAGAGACAGATTACAAATGTGGCGTACCAACGGAGGTGGGCATCTCGCCCCACTGCAGCACCACATCCTTGGTGATGCGTCCGTAGGTGTTGACGTACACGCCCTCGTCCTCGTAGCACACCAGCAGCTCGATGCCGTCGGTGTTGGGCAGGATGATGATGGCGTGGGACTGGATACTGGTCTGGATCTGAATGAAGAGGAGAAATGGCCACAGTGGGCATATTTAGTTTTATGGTTGTTCTATTTAGTTCTATGGTTGCTAAACCGCAGTGAAGCACATGAAGGCTTTTGCATACCAGCTTTGACATCAGAACAGCATACTTCCTAATGCAATGCTTTGCTAACAAGGCATCCATTACACACATTGCTCTAAATCTCACTGCCAACCAGGTACACGGCACCACTCTAACAGAGGCCATCCTGTGCAGTCCAGCCGCAGGCTCGAACCCGTGACCTCGCAGCAACTCCCGATTAGAGATGGGAATTGATAAGATAACAATAAAATAAATATTCTTCTGTAGAAAATAATAAATACAACAGCGTGGGTGCCATGTTTCCTGCTGACTGCACGTCACTACACACGTTGCACAACTTGCGTAAGATGCGTGACGTTAGTCATGCCCACTGCAATCAATAAGGGAATCGTTTACAAAACTGGCAAACAATTCGAAGGAATTGAAACACAGGGAGCCAGTTCTCAACAAGAACCTGTTTCGATTCCCATTCCTACTCCTGATTGAGAGGAAGACGTGCTACCAAGTGAGCTATAAGCCTTGCTGTTAGCTAAGTCAGTGGTGTATCCTCTTGAGGTGTCAGAAGGGAGGTTAACCGACGTCCTAAGACCTAGCTACGCCAGCTGGCATCCCGTTACACTTACATGTGTCGGTAGGTAGATGTCGTACACGGCTCCGGAGTCGACGTCGACGGCATGGAAGCCCGAGCAGGAGCCGTAGATGACCTTCAGCCTCTGGCCTTCCTCCACAGTCAGGTCCACCAGCAGCGGCTTGTGCACCAGGTCCCCAAAGGACTGGAGGAGACACACACATACACCACTCAAGCAACATCTTAGGACTGGAGGAGACACACACAGACACCACTCAAGCAACATCTTAGGACTGGAGGAGACACACACATACACCACTCAAGCAACATCTTAGGACTGGACACACACATACACCACTCAAGCAACATCTTAGGACTAGGCACAAAAACACCACTCAAGCAACATCTTAGGACTAGGCACAAAAACACCACTCAAGCAACATCTTAGGACTGGAGACTTATAGGATAATGCCTTTTATAAAAACTATTACATCGACCACAGATAAGTTGCTTCAACATGTATGCCACTAGATGGATATGGAGAGGATGCAGGTGCTGAAGGTGTTTACACACTTGCTTTTGCCTTGCAACATAAACGCTACTCTATACTATACGGGACACACTTTAAATGCTTATATCTTGGATTATAAAAATTATACAGAGTACCAAATATATTTGTTGCAAAGCTGACATTCAGGGTTTTTTTGATACATAGGTTAAGTTCTCTCTACACCACTCTAGAAGTGAATTAGAGATGTCGTATGTAAGGCTATTTTTTTTACAGAAACACAGCCAAAAAGGTTTCAAACTATAGACTTGAATTATAAATGATTAAGACCTTATTAAACATTGTCAATAAAACACTTCAAAATTAAAAATTGCGAAACATGGAAAAACTGTATGACTAAAATTTGTGAGGCAGCCTTTGCTGCGTGCTTATTGCACTACATGCTTATTGTAGCCTAATCACAACGCAGCTTAGCAATTTTATTCTCCCGTGGGGCCCCCTGATAAAACCCAGTGAACGTGCCAGACAGATGCACCAGTTACACAGGCTACACGTGAGCCTGACCTTGAGGTAAAGCAGGTTAAGCAATTTTGCAGGAATTCAGTGTGCGTGTGTGTGTGTGTGTGTGTGTGTGTGTGTGTGTGTGTGTGTGTGTGTGTGTGTGTGTGTGTTAGTCCTGCTACAAATGTATTTGGTCGTTGTACTTGTTGACATGTGTTAATCTAACTCACCTTGAAGGCCATGAACTTGTGGTATGGCTTCGGTGCCCACGCATACACTTCCACAGCATTTTTCAAGGCAAGAACCAAGAACTTGATCCGTTCATATTTCACTGAGGAGGGGGAGGAGAAGAGCGTGAATAAAACAAAAATCTTTTAGTTCCATCACTACTACAGCTCTAAGTGGCTGCAGACTACTATTAATCTTATGTAAATCAACAATCAGCAAAAGAAACTTGATTGGACCAGTGATGGTCAACCTGGATTCAGAAGCTACAATCCAATACCACACAGTCCAAACCACCTGGTTCAACCTGTGTGCTTAATACAGATGGCCCAATTAATAAAACAAAAAATTAACAACCTGGCTTGAGAGTTGTGCTAATTAGAATCAGCGTATTTAGTGTATGGCTGGTGAAAATATATGGCACTGGATTCTCCCTTCTGAAACCACACTGCCCATTACTGGACTAGACCTCGGTACTTCATCCACAAGCACACACAGATGTACACAGTGGTCACACCCCATCCAGCCTCGAATCCAGGTCTCTGGGGTACCAAACATGCACTCTCTCTGATCACAATGCCAAAGAGCCAGGCTCACTGGAACGGGAGTCAGAGCAACAGAGCAACTGTTGGGATGGCCCTCGCTTACAGTGAAGACTGGTCCTTACCAACTTTATAATGCACACAGCCCTCCAGATCTCCTACATTGACCCAGCCCTGCTTCTTCTCCACCTCTGGGTCGTTGTGCAGGATCTTGTTCCGCAGCCAGGATAGGTAGTACACGCGCAGTTTGTTTTTCTTTCCTATGAGAGGAGGCAAAGATGGTCAGTGAACTGCATTACGTACAAGACGAGATCAAACGAAAAAATATGGCCATCATCGTTGTTAAGGTATTCAGCAATGGCAACGACTGTACAATAACTCATTTTCATTGATTCTGGTTTAGTATGACCATCATATAGAACTGCTTCATACCCAAACATTCTAAACATAAACCTCAACTTCCACTATGAAGTGGACCAGAGGAATCAAGTTTAAGATCAGCTGAATTTCTAGTCAGCATAGTTTTGCTGCATTTTCTGCAAGATGACATCCCACCTATAGGGGCTGGACACTGCACTACAAACCCAAAAAGCAGTAACTACATATTTTGTCAAAACTGAGTTTAGACTGAAAACACCTCTTTTCTCTTGTGACCAAATCTTGCACTTCTTCCCATTAAGAAAGTACATAAAAGCATCACCACCATTATACCTACAACATGTTGGACTGGGCAGTATGATAACTTTAAAGGCATTTGTCTCAGCTTCAATGTTCATGTAGTTACTGCACTTTGCCTTGGGAGGGCAGAACAGTGACCAGACCTAATAGGCATCAGAGAGGCCAAGGGGTCTCACCTGATATGGTGACGAGGACATTGAGGTGTGTGTGTGTGTGTCTACCTGATATGGTGACGAGGACATTGAGGTGTGTGTGTGTGTCTACCTGATATGGTGACGAGGACATTGAGGTGTGTGTGTGTGTGTGTATACCTGATATGGTGACGAGGACATTGAGGCGTGTGTATGTAAGTGTGTGTGTGTGTCTACTTGATATGGTGACGAGGACATTGAGGTGTGTGTGTGTGTGTCTACCTGATATGGTGATGAGGACATTGAGGTGTGTGTGTGTGTGTGTGTGTGTGTGTGTGTAAGTGTGTGTGTGTGTCTACCTGATATGGTGATGAGGACATTGAGGTGTGTGTATGTAAGTGTGTGTAAGTGTGTGTGTAAGTGTGTGAGTGTGTCTACCTGATATGGTGATGAGGACATTGAGGCGTGTGTAAGTGTGTGTAAGTGTGTGAGTGTGTCTACCTGATATGGTGACAAGGACATTAAGGCCCTCCAGGACATCCATCTGCTGGAAGCGTCGGCGGTTGATGAGGGGGTAGACCTTCCCCTGGCCACTGCGGTCCAGCAGCATCAGACCAGACTCCGTGCCCACCAGCAGGTTCACACCTGGACAAGAAGGTTCGGTTTCAGTTGTCTCTCCCTCACTGTGTGTGTTACTGCAGGTATCTGTGTGTGTGTGTGTGTGTGTGCAAGTGATTTGTTGTGTCATCAGAGGGAATCCCCTGATGAAATTTGTCCTCTGCATCTTCCCATCCATGAAGTGAGCAGCCGCGATGCACAGGTGAATATCCAGAGCTGTGGGCATCCAGTTGTGCAGTGCCCGGGGAGCAGTGGGGGCTAGGTCCCTTGCTCAAGGGCACCTCAGTCATTGGAAGAGGTGGAGGAGAGGGCTGGTCATTCATTCCCCTGTGTGTGTGTGGTTGGTCATGTATTTCTATCTTTGTGAGGTGATTGAAAACAGTGCAAAAACAATTCTTTACCAACAGGTTAGGGTAAGGGATTGTTTTGGTCTGGGTGCAGTTAAGCATTCTTTAGTTAATTATGAATGGGAGTCAATGGAAGGTCCTCACAAGCATAGAAAAACAAGTGTGTTGTGTATGGTTATGCGTGTGTGTGTGTGTGCATAATGCTGAATGCTGAATGCTTCCATGTCCCAGTATGAATTTCTACTCACCCCAGAGTGCGGCGCACAGGATCTCCGAGTTGAACCTCTTCTTGTATTTGCGGATCTCGGGGGTGTCGCTCTGAGGGCGGGTGTTGACCGGGTTGACGTTCACTACCGACCCCTTGCGCGACGGGTCCGGGAGCCGGACGTCACCACCGAAGCTCGCTGGGGACGTGAAGAGGACACCATATAAGACAGGAGCTCTTGGGCTTTCACCAAGACTTGCTAGACACCAAGCGCGAGACCAACTTATACCAAATGTAATCCCTCTCTTCAAAAGGCTCATTTAATTGAAGACCCAGTATAGTGAAAAATGTATTTTGTTTGATAACGTGAAATATATCAAAAGACGGTGACAGAAATTATGAGAAAAGCCCTCTGAGGTCAGTTTCACTGCATTGAGGAGTTGGGCAGCTTCTCACTGCTTTTCACAGTTGGTGTAAGTAGGGTGGGACTAAAACACATCCTGCTTACATCACGAGAACACATTTAGCACTGTACAGTACCAAATAGGTGGTGCCTCAGTGCTTTGAGACTATCAATAACTGTATATACAGTCATTCGAGCCTACATGAGCCATGTCATCACATCGTAACGTAAATAAAGTAGTAACAATTCACTGATGGTGAGGTAATAACTAGTTTTTGGTGGTATGAGAAACTTGGGGACGATTATTATTTGGACTTTTCTGGGTCTTTGAGAGTAGATCGAGAAAGCCGCATGGGAACCATGCTGTGTCGCTGTGAGTGGGGGCAGGACTCACCAATTTGGTTGAGCGAGGACCCGCTGGAGGGCGAGATCTGGAGCAGGCGCGGGTCGATGAAGGGGGTGAAGGAGGAGGAGGACTTGTGTTTCTGCAGGGTGTTGCTGGCCGACTGGCTCTGCAATACACGGAGGGGTTGGGTGAGTCTGCCGCATGGCCTCTTTTACCCCAGGGAGCTGCACCTTACCTGCAGTGTCTAGACGGCTAAGCTCATCTGTAATTTCCCAGCTTGAGATCAATAAAGTACATCCATCTAGCCATCCATCTCTCTATCTCTATCTATCGATCATTTCTCAACTGCTACAAGAGTAGGGTTCTCTCTCTCTCTACCATCAAGAGGCTCTTAAAGAGACTTTATTTTTTCGGGAGTACTTCCCTTCCTATCAAAGCTAACCTCACCTCACCAACACTGTCCTGTACCCTGTCTGCACTTTGTTATGCTCTTGCTTACTCCCTTCTCCTTACCTGTAGCTTGTTATGTCCTCTATTGTAAGTCACTTTGGATAACCGCATCTGCTAAGTGTAATGTAATGTCATGGAACTGCTATTTTGCTGCTGTATGGCGATCACTTTATCTTTCATCCCTTTCACTTCTGCTGGAACATATACACGTTCTGCTGTCCTACTAAACAAGTACTTATTTCCACAGGGATGTGAAGCATAATGACCTGCTGTAATGAACTGCATTAACTTTTAACCTGAAACTTAAATCTGAATATTTTTACTCTGAACCATTAAAACTGAAATTCTATCCATCAATCATCTAATCATCACTGTACACAGTAGTTACTGAAGTTCTCTCAAAATAATAGGGAGGGAAAGTGGAACACAGCGATCCTAGCGGTGGCGTTCCTATCCCCAGAGCGGTCCTATTTAAAATCCCATAGACTGATTTTTTTTTAAATCCCACAAAGGTATGACACAGAACTTGTGTACCACACATATTTTTCAGGCTATATATGGGGATTATCTACTAACTGTGAAAGTATTGTGTGAAATTTCGTCCTATTTTAAAAAATCTAAATTGTGCCTAACTTGTCATAAACGGACTACAACTTTAAGTCGCTCCCGTTACGTCAGTAAACACAAGTTCACCATGCTGTATAATTCGTGACTGATTGCAACCACGGAGAAACAAATGAATGCCAGTTTTCACATTTCATAAAGATTCCATAAAGCTACGGTTGTGGATTCTTATAAACAGATGAGTTTCATGTACACAATCGTTGGGGTTCAATTACAAGGAAACCACAGTTACCGCCCTTTCACACTGTAGCGTCAAAGACGCGCTGCAAAACGTTCTGCCTGTGTGGAATAGGACGCTTCCGGTGGGCGTATTCAATTATCGATGTAAACAGAGAGCCAACGGAGGTTTCTCCCGCTGCGCCCCCATGCCCGTATTTGATTGGTTGACCGCCTTAGCGTCGTGTCAAGAAGTTCAGCTCAGCTCAACTTCTTGACGCGACGCCACTGATGAACGCGACGCTCACGCGATCCCAAGATGCTTTGAGAGGCGTTGTACGCCTCTCGTTGGAAATGAATGGTAGAACGTTGGGAAGCGTGGCGTTGACGCTACAGTGTGAAAGGGGGGTTAGATTTGGGCAGGCGCCAGATTTTGCGGTGATGTCATACACGCGCCTATCGTTCAGTGTAGTCCTTTATCAGCTTTTTAATTAACATTAAAAACAATTCAGATTAGTGAAAAAAAGAAAGTATGACCACCTGAATCGATAGAACTGCCCAGCATGCATATCATATGAAAGCCACTATCGTAACTTTGGAGTGTGAGCCGAAATTTATTTTTTTGAAGAAAAAATCCCATTCATTTCGATGTAGAGGTGGGGAACGCAACCAGCAGGGGGCGATGAGATTACTTTCCCTCCCTATAGCAAACCATAACACATTGACTAAGTGTGATGCACAAACACATAGAAAAAGCAGACTATGTTAAAAAGAACACTAAAGCAACCATGCGATAACACACAAATTAACTCACAAACACACAAATGTAAAGGAGTTATGAGGGCAAAAGAGGCACAAAAATGGAAGATTATGATATGGTAAATAAATATAGAAATAAGGCAATGAAATGAAAGGAGAGAATGAAATGATTTGAAAGGAATGCATTCAGAAAACAAGTCAGACTATTGTGAAAAGGAAAGTACTGGTGAGAGTGTAAAAGGTCCTTGTGAAGGACATTAGAAGTTTAAGACCTGCATTTCCTCTCCATGATTAAGTGATGCCCATCACATCTTAGGGCTCATTTCCACCAAACACTCTCCATATACAGCGCATAGACAGCAAGCGCACGTTAACAGATTAGACCATTTCCAACGCACGCGTGATCTGAGCGCATGTTGTCACACATACACACATATTGTACACGGTTACGTGCTGTACACGCTCAAGTCGGTGGAAATGAGGCCTTATAACACCGTACATCTTCTTACACACACTGTGATTCCTCTGAATCAGAGTACAACAGTATAGTTCTGGAGCTTCGTCTGCACTTTGTCTCTCAACAATAGTCAATCAGACCACACCAACATCTGCTTCATGTCACACCACCATGCCACTCTATTTCTCTTCTGTCCTGTCCTGTCTGCCACGTTAGTGACCGCAAATGTAAAAGATTCACCGACAGCGGGCCAACTCTCTGCATTCTTCCTGTCACCCTGCAACGCTAACAGCAACTCACCACCTGTTGAATGACTCAAAGTCAACATGACCCACTTAAGTGCGTTATTCAAAAATCAAAAGTTGAAGTGTTTAGTGTGTCCTAATTGAATGCTTCCCCCAGTTTGTGTGCCAACAGTGGATGTACCTCCATAAGATAAGGTAACAGAAACAAATAAATATTTTTGTTGTATACATACACATACGAGCATGTTAAATTAAATTCTCATTTGTGATTTCCATACTCTACCTCTAGTCTGCACAATCACCTCAGCAAACCCAATGACTGCGGACACAGCAGTTACGAACTGGAAGTTTTATACCCTTCGCAACACACTCATGCAGATTATCCACCTTAAGGCTTCAGACAATATTGTTTCCATAGAGATGCAAAGAACAAACAATAGAGAGCGTTAGAAAAATACTCCCGTCCATCTATCCTAGTGTTTCTCAAAGTGTGGTCCATGAACCATTTGTGGTCCGCAAGAATTCCCAAGTTGTCCGCAAGCAGATGTGTTCAATTTTTTTTTTCATGTTTCTGAAGCTACCTACGCTATGCACAGTGTGTTTAAACGACATGTATATCATCTTCATGCCATTCCCTAGTTAGGGCTGTAATGCTGCACCTATTCATGCACTTACATAGCCCTGTTAGCATTAGATGAGGGAGTGCTCCTTGAGGTTTTTTAAGGGGTTAGAAACCCTCATCTAATCCTAATATCTCCTGTAGGGGGCAGTGGACATAAGAAGAGCAGCAAAAGACAGAGACAGGAGCAGAAGCCAGAAGGAAAAAAAGCCCTTTCATCCGAAGCTGCTGATCCAGTGTCAGCTTCCATGTTTGTAGCTCAGGACCGAGATTGTGTTAGGGGGAGGCTGCTGAACCTGGCCCTAGACCAGCAGCTAACACGACACACAGAATGAAGCCAGAAGAGACCCGGCCCGTTCAGCAGAGAAGTGGGGGAGGTAGAGGGGGCTACTACAGCACACACAGGGCGGTCGGGGGTCATACCTCGCCGGCAGCCAGCTTTTCCAGGGAGGTGAGGGGGGACATGGAGGGGCTGGCCTGGCTGGAGGAGGGGGAGCTGGAGGCCATGGAGGAGTTGGGGGAGTGGTGGCTCTGCTGCAGGAGGTCGGGCAGGAGGTGAGCGCGGCCAGCATGGCCGGCGTAGCCGTTGCGCTCGTGGGGCGAGCCCAGGCCCGGGGCCCGGGGGCCAGAGCCGGCGGCGGCCAGCCGCTTCAGCTCGCTCGCGCTCTGGAACCAAGAAGAGTCACACAGCAGCTCTGAGCTGGGCCCGACAGAACCAGCACAACTGGATGGGAGGTAGAAGACCGCCTGGCCCAGACCACAGCACTGTGACTAACATCTGTACGAGCTAGCTCCCCTTTTAGCCTCACTACCCTCTCCAACTGCTTCCAACTGGTTGTTTTAAAGGAAAACATTCGATGTGAATCAATCCATAGCCGTGTTTGTTTCAGGTCACAGGGTGCTGCCAGTAGGAAAAAGAACGAAAAAATGTGATGCATCATAGACTGACTAATGAACCGGCAGCTAATATTAACCGAATGGGGCATAGAAACAACCTTTCAGTTTCATTTTCCTAGGCCCCATTTAGTTAATGTTTGGTTTGCTATTTGGTCTGTGTTGTATCAAATGTTCTTTCTTTTTCCTAAAGACAGCACTCAGCAAACCCGAACAACAGGGCTATGGATTGAATGATACTGCATTCCTCCTTTAAAATGCCCAATACACTCTTCCTCTCTGAGTTGCTCAAAATCTGAAAGATCTTCTTGAGCTCTGAAGTGGTGCTATACTCTCAGCAGGTTTTACAACAATGTTTTGGGAAGTGCTGCCAATATCGTCTACACTAAGCCGTTTTTTAAATACTCTATGCTTTGCGTGGTCTGTGAAGATTCTCATTCATCCAGGTCATGGTAGTCAAAGGAGCTAAGTTCTAAGCAACTGGACTTTCTTTTGGAGCTTGGAGATGTTTCACCTATCATCTAAAATGCTTCTTCAGTTCTGGCCTGATGATGGGGAACCAGGAGCTACATCTCTGGACCACTGGAGGTGGAGCTGTAGACCACACCCCTGACTAATGTGATTTTGGATGAAAGGTGAAACGTCTTCAAGCTCCAAAAAGAAGTCCAGTTGCTGAAAACGTAGCACCTATGACTATGCACTGCCTTCTTTCCTGTTATGTAGCCAAATTACTGCTAACCCCTGCTTTTCTAACTCACGGAAGAGAAGTTAAACAGAAACCCCAAACACAACAGCTAAGGTAAAATAACAACAATGAGGTAAAAAAAATGGAAAGTGGATGAATAAAATGGCAAACAATGAGATTGAGATTGAACAATGGACTAAATTAACAGGAATAAAATATATAAAGGATCAGTGTATCCAGGTGAGGAGCTGTTACCTGTCGGACGATTAAAGTGCCGTCTTTGCAAGGTGTGGTGGCAGTGTCACTCTCTGGCTCGTCATGCACAATCATGGTCTTCACAGACTCCGTCTCACCATTGCTAAGCTTGGAGGAGCTACAAAGGAAACACAACCATAAGGAAAATAAATTAAAAGACTACAACATATATTTCATTGAGGTAGCCTATAACAACTGACTTTATCCTGCACATGAATAATGCACTGACACAGACTCTTCTAGATTAACCCACCAAGTCCTCCACATTTTGCATCCAGTCCTGGTCTGAAATAATTCTAAACACGAAATATTCCACACACACAGAGGTAGTATGTGCATCCATCCACAGACATATCACAGATGCTTTTTTAAAATCTGTACTGTACTGCAGCTTGCTGTAACAACGACCGGACTGAGACTGATTGTTGAATGAAGAGTGGAGAGAGCTATGAATGCGAGGGATGTTCCAGAGGGGAAAACGAACTCCAGGAAGTTGGATCCACATGCTTGAAATCCTTTTTGCTCTTTTACAGCTAAGCTCAGAACAAAAAAAAAAAAAAAAGGCACAGAGCAAAACAGGAAAAAGGCTCTCAAGTGTGCAGAACCCCATCCTCTTGGAATTTACTTGAAACGTTTTGTCCTGTACTTGGACCTAGGATGCGCACAATTTTTTTTGTAAATTAACCCACGTTGCAGAGGGGGTGGGACAGACTGGGGGCAGTGTGGACTAGCCTGGTAACCCAGCCCCCTGTACTTCATTTCATTTTGTACAGTGGGTCCGGCGCCGCTGCCGCTGACATTCATGTATTCGGACCAAGCAAATCCGCCCAATTAGCGAACAGAGGGAGTGTTCGTCAGCAATGACACTGACTTTGTCTGTTACATTTGAATTGTAGTGCCTAGGTAGGCTAATCGCATACGTGACAACCAGACGTTAGCAATTGGGTAAAGGCAGAGCCACTTGTTTTAAACTTCAGCATAGTCCACACCTCCAGCAAGAAATTGTTTCTCAATGCGGCAAGGCAAGACCCTCTGTACGAAATAAAATGAAGTACGAGGGGCTGGTTTACCAGGCTACAGAACCCCCATCCTCTTGGAATTTACTTGAAATTTTTTGTCTTGCACTTGGACCTAGGATGCGCACAAAGATTTTTTTTTGTGAACCCATTTTCAGAGGAGGTGGGGTTGGGGCGGGACGGGGGGCAGTGTGGATAGCACGGTAATGGCTCCAAACTCACCCGGCCCTGGAGTCCTCTGTGCCGGACGTGGACTCGTCCCCGGGCTCCTGGTCCACCTCCTCCTCGTCGCTGGTGGCCGAGTCATCGCTGGAGGAGGAGTAGTCCGTCACCTTGTGCGGGGGCCGCACGTCCTCCACCGCCCGCAGCTCCTTCGCCAGGGCCGTCAGGTCCTGAACAAGGGCACCGACGAAGGCAGAGGATCAAAAAAGGTGTGCCACTATGGCACGAGTACACACGTGTGTGTGTGTGTGTGTGTGTGTGTGTGTGTGTGTGTGTGTGTGTGTGTTAGTGTGTTTGCATACGCCTGATGTTCACACTCACATTGAACTTTGGCTGTGTGTTTGCATACGCCTGATGTTCACACTCACACTGAACTTTGGCTGAAGGCAGGCTGGACTGCTGAGCATTCAGACACAAGCCAAGCAGGCAGCTCAGGAGATTAATATGACAGTAAGGGCCTTGGAACAGCCACACTTTTAACGTTGTATGCGTGCAATGGATAGCTCACTAATATCTACTTGTCCATGTACTAATAGTGTGGCTTAAAACCTTACATGAAATTTGTGCATGTGCAACTTGTGACTGAGCCAATGGATAGACTACTTCCACACAAAATGAGCCTGTTCACACTAGTCAGTAGAATGTGCCTTGGGTAAATCTGATTGCAAGTGGTCAGCCAAGACGCATTTCGTTCACACCAGTGTTGTAATACGTGTCTCAGCAGATGACTTGCAATCGGATTTACCTTTAGAATGTACCTTTTGAATGGTCTGTTGCCTCTTTGACCATGACATAATAGACCATCAAGACACACTGAGCATTCACACTATACAACATATGTGGATATAAGCGTCTTAAACCACCTACACATGTGGCTTGAGCAATCAGATTTACCCAAAACACATTTAAATGACTAGTGTGAAAAGGCTCTATAAGTGTACATGGGCAAAAATCCTGTCTGGTCACAACCTGGTCATGTTCTAATACTATTTAAATAAGATAAGATTTCAATTAAATTAAGAATGCAAACGCAGTCATTTAAAGCAGCATTTAAAACACGACCAGACAAGACAGTATTTAGATGGCAATAGCTACACAGATCCTGAGCTCACCCCATTTTGGGTATATGGTCAATGGGCATACAGTATGCAGGGCAGGTGAGCTGGAGCTCTGGAGCCACCAATCAAATAAGACCATCTAAGAATGAGCAGCCAGGGAATGTGCAGG
This sequence comes from Coilia nasus, assembly GCA_027475355.1. Lineage (NCBI taxonomy): Eukaryota > Metazoa > Chordata > Actinopteri > Clupeiformes > Engraulidae > Coilia > Coilia nasus. The sequence goes on along the minus strand of CM050220.1, from coordinate 22,032,984 downwards.
AAATGCATGAGTGATGTGAGGAAAAGCCAATCACGAGCCCTCGCCAGCTGTCAATCATGCAGTAAAGCGGCACATTTCTATGGATCTTGAGCCATACAGGATGCTTCCAGTTCAAATATGCTTACCACTTCCCCCTATGGGTTATAAGCAGACAGCGATACCAGCAATAAATATCCACACGCAAACATGACACAAAAAAACACAAGTCAGACAACTTTCGCTGTAGTTCATAAAAGACAACCATGCTAATGCTAACTGGCAGCTAAAAACTAGCAGCTTTAAGATTTTTAATATACTTTAATAAGGCTGCAGTCAGTCAGAACTTAAGTAATCCCAGGAAATGCCACAAGCAGTCATAAACAAAGTCATAAATTACTGCCGCCACTGCCTCAGGCCAGCTCTCCGTCTATGACTCACACACTTAGCTATGATGAGGGCCTACACTGCAGTTATATGGACGCTGTAGCGTTTCGCCCTCTGTGGTAATCTCTGTGGGGGTTCGGTTTTGAACGCACAAACTCACAGCAGGGCGGGTAGGTCTGACAAAGTCCTTCTTCTCCTCCGATTTCTTCCCAGCATGCTCTGGGCGCTGCATGGGAGAGCCCTCGGACTTGGAGGAAGCTGAAGAAGACAGAGAAGAGTGAGGAGGTTGACAATAAACATGGGGAAGGCTTCACTGAAAACAATAACTGTAGAAAGATTGAAGGATTACTCTGCACATATGTGGGCACTGAAGGATCTCTATAGTTGTAAAATTAAAAAAAAAATCTAAGTGGTGAAAAGTGCAGTCTTAGCATAATGCTTAAGTGTGCATGTCTGAGTTGCTCAAGGAGTAAACGCAGACACTGAAACTGTCCCGTGAACTATGCAGATCAGATCACAGGTAATACAGTGAGAATATGTCTATGTGCATGCGTCATGCAGCATATACACTAGTGCATGAGCCATATAATGAATGTATGTATAATCTTGATAGGGGATAGTGTGTGTGTGTGTGTGTGTGTGTGTGTGTGTGTGTGTGTGTGTGTGTGTGTGTAGACTTACAGCGTGCTCTGAACTTGTCTCCTGAAGTGTTGTGCGCGGCGGTCTGGGAGCCGGAGGACCCAGAGGAGCTGCCGCTGCCGGGCCGAGGGGCCAGTTTCTCCACACGCTCCCACAGCAGCCTGGGCTCCGCAGTGCTGCATCCACACACACACACACACACACACACACACACACACACACACACCATGCCACACAATTTAAATGTCTTATCCCGCGTTAACTTGTGTGATATGTCACCGCCTAAATACTGTTTCCTTTGCTACATCACACACAACATATCCCGGTTTAAATGTGTTATCCCAGCTCAGAGCGCACATCACCGTCTAAACACTGCTTAACTACAGCTTCACAGACTTGACACCCAGCTACCCTCATCTCCAAAACTACACTACACATGTGGACCAGCTATATGTACACTTCAGAACGGCTTACTGCCCCAGATGACTCTGAATTCAGAATTAGTACCGGCTGTACCCCTGAATCTGACTGTGTGTGATTGCAGACTAAATTACATGAACATTTCCAGTCCATTTCAATCAGTCTGGAAGAACCTTTCAGGAAAATGCTGCTGTGCTATTTTTTGTACTGTGTTGTGACTGTTTCTGTGTGTAGAAAAGGAAAACGTCCGCTCGACCAGAATTCATGCTCCCTTCAGACGAAGGGTGAGAACCCGAACTCTGACGAAGGGTGAGAACCCGACTTCTACTTATGTTGACTGCCTTTTGGTCCTGCTTCCAGTGTTCATTTAGGATGTGCGTGCTTTGGTTGAGCTGTTTCTGTGTGTCCCTCTGTCATGCTGCTGCTACACTTCCATTCCCCAGCTGAGGATCAATAAAGTACATCTGTCCACCCATCCATCTGTCTCTCCATCCATCTCTCTATCTATCCATCTATCTATCCATCTATCTATCCATCCATCTATCCATCCATCTATCCATCCATCTATCCATCCATCTATCTACCCATCTATCTATCCATCTATCTATCCATTCATCTATCTATCCATTCATCTATCTATCCATTCATCTATCTATCTATCCATCCATCTATCTGTCCATCCATCTAAAATCAAGGGAAGAGTGTGTGTTCTGTACCTCGCCACAGTCCTGGACTGGTTAGGGTGCTGGCCGCCGGCCTGATGAGGCGAATCTCTGCGTGACAGTACTGGTGATCTGGATGTGGTCCGCACAGGAACCTTCCGGAGACACAAACATGCCACTTGAACAACTACTTCAACCAGTGAGGACAGTGGTGGAGCAGAAGGATTCCATGCTTCGAGCACAAATGTTCTCAGATTCCAAGAACAAGAAGTTCTATGGATTCCCGTGTACTCACAATAGCATTTTGACCAAGTCCATAATGTCAATAATTACATGAAAAAAAAAAGAAATTGGCTAAAAAAAAACACATCTAAAGAGGGTGGTACTGTAAATGTTTGTGGAATTCCTTTTTCCATCCACATTTGCTCTGATCACCCTTAAGTGGCAGGACACGAGTCAGCAGTGAGAATGATTATAGAGTAGCCGCTGGTGTGGAGAAGAGGAGAAGGGTGATGTGGGGAGAGAGGGAGGCTGGAGTGAGTATTCGGAGCAAGCTCAAACTTGAACAGACGATTAACAGCCAGTCCAGGAGCAGCGTTTAACAGATCAGACACTTGAGGGATTGGCAAGACGACACGACAGGGATGATAATCTAGGGACTAGCTGCTCTAGAACTTCGTGAAATCCACGACCCACCTCAACACTATAAACAACACTATAAACAATAACCAGGGTTCCCACTCTTGAACTGACAAAATTTCAAAACTTTTCCATGAATTTTTCATGACCTAAAGGGAATTTTCCATGACCTCACAGCACCTTCAGTGTGTAGAATTTAGCATACTTTCAAATGTTTAGCATTCAACATACCGTCAATGCATTTATCGTCAACTCTAAAGGCCTAATAATAACTTAACAGAATGCTGTAGTTGCATTAGGGAGAAACTAAAATTCCATGACTTTTCCAAAACTTTCAGTGAATTTACAAAATTCCATGACTTTTCCAGCCTTGAAAATTACATTTTCAATTTCCATGACTTTTCCAGGATTTCCATGAATAACAGGGTTATAATCTTGACTCGAAAGCAAATAATGAAATAACTGTGAAAAAGCTGTCAATTCTTTTCCTTTTCCCCACCTCAATTTTTCCCCAACATCTCAACAGTGACCATACTCCCTTGAAAAGGAGGATACAGATCATAACTAACCCAAAATCATTCAGTGCTGATAGTGAAAAACAGTAGCCAGTGGTGCTTTACACCACGTGCTGGTGTATTTGCCATTGCAAATGACTGTACAGCCAGTTTTGCTTCAAACCGACTCATTTCTACACATCCCCTTTCTAACACAACAGCACCATCTGAAGGACCAGCAGACTGCAGAGCTCCCGTGTATCTAAAGGGGGAAGGGGGATGCTTCTGCAGACGTGGCTTTGCAGTAATAAGGACTGGACGTTTGGCATATGCATAGTTGCGGTAGTTTTGCAGTGTACCATTTCAAATCGTGCAGACAGAAGGTGAGCTTCATGCGTGCACACTATGTGGAAAAAGAAAAGTGCAGGAAAAGCGCTGAAGCATCCTCACATCCTCTCCGAAATACAGAACATACGTCAATAAGGGTGCTTGCTCTTTTCACAAAATAACAATTCCAGATTTTTTCCAGACTTTTTCAAAAGTGATATTTTATTTCCTGAAAACCTAGACTTAATGTACTTGTGTATACTTGCATGCCTACTGTTTTGGTTGATACTGTACCTGTTGTTTTTAGTTGAAAAGTTTGTTTTAGTAAATGTATGAATGAATGAATGCAGTACATGTGACCAGTTAGCGAAATCATACCAAGTTTTTTTTGTATGTGCTTTTCTTATTTTCTTATTTTGCAAGATTGTGTGCATGCTTATTGAGCATACTGTAAAAATTGACTGAGAAACTTCTTTCAAAACTTTTAAAACCTGCGCAAGCACCCTGTCAATCCAGCCACTGTAGCCGCAGTCTGTTTCCGCAGAAGCACACCCGGTCCTTGACACCACAGCACACGACAGGCAGCCTCAGCTAAGACCCTTCCACTACGGGGTATGGGGAGGGGCTCTAGTAGTAACCAAACCCCTTCCGACTGCCGTGAGAGGGCGAGGGCCCTCCCCACCTCCCCGCTGGTCTTTGCGCTTACCCGGGGAGGCACCTCCTCGTCCAGGCCCTGCTCGTGTGCCTCGTGGCCCCGCTGCGGAGCGTGGGGGGGCTGCGGGAGGTCGGAGCGCGGCGGGTGGTGCTGGAGGTGCTGGTTGGTGGGGTGGTGGGTTGGGTCCTGAGAGCGCAGGTGGAGGTGGGACAGGCTGGGGATGGGGTCGCTGAACGAGTGCGAGCGAGAGACGGGGGGAGCGGCGCTGGTCTTTAGAGCGGCCAGCTGAGACCACTGCACCTTTGCGGACAGGGAGAGAACACACGGAGGAGGAGGATGGAGAAGGGAGGGGAGGGGGGAGGAGGGGGGCAGAGGGAGGGATTGGGGTCGGGTTGGGGGCAGACAGAGAGACACAGTATGAACACACAAACACAGGAAAGAAGTGATGCATGAATGGGGTTTGGACACACGCATGTGAACATACACACACTCACTCATGCACCATGAAGTCACACAAACAAACATTGGAGTGCCTCAAAAACATGCATCAATGAGGGAACAAAAAGAGATGTTTGCATACTGGGGCCAAAACTCTGAAGTATTCAGCAAAAGGCCCACAGCTTACTTTTGAAATGAAACACAAAAAGGCAAGGCAGGATAAGACAAGATGAGGGTTATGGTATGGTTCTAGGAGGAGGGACGGCCAACATCATGCAGCTCACACTGTGAAAGTGAACACTTATCGAGGCTACCAAGTTTTCTTTAACCATAGGGGAGAATACTAATAAAGACTAATAATGAACAACCGACATAAAATCATTTGTATGGCAAATCCAGACTCCACAGTCTTACTAAAATATCAATTCCAATGCTTCTGTGACTAAATTAGCTGCTACCATGTAGAATCACCCATCTGGTCCCTCGTTAATTGCAGGACTTACGTTCTAAATATAACACGCAATAGGCGAAATCCGCGAAGTAGTCAGCTTTATTTTTTACAATTATTATAGATGTTTTAAGGCTGAAAAACCCCTCACTACACACTGTATACACTTTTCTCACACAGGCATTATCCTTTTCTCACATTTCTCTCTCTTCTATTCTCAAAGTTCAAACTTGCAAACATACAGCGCTTCGGAGTCACGTGGCTAGCAATCAAAGATTTAAAACTTTTAGCCAATCAGGGCGCAGTACACAATGCGCTGTTAAAAAAAAACATGCACTAAAAAAAAAAAAAAAAAAAAAATCTGTGAAACTGCGATACCCTGAAAGGTGAGCACAGGACCACTGTACACCAGAAGGAGATGGACAAATGCAGTCCAGATGCACTTGTGGGGATACAAACAGTTAAAGGAGAGGTTGGCATGGTTACCTGTGGTTCCATGGGCCTGTGCATGGCCTCGGAGGAGCTCCCGTTGGAGAAGGGTTCAGCACGGGGAGGGACAGGGGGTTGCTTTGGCGGGGCGGCCTGGGGGGAGCCCTGAACGTTCTTGCGGAAGCGATCGTCAGCCTGGGCAGAGGGGGGGGGTAGAGACACAAGGAAGATTTAGGGAAATGGGAGAGGCGCGAGGGACGGAAGAAGAGGAGAATGTGGAGGAGGAGGAGGAGGAGGAGAAGGAGGACGAGAGGAGACGGGAGACAAAGGGACGCCCCGGAGCCAGTCCATGCCATGCTCCATTGTCAAGCACCTGGCTGGGACACACATACACACGGGACAGCTACCAGGAGACGAAGCACATCCGCACACACACAGGACAACTACCAGGAGACGAAGCACATCCACACACACAATGAGAGGTTTCATTCGAGGTTAGGAAAGGATTGGTGGCTTGCACTCGAGCCAAGTAGTGTTTCCTTCACGGCAGTCTACAGAAGTGGGAGAAAATGCAGGGCCAGTAGTGTGTGTGTGCGAGTCTGTGTGTGTGTGTGTGTGTGTGTGTGTGTGTGTGGGGTGGATCAGAGTATTTAGAGTATTTTTTTCTCAGATAAATGGCTAAAGAGAGTTTAGAAAACAGAGATCACAAAGACTCTATGACTCCATGCCTGACACACAGTGCAGGGACAGTCGGATGTGTTAAAGGCACAACATGGCTCTACAGTTGAAACATCAAGGCCACCACATGGTTACTGAAAGCCAAATAACACTGATATGTTGCTTAGATAAGTGGACAATTTGATTAAGATTGAAGGATTTTTTTTGTTAAATATCTAATGCTTGGACTTTTTGCCAAAGCCAAATAACACTGATATGTTGCCTAGATAAGTGGACAATTTGATTAAGATTGAAGGATTTTTTTTGTTAAATATCATCTAATGCTTGGACTTTTTGCCACTAGCTCAGTCTGACATCAGTCTAGCCTCACGCAGACAGGCTTCCCCTTTCATCCGCGGATCTGCACAAGGTCTCCTAAAAAACAAAAGCTGTGGGTTTTTTCCTTGCCCAGCGCTCCTAAGCAGCCCAGGGTTGAACTCCAAAAGCCCTCTGATTCAGCTCTCCTCTTTGGCTTTGTGTAACTGAAACAATTTGTCTTGTGGTCTTTTTTCCCCACAAACCGTTAAGCACTTTGAGCTGCTTTCCTTATGCGAAGAACACTGCAAAAATTAAGGTTACTCTTACATTTGACTGCTTTTACTTTTCCTTATGCAACAACAACTACTACTGCTACTAGTACTCCTACATAACTAAATATATGAGATGGGACTGAGGGACCAGGCATGTTTTACCTCTATTAGGGCTCTATTAGGGAAAATCAGTAATAATCTATAAAAAAAAACAACTCTACAAAGCAGTCCAATTACTATGAAAAGCAAACTGAATATGGCAAACAAAGCTGCCTGTCAGTGACAAATGGTGACTAAATTTGTGGCATATCTCCAGACAACTGCTTAAGAAATAAACACAAAAGGGGAAGAAGATATAATGAGACCCATCTCGTGTATCTAAATAGGGGAAGTCTTCAGATCCTTAAAACTGCTGTGCTGGACAAGTTGGGAGCAATGAGGTCAGAGACAAAACCTGGAACTTGGAAAATTGTAATTCACATTTAGTTTAGTTCGGAAATGATTCAAAGCCTTCAAAACCAATACTGCATATTTCAGAAACCAACCACACAACAGCTGTGGTCTGAAAAGACACCCAAATAAATTTCCATGACATTTTAAAATCCTTTAAAATCCTAAATTCATTCATTCACTGAAAAAAATTTGAGTTGGCAAGATGTTTCATCTGGAGAGGTTTTTAGTATCTGTGGCAAAGTTGCAAACATTCATTAAGACAGGCACAATAAGGAGACTTCTGTCATAGTCACTTTCAGACTGGTTGTGAGAGATGTGGGTTTCAAACACCTCAAAGCTGATCACGAATTCAACTGGAGACCTACTGTCCTGTACATATCCTGCTGTACCCGCCTATCCAAAAATTTGTATTTGTAGTTAAATACAGTAGGTCCACTTGAAATAAAATTTAGGACATAAAAATGTAAATGTAATATGACAAATGAAAAAATAATGATCGAAAACGGTACATAAAAGTAATAATACTGCAAAATGAAAAAAGAAAAAAAAAAAAAAAAAAAAGAGAAAACCCTTCTGCTCACACAACCACTGATTTGGCATGCCAAACCAGGAGACAAACCACGGAGCCAGACCAGCAGCCAAACCCAAAGGGTGGTTTACATGAGCAGCCAGAAGCAGCGAGCAGCGAAAGGGGTGGTGGAGGCAGGGGGCGGGGTTGCACGGGTGGGTGGAGCTTCACCTCTCCATCCGCCTCGGGAGCGGAGGTGGTGCCGTTTGAGTCTGTGGGCGGGGCCGGGAGAGGGGGCGTGGTCCTGTCTGGGGTCTCCTGCGGCGGAGAGCCGGGGTCGGTAGTGATGGGGGCGTGGCCGGGGGCCTCTGTGCCCGCCTCGTCCACGCACTGCTCAACTAGCGGCGGGCTGCAGCTGTCTGCAGGGGGCGCTATCTGCGACGGAAGGCTGGGCTCCCAGGAGGGCCGTCTCTCTAAGGCTTTGGGGGGCTCGGCCGGAGGCGGGGGTGTCTGGGTCAGGCTGCCGCTAGCGTCGTCTGAGGGGGGGTTGGACTGGGCGAGTCGGGGGATGTCTTTGAGGCGCGTGACGGGGGTTCTGGTCCAGTCGTGGCCCGGCTGCGGCTGCTGCGGCTGCGGCTGCTGCTGCTGCTGCTGCTGGAGGGAGAGCAGGTAGGCCTGCTCCTGGCGCAGCTGCCTCTTCAGACGCTCCGCCTTGCGCTGCTCCTCCAGCTCTTTCCACTTGAACTCCTGGGGCAAGAGGCAGCGCAACACGCAGCAGTCAACCCATAGGGGGCGCCACCACAATAACAGCAAAGGCCATTGGAGGGAGGACACTGGAGGTGTACTTTTAGGGCAGAGAGCAGCCAGATTCTCTCTGTCGTCATGCATATTCATTAGCAAATTTAGGTAAAAAATGTCTGGCAATTTGCTCAGCCATTTACAAATACAACACAGGTCACGGCAATGACAAATGGCCTGTTAAAGAGCTAGAATATTAAAACATTTATTAGTCGTTACACTTCCAATTACTGTTAATAATTTAATTTCTGTTCATTTTGGATAACGGAAATAGGCTATTTTGGCGTTTTAAGCGAGACATAAATCGAGACGAGGCAGATCTTCAAGACAGGATTGTGATTTTGTTGTTTAAATGTCTGAGAAAAAAAGATATAGCAGCAATAAAACAGACACAATGTTGCATTAAAGAAAGTAAAGATGAGAAATCAAAAAAGATGACCAAAATGGGTGATTAAAAAGATTATGTTGTCTGGACCAGAATAAAAACACTAACCCATTAGAATTTCCTCCAAAACTCCATAAAGACGACATACTTCAAATCTACTTTCAGATCCCAGTGTTTCCCATACATTCACGAGACTATGGTGGCACGCCATGGTCCAAATATGAAACGTAAAAATATTTCTGCCATACCGATGTTTCATGCAGTCTCTTTTGTTGGCATTACTTCTGATTACTTCAGTTAATTAAAAATTCAGTATAAATAATTCAGGCCTGTTTTGGTGTAGGAAAAATGTAAACACAAAGCTATTTTGGAACCTGCAGCATTGCTATGCACAACCTTGCAGGCCTCACTTGCGCAAGCACCCACACACGCGTACGCACACACGGTGAAAGCTGGTGCGTTTGTGTGCAGGTACGAAGCAACAAGAAATTAGTTACAAAATGACAAAGATGTTGTCTATGACTGACTGCTACGGTGAGTTGAAGACTATCGGAAACATCCAGTTTGTTGTTCTATATGTACCAAAAATCGGATTTCATCTACAACTGTTGACATGTTAATTAGCTACAGGATTAAAGTGGTAACCTAGAAAACTCCTCTCTTGAAACAAATTAATAATAAAAAACTGGATTTCTATACACGAGTTGGAGTCCGACAAATCTTCATTCAAAGCCCCATTCAGGTAGCTGATAACATAGGCCTAAGTAAAAAAATGCATGCAAGCATGACAACTCCAAAACCAAGACCCTCCCAACCCAGCACCAAAGTCTCACAACATTCTGTGGGAAACACTGGATACCACAACCTGCGTTTCACAGGGTTGGAGCATACAACCCACACATAAAGGCAAGAAGAACTGCTAAAATTATGGAAGGGAAAAGGAGGTCAAGCTGGGTTCAGGGTCTGAAAGGCTTTCCTGGGTAACTGCGTTGACTCACGTCCAGCCCCCACACTAAACTAAAAAAAGCTCACCCTTTTCCCTAACGGCTTAACGATCCCCTCAGTGAGAGCAAAACCACCACACCTCATCGACCTCATAGCCTGCAAGGCACTGTGGGAAATTTCCCCTCGGCCTAATAGTCATTTCCTGGTGACCTCATTACCTCAATTCCTGACCTGGCGGGGGGCTTGTTCTGGCGAGTTGCCAAGACAATCCTGTGTTTGCGAGGTACTTTTTGGCACAAAGCCACGTCCCAAACTCCTGGGTGAGATTTGACACCCACCGTTTCTAACAGTTATTCAGCACAGAGCCTAGCATCAGAAAGAAGAGTGGAGAGAGAGAGAGAGAGAGGTGAGCGAGAAGACAGGAGGACGGTGAGGGGAGCCCCTACCAGCAGCATGGCCTGCTCGTGGAGTAGCTGCTGCTGAAGGATCTCGAGGTGTCTCTGCTCCTCCTCCAGCTGACGACGAATATACTCCTGAGGAGAAGAGAGGAGCATCGTTAACTCACTTCACTTGAACATGCACAGGAAATGATGGCTCATGAAGCCAGAAAACTAAGCCAAAAAAAAAACTAAGCCCAGCACATGGTATATATACTGTGGAACAGTGATGGGCAACCTGGATTCAAAAGCTACAATCTAGTAGCACCACATATTCCAAATCATCTGGTTATACCTATGAGCTTAACATGGGCACTTTTAATAATGAACTCCTCTACCTCACCGAAGAGCTGTGCTGATTCTAATCAGCTGCTTTAGTGAAGGGCTGGAACAAGTTTGTGGTTCTGTATTGTAGCCTCTAAAGCCAGGTTGCCATTTACTGCTGGGGAACAAGGATTTAAGAATGTATATTTACTAGTGCTTTCTAAATAGTCACAATAGAAAATTGACGTTAATCATGACTAATCACACATTTAAAGTTCCAGAATTCTCCTTTTCAGTGAAGAAAGAATGGCACGCATGTCCCATCCAAAGGCTTGTGCATGAGAACACCTTTTAAAAAGCCAGCTGCAGTTTATTGTCTACTTTGCCTTTGACCTCAACAAGGTTCAGTGGCCTGCAGCCGCAAGCAATCCACTTTGCCACAGCATTATTTAAACTGTTGATGGTAATTTTGTTGACCTTTTGTATACTGCATTCGGCAAGATTAGTTTGACGTAGCAGCTTTGCCACTTACTTTGACGTTAGATTTAAAGTTGGTAAAGATATGTTAAGTCCCCAGATGGTATCCTAAACTGGTTGTGCTCCGGTGGAAGGACAGTTCTAACTGCATATAACTTTACTTTTGTCTAGATTTCCATGTGTAAGTTTTTTTTAAAAAGGAATTGCCCTAAAAGGACACTAATATTAAACTTCTGGCTCATGCTTTAATTGTTTTTTGGACATGGTGTGCACTCACAGCAGCATCAACAAGCCAACCTCAAAAGATACTTGCTACTTGTTGTCCTTAAGTAGCAGAACCAAACGGCAGTCACTACAGTCATCTTCTACAGTCCGTTGGCGTAACATCTCAAAAATACAGTTGTGCTGGCGGGAAGTGTGGCATATGCATCTGCATAATTAATTTGTGTAAATATTTTTTTTGTTTTACATTAACCACGTGTTAACATGTTAACATTGACAGCACTAATATTTACGCAGTTATTGTTTTTTTTTTTAATTCATATTAAGTCCTGCCTGTTATACATCCAACTGAAAAAGTTGTAGAGCAGCCTTCTTTCCCAGTCGTTGTGACTGCAGCTTACCTGCTCGCGGTCAGTCCTTCTCTTCTCCTCCTCGGCCCTCCTTCTGTCCTCCTCCTCTTTGCGGCGCCGTTCCATCTCCTCCATCCTCCTCTTCTCCTCCTGCTCTCTCCTCCTCTGCTCGCGCTCCTGCTGTCTCCTCATCTCTCGCTCCCGGCGCTGTTGCTGTAGAACACCAGCAGGTGGCGAGAGTGAGCACACTACCACATCTCAATATGCTTGCTCTGCGCTGTCACCCCGCTATACAAGTCCCTGGGTAAACATTTTTTTTTGTGAAGTCAGAACTATGTGCATGTCTGGATCTTAAGAATTATAAATCTTTACTTTCTGTGACATTTCACAGAGACAGATATGTCTAATGTGTTGTGTACAATGAGTTCCCCATGTAGGGCAACTAGTGTCCACACTATGTAACACTCAGTGTGTACTTTTATTAATACTTTATTAATTAATTAATATTTTATTAAGACAACTAAATAAGACAAATGACAGTGGGCATAAGTACCAAGCGTGCCTGCCTTTGTCCCTCACACACACACACACACCCTCACACACGCTGATTAAGAACATGTCTGGACATGTCTGCAGCAGCCACACTCTCATTTGCTCAATTGGGGAATTGACATACAGAAGTATGTCCAGACAGCCCAGACAAGATACCTTAAACTCATTTTGGTACAATTCCTGTTATCTCAGTACAGAAAAATTTCAACTGAAACCCTGCGTAGACTAAGACCAAGACTAAAACGTCCAGTGTGTAATAGCTTGGCAAGCACCACCTCTGCAAAATACTTGCACTGACAATACATCAACCCTTGTGCGAATTAATTGAAACAAGTAGTAGAAAATACAATACTAGCTAATGCAATAATGCTTCTAATTGGATCGGAGTGGCTAAATCGCATTAAACTACTTTAAATTACTCCAGACTGGAAGAGCACTTGGAGAGTGCAGAGACCTCCTCAGAGCCAAATGCAGTATTTTAAACATTAGCGAAGACGAAATTACATTTCTTGATCCAGTCTTTGACGTAGATTTTCATTAAGAACACTTAATGATTTCTTCCTAAGGGCACACCACACCTTTGCAACAAATCTCATTTTTAAAATTGAGCCAACTGCATTTGCGCACATTATGCTTACAGACAGACACACAAACCAACCACCTAAACCAAAAACATAACCTCCCTGGCATGGGTTATAAATTAATCTAACACTGGCATGAAAACAAAAATATATAGATTTTTCATTACTTTTAGCATGTGAAATGTGATTAGACGGTAAATCAGAGAAAGCCAATTCTGTTCCAGCTAATATGCACGTCAGTGTATTTTCTACCATTAAACATCTGTTACCAACAAATAACAGTCTTATATCATTTGTGTGTGTTCCAGAAATGCCATTTTTTCAACTTTGTGCAGTGCATGTCGCATGTAAACACTTAATATTTTAAATAAAACAATAAAGGATTAATTGTGGTCTGATGGCTGTCAAATAACACAAGAGTCCTAAATCAGGATTTTTTTTTCACTTGGTAGATTTTATCTAAAGTACAAGTTGTGACAAGTTGTGTTATTTACACTTGCCATTGAATTTTTGCCAATGTTTAGATTAAGCTTAAATCTTACTGCTTTTGTTTATTTAATTTTTGAATTAGGCTTTAAATTTACTTCTTACATTTACAGCACTTCCTCACTGTCTTAACAAGACCAAGGCCTCAGCTGTCCCAGTATAAAAAACGACCAACACATCTGTGTAGGTTTAGGTCATGATGGTCATAGGTGCTGAGTCACAACTAACTGGACTGTTCCTCTTTAAAATCATTTCACTTCTCATCTGAAAGGCTGCTTCACTTCTGAGAAGCCGATGGTGGACTCCCAGGTATTTAACCTTTAGTGATGTCACGTTAAGGGGGCGGCCTGTGACATGCTGATGACAGCTCTTGCCATGTGACCCTAGGGTCACATCAGTTCAAGATGTCGAATGCACCTCTTGGCTCATGCTCAACCCCGAGTTGTATAACAGAGGCGTGAATTGAGGTCACCTGTCTTTCAGAGACCTGAAGAGACCTTTTCTGCCCTACAAAGGCAAAGTGCAGTAACTATGTGAACACTGAAACTGAGAAAACAGCCTTCAAAGCTTTCATTGCCTAGTCAAACGTGTTGTAGGTGTAATAGTGGTGATATTTACTTTCTTATTAGGAAGAAGCAAGAGATTTAGTGACAAGACAAAGGAGGTGTTAAGGTGTCAACTTCAAGTCTAAACTCAATTTTGTCAAATGTGCCTTTTGGCTTTGTAGGGCAGTTTTGAATGACAGATGACCATCTTCCAAACGGAAACAGAAGTCTAACTGCATAAATCAACTCCTGTGAACACCACACACACACACACATACCTCCTCCAGCCGCCGCCTCTGCTCCTTCTGTTGCTCGATGCGCTTCTGTCGTTCGGCCAGTAGTTGGCGCTTGTACTCCTCCTGCTCGCGGAGCTGCTGCTCCTGCAGGAGCTGCTGTCGCCTCAGGGCCTCCGAGCGCTCCTTGTTCTCCTGCTGCAGCCGGATGAAGTCCCGGCGCAGGGTCGACTCGCCCGGCACGTTGACGATGGAACTACACACAGACCAACAGAAACACACATCAATACGTACTAGGGATGCAACGGTTTTCAGTATTTTATTGCACCGTTCAATACGCCCTGCATAGTTTAACACACCCAGGTGAACCGCAATATTTCAGTATGTGCATAATTAAACTTGCATTTTTTAATACTAGGTCTTTCCATGCATTTTGTGTAGCAGCTGATATTCAGGACTGCTTGGTACTCGGCAGAAGTGCTGTTGTATCACAATAGAGAAGGCACACTGGCAATGGAATTACACACACACAAATGGACACACACATTAGTACACACTCCTGGTGTGACACAAAAGAGAAGTCATTTTGTCTGAGTGTGTGCAACACACAACAGACTGTTACTGATCAGTGTACCACTGTCGACTAGTCACTATAGCTCAGACATTGGGTCTCAAAAGCATGTATAGATTTTGTTCTGCCTGGATTTAAAAGCTACAATCCAATACCACAATTTCCAAATGACACGGTTCTATTGGTGTGGTTACCACCACTAACTTCACCTATTTGACTTCTCTACCTGACTGAGGAGTTGTGCCAATTAGAATCAACTGATTTAGTAAACGACTGCAACAAATATGTGGTACTGTATTGTAACTCTTGGAACAAATATGTGGTGCTGGATTGTAGCTCTTGGAACAAATATGTGGTGCTGGATTGTAGCTCCTGGAACAAATATGCGATACTGGACTGTAGCGTCTTGAGGGCTGAGGACTGTTCATCAGTGGGTGGGGTTATGCGAGACATACCTGGGCTCTCCCTCTGCCTCAGGGGGATCCTCCTCTTCCTCCTCACTGCCGCTGTACTCATACTCCGTCTCATCTACACACACACACACACACACACACACACACACACACACACACAGAGTCAAAACTCAAAGCACATTACTGCTCAACTCAGTTTGTGTGTACTTGGAAGCGTTGTGTGTGCTTATAAGTGCCTGGCTCACAGCCATCTCTTTTGTTCTGGAGTGGTCAGTTGGGCTTTTTAATGGAATGAGTGTGTGTGTGTGTGTGTGTCTGTGTGTGTGTGTCTGTGTGTGTGTGTGCATAAAAATGTGCATATTCAGCCACTCACCCTTCTCTCCTCTCTTCTTGCGCGTGCGGTCGATGTGGTCTTTGAGCTGGATGCGGACCTGCCTCTCGTTGGGCTGGTCCCGGATGAAGGGGTGCTTAAGCAGCTGGTCTGTGGGTGGCCGCTGAGTGTAGTTCTTCACCAGGCAGCTCTCGATGAAGCTGAAGAACTTCTTAGACCTGAGAGCGCATGGAGTGAGGGGGAGACAAAAGGAGAAAGTAAACAATGCATTTTCTTTTTTAACTAAATGAAAATTACAGGAACAAAGGCATCATACAAGATGAGCATGTTAGAAATATTCACCAAGTCCCAGTTTAGACACTACAGAGAAGGTAGGCGCTAGGGTAAGGTCAGTTTCAGTGCCAGAGTGAAAGAGCACTTGGTCTGGTCTAGCAGTGAAAGAAAGAAAGAAAGAAAGAAAAAAAGAAAGAAAGAAAGACAGAAAGAAAGAAAGAAAGAAAGAAAGAAAGAAAGAAAGACAGAAAGAAAGAAAGAAAGAAAGAAAGAAAGAAAGAAAGAAAGAAAGAAAGAAAGAAAGAAAGAAAGAAAGACAGACAGACAGACAGACAGACAGAAAGAAAGAAAGACAGAAAGACAGAAAGAAAGAAAGACATTGGCATAAAATGTAATTGGGGACTTGTCTTTGATGCCATGGAAACTATGTGTGAGTGCCACTTTGATGCGTGTTAGAGCCAGTCAGGCCTCAGGTATGGCAGAGCTACAGCAGGAAGGTTTGTGCACATCCCACGTAAAGATGCAGGGCAAAACTCACTCCATTATCCAGTGAAGAAAATGCTCCACACACTTGAAATCCTTTTTTGTGGTTTATTTTATGGCACGAAATGACGCATCGAGCATGTCTGGTCTTTCGGCCGTTTCAACCATGTGTTCACACAAGCTTTTGTGAAGTGAATATGAGGAAGACCAGACATGGTCATTTTGTGTTAAGAAACAAACCACAAAAAAAGGATTAAGTGTGCGGACCATTTTCCTCACTGGATTATGGTGTGAGGGCAGAGCTCCCTCCTGCTCTGATGCCAGTGTGGGCCAGCGGGTCAGCCCAGCGCAGCCCAGAGCAGAGCAGATGGGCAGCAGATGCCCAAACGGGCCCAAACTGGCATCTGGGCAGATAACACACGCCTTCAAACTGCAGCTGGGCACTCTAGGGGGACTCCTAAAGAATGTTATCCTTCTGTGGGATTTCCAATTGCTTTGTTATTTGAACAATGGCAGCGTTTTTAACTCGAGCAAAGTTGACCAAACCGGTGAGAAACCCAAGGAATCTGCTGAAGAAATAAACACTGACTGCTACAAAAAAAATGTCAGAATTTTAACAATGACCTCTGCTTAGTGCGGTGACCTAAGCGAGGTTATGAGGGAGATTAGTGCAAGTCCGTAAGTGCTGCCGGTCCAGGAGAGCTCATCGTGTCTGACTCACCATTTCTTGGACTTGAGTCTTGGCGGAGGGTTTCTGGGAATAAGGAAGAGTGCGCGCATGGGATGCATGTCACACAGCGCTGCCAAGGCAAACACAAACAAACAAACCGCATTAAATATGAAGAACATGCTGGATTCACCAGCAGTGACACAAAACGATACATGTGAAACACAACAAACCGTCCTACAAAATAATTATTTCGTTGCCATCTGACCCCACTGTCATCACCCACTAATCTAACACATGCATTACTCATACTATATACACATTACACTGTATACAGACATGTACATCTTGTGTAAGCCATGTAGTCTTGCAATATGTATGCATTACACATACATGCCCCACATGTGCACTATTTTGTTCTGAAAAATAACAAATTCATCCGCTGACTTTCAATCTTTTGTTGTCCCCTCTCTTCCCTTTCCCACTGCCTCCTCTCCTCCATCTTTTCCCACCTCTCTACCCGGCCAACCACATGCCAGCCTCCTTTTTAATGGCCTGGGTTCTGCTTGAGGGTTTTTTTTTCCTGCTCAGAGGACATTTTGTTGTTTTTTTTTTTTTTTTTTTTTTTTTGCCGGTCACCTTCTCGCTCTAGGCGAAACTGTCTGTGGGCTTGGTTTTGGGCCCGGAGGCAATTTCAACTGATACATTTTCCTAACAAAACTAACCTCAACTCACCAACACTTTCCTGTACCCCGGCCGCACTAACTTTGTTATGCCCTTGTGTACTTTGTGTTCCTCTGCATATCCGTAGCTTGTTTATCTCCTCTGTTTGTAAGTCGCTTTGGATAAAAGTGTCTGCTAAGTGTAATGCAATATCATGCCGGAACTTTATAAACAAAACTAAATCTAAAAGAATTCTGTAAGATTATGTGCTGGATCTGAGTCAGAAGGTTACAGAATACAAAAAGAACGAGAGAGAAAATGGCATCTACTTAAGGAGAACATAGGAAGAGGCACATACTGTAATTTAAATAGCTGCTGGACCAAAAACACAGAGAAATCCAAAACATAAAGCAGAAGTCCGAAACACTTCAGCCACCTTTCTTCATGAAGATTAGAGCCAAGTCTGATAAAGATTATTAGTCTGATTAGAGCCAAGTCTGATAAAGATTATTAGTCTGATTAGAGCCAAGTCTGATAAAGATTATTAGTCTGATTAGAGCCAAGTCTGATAAAGATTATTAGTCTGATTAGAGCCAAGTCTGATTCACTTGGGTGAAAAAAAGAGGGAGCTGAAGTGTGCGGAACTCTCTCTATGTTTTGGATCTATTTAACAAAAGACATCTAGAAAACATACACAGTGAGAGAGACAGGCAGAGAAAAAGGTGGGGGTGGGAAGACTACTTAAACAAAAACCAACAGTCATACAGACTTGTAAAAGCGTACAGGCGTGGGAACAGGGAGGGGACGGCACTGGGGTAAAGTTTTAAAAAAAGTCAACAGTGGCACTTACGTGGGGCCCCCTCCGCCATCTCTATGGCAGTAATGCCACAGGACCACAGGTCACTCTGAGGAGAGACACAACACACACTGTAAAACACTGCACAAGCATGGGCGCGCGCACACACACACACACACACACACACACACACACACACACACACACACACACACACACACACACACACACACACAGAAACACCAAAATATGTGCGCAGTGTCTGGTCACACAACTGTTTGTTTTCTCTGTCCTGGCTACTTGTGGGTTCATGAACTGTCAGGTTAATGTTTATGTATCCCATATACTGGTGTTGATTTGTTGCCATCATGCATCACCCTGGGTGTGTCTGTGTTTACGCTGCAGCACGTTTGGCCTACATACCCTGTAGTCATAGGTGGCGTCAGGGTTCTCGTCGCAGGCGATGACCTCGGGCGCCATCCAATAAGGGGTGCCGATGAAGGTGTTCCTCCTGCCCACTGTTCTGTCCAGCTGAGCGCTCACACCAAAGTCCACTGTGTGTGTACACACACAAATCAAAAAGACAAAAACAATGACGTGAGCAAATACTGTGTTTCTGGGTGATTTACAAGTCTTCCTAATGGGGAAACTGGGGACGTCTAGGGGGGCCTGGAAAGTACCATTTAGAAATATAGTTGAACTTATGTACAGGGTTCCCATTCTTTTTCACTGACAACATTTCAAAAATTTTCCATGAATTTCCATGACTTCACGGCACCTTGTGTGTAAAATGTAGCATACTTTTAGGGATAAATACGAAATGTTTACATTCAGAAACTGTCAATGCATTTATTGTTAACTGTAAAGATCTAATGATAACAGAACACTGTAGTTGTGTTCGGAAACTAAAATTCCATGACTTTTCCAAAACTATCAGTGAATTTACAAAATTCCATGACTTTTTCAGGCCTGGAAAATTACATTTTCAATTTCCATGACTTTTCCATGACCGTGGGAACCCTGTTAATTTGTAGCCAGTTATTAATACACAAGACAACATTGGGAGCACATTTAGGTTCCAGGTTGAGCCTTGTGTGAGAGAGCGAGAGCAAGAGTAAGAGAGTGAGAGTGGGAAAAGGAGAGGGAGGGAGAGCAAGAGAGCGAGAGTGAAAGCGAGTGTGAGAAGAAAGAACGAGAGAACACAATATTCAGTCAAATGAAACAGACAGTGTGTGTGTGTGTGTGTGTGTGTGTGTGTGTTTTGGTCATTTTCCATTTCACGCATTTCAAGTTGATTTACTGGCACAGGCCTACAACGAGTTTTGAATTTCCACTAGAGGGATACGGGGAGGCATCGGCGTCTTACCCAGCTTGACCTCTGCGTTCTCTGTGAGCAGGACGTTCTGGCCCTTGATGTCTCGATGGATGACGTGGTGGGCGTGCAGATGGGCTAGCCCCTGTGTGCGAGCAGGAAGACGGGACAAGCAGAGGAGAACAGTGAAGGTGACAGGAGTATGAACGCATGGAAACTTCAGACCACAGAAGGTAGGCCAAATGCTTGTTCTGTATCTAAGCCAAAAGTGAGTGTGAATGTGTGTGTGTGTGTTATGAATGCGCGGGTCTTTGTGTGTGTATGTGTCTGCTTGTGTAAGTGTGTGTGTATCTGCCTGTGTAAGTTTGTGTGTGTGTGTGTGTGTGTATATGTGTCTGCTTGTGTAAGTGTGTGTGTATCTGCCTGTGTAAGTTTGTGTGTGTGTGTGTGTGTGTAGATGTGTGTGTTTGTGTGTAATGTACACACCCTGAGGATCTCTCTGGAGATGTAGGCGATCCAGTCCTCCTTGAGTGTGTTGCCCTTGGTGTTCTTCACCAGGTCTGTGATGGAGCCGGCTCCACAGAACTCCATCACCAGCTGCCCACACATCGCACAAGGCCAGGGAGAGAGAGGTAGAGAGAGAGGTAGAGAGGTAGAGAGAGAGAGAGAACAGAGATAAGACAAGGAGGAAATGGGGGGTGGAGGGGTGGTCAACATGGCAGGTACGAGAGAGCAAACTTTAGTCACTAAAAAAAGGCACGGAGGAAGTGAGATAAGACAATGAGTGGAGAAGTTTGTAGGGCACAGACTTCCTCTTAGCTGTTTCAGTGTGTGTGTGTGTGTGTGTGTGTGTGTGTGTGTGTGTGACATGTGTTCCAGCACTTTACTGAAGCAATCAGATTTCTGTAAACTCTGATAAGGTCTGTGTCCCTTTACAGACCAGACTATGGACTTTACAGAGTTTACAGGTCTTCTATTGTTTAGTTTGTGTGTGTGTGTGTGTGTGTGTGTGTGTGTGTGTGTGTGTGTGTGTGTGTGTGTGTCCTACCCAGAGCTGGTCGTCATTCCCTGGGGGGCTCTTCTTGATGAAGGCTCCATAGTAGGTGGCGATGTTCCTGTGATGGGAGTACTTCTTCAACATGTTGATCTCCAGTTTAATCTCCTCCTCTTCATCCTACATTAACACAGCACACACACGCACAAAATGAAGTGGGTTTTCAGAGTCTGAAAAGGTTCTGCCAACATGATCTTGCACATGCTTTCCCTGAGCTTAGGAGGTCATGCCAGAGATCACACACGCATATAAACACACGCACAACTCAAGACTGCCAATTTAGACAAACTGTACATGTTTCCATGAATTATTGTTTTTATTGCCTGGCATAATTGACCATGGGGAAAAAAAATACAACGATGAAGCCTCCCCGAGATCAAACTGTAAACAAGAAGTCTTTTAACGAGACCAAAATAACCCTCTGTGATTGCAGGCCTATTTAACACAGGCCAAACAAACAAAAACAAAGCGTGGCCGAGACACTGAGCCGTGGGGACTGTGTGCTGTGTGCTAAGTGCTGGAGGGAGCAGCAGGAGATTCACAAAGGCCGGCTTGTCTCACGGGATGCAGAAGCAGCAGATAATGGCCCTCTAACCACTGCACTCTCACACTCTCTCTCTCTCTCTCTCTCTCTCGCTCCTCTCCTCCCTCCGTCCGTCCATCCATCCATCCATCCATCCATCCATCCATCCATCCATCCATCCATCCATCCATCCATCCATCCTTTTCAAGTCTCCACCCTCCCTTCCTCACAACCTTTCCCTTTCTCGGCATTCTGCTTCTCTCACTCCCAGCATCTATCATGGCTCTGCAGTACAGATGCTCCCTACTTTCCATCTGAAATACCACAGTGCCGTGGGAATCTTTCCGTGCTGGTTCAAGTCATTTATTTTGCAGTGGAGTAGATATATATGGTTCTGACTATTGCCAATCTTTGTAAGCTATGCTTTGACTTTTTTTTTTTACTAAAATGTTTGTTATATTTTACATTTTAGCAGAGTGTTTTTTGTTTATAATTTAGTGTTGTTGTATTCATCAAGTGTGTCAGAAAGATTAGCTTTTAGCTTTTTTCCAAAGTGATGTACAATACATCACACAAGCATTTCGGTCAACAGCTACCCAAGCCTGCAGATGGATCATCGCTCCAGTTTTTCAGGCTTAGGGCATACATGCAGAGTAGAAAAGGGGGGAAAAAAACGTTTCAGTTACGTGTGAAAATAAAAACGTGCACACAACACCACCACCACCACATGACTGTGAAACCCAAGAGTATTAATGGTCCTTTAAAGTTCTGACCTTAAGTATTCCTCGGGTGTTTACATAGTGTGTGTGTGTGTGTGTGTGTGTGTGTGTGTGTGTGTGTGTGTGTGTGTGTGTATGTGTGTGTTGTGGGGGACACATATGTGTGCACGTGTGCTCAGAGTCTAGTTTCCTAAAAGATTAGGTTTCGTCTGGGAGCAAAGCAGATTTGTGAGGAAGGCCACTTGGAAAGAAGCTCAGCCAGGGAAACCCAAGTCCGGCGGGCCTGACCCGGGCTTAATCCCTGTCTGGAACACCATCCTGGGGCCCACCGATGGCCTTCCAGGGCCTGCTACTGCCATTCAGTCCATCTCAGGTCAGACAGCAAAGTGTCCCTGTTTCTGACTATTACTTCTTAATAGGACATTTTCACGGATGCTCTTCCGGTATGTGCTGAGGCTTACAGCTTATTATGGTGTGGCCCATGCAGGGAAATATTAGTGTGTTAGCACGTGTTGCTGAGTTCCTCAAGCTTACAGGATGGATGAGTGGTCGGACAGGAAACCCCTCCACCCCTCCACCCCCCTCCCCTTCGTCCCTCGAGAGGAATGACGGGACAGTGAGATGGCCCCTGCCGCAGTCTCACAGAAAGGAGCCATTGTAAGAGGAGGTCACAAAAAAGCAGTCACAAGACCCCTGGGAGTAGACTATTAACACAAACTCACTCACACACACAATAACCAACGCACACAAACAAACACACACGCACACACACACACACACACACACACACACACACACAAGGACATTAACTCCCCCGACCAGGTTTAACTGGACACACACTAGGCATTTCCCACAGCATGTGACACGCATTACACACGTCTGACAGAGAGCCATTGAGGCCACGAGGGCAATGCGAGCATCCCGACTTTATTAATGATGGCGTACGAGCGTATCTGCACACTCACGTTTGTGTGTCTATCCACACACACACACACACACACACACACACACACACAGACAGCATGTTATTTTAGCCTGTCCTCCTGCCTTCTTAGTGGAAAATCATGCAGCTGAGGATGATGTCATCCTCCTCCCGTTACCACCAGCCGCCTGCGAGGACCACAAGGGCAAGGGAGGCCCGGCTCACTTCACACACACACACACACACACACACACACACACACACCACAACAGTCCTGGCAATAAGAGCAGCAGGCTGGGAAAAGATGTTGCATGTCAAGTGAGAGAGCATGTGTGTGTCTGTGTGTGTGTGTGTGTGTGTGTGTGTGTGTGTGTGTGTGTGTGTGTGTGTGTGTGTGTGTGTGTGTCTGTGTGTCTGTGTGTATTTCTGTGTGTGTCTGTGTGTATGTCTGTGTGTGCCAGACATGAAATGGATAGTGGAGGTTATTCAAACAGATGGATGGGGCTAGAGACGGACAGATTGGCAGCCTGTCTGCATGAGGACTCTTCTCTGCGCACTCTTGAACCAGTCACAGAAGAGACGGACTGAAAAAGAATGAAAACAAACCCCCTACTCCTCTACCACCACCACCACCACCACCACTACTACCACACCACCCCTTTCTGTACCCCCCCCTTCCCCATTCTCTCCATCTCTCTCCCTTTCTTACAGCAGCTCCAGTCCGTCTGCACATACAGGCCAGGACAAACACCATGTGCACTGAGAGCACGCTCGTCAAAACATCCGCCCCATCTCCATGGACACTCAGACAAGCGAGAGGAGATCTTTTAAAGGGCTTCAATTTTCCTTCCTTTATTTGGCCTTCCACAGCACTCCCCTATACCCCCCATCCCCCCACCCCCACCCCCACCGATCCACCCCTAGCCCCCCATTCTCTCTCTGTGCTTTTCATTTAAAATCTCTAGCTCTTCACTCCCTCCCTCGCTCTCTCTCTCTCTCCTCCTCCTACTCTCCTGGCTGGATCAAACACAGGTCACTATGAGGCAACGGCAAAATCCATTCGGCTTGAACGTGGAGGGCCACAAACAGCAGAGCTTCCCCCCGCGTGAGCAGTCGCTGTGTCGTGAAAATAAACGCAGGCTGATGTTCCCTCCTGCTCCTGCTCCTGCCTTCCCACGCTGACCTCTTCAACTCTCACTCTAGCCCAGTTTCAGCACGTTGGGTTTGCTCATCTCTCACTTTATGATTAGAGCAGAGACGAGTGTGTGTGTGTGAGCACGCGTGTGTGTGTAGTGCGTGTGTGAGCATATGTGTGAAAGTCTGTATTGTGTTGTATTGTGTGTATTACTGTTTGCATGTGTATATGTACCTGTGTGTGTTTGTGTTTGCGTGTGTGTGCGTGTGATTCAACGAGGCAGAACTGGGTGGAGGAGGCTACTGTTGCCATGACAGCTGACAAAGAGGAAGTGGTGTCGCAACCCCTGACAGGATCTGGGCTCTGACGTTACCCACACACACACACACACATGCATGAGTGTTAATCACCCTCATCGGCGAGGAGGGGCAGATAGGCCTGATGGATCACACCTTCTTTTCCATGTAAACAACCTGCTCTCAGAAAACCAGCAGGCATTCGTGTACTCAGGCAGAGTAAGTTTGATACTATCTGACAATGTAAAACCATCGACATAGCTGAAAATAAAGCTGCTGGTTCATGGTCTTGTAAAGTAAGAGAGGTACATATACGTTTACAGCTGACATCTACCAAGCCTGTTTTAGAAACAATTGAGCACATATCGAACTGAAAAAGAAAGGCCATTATTCCATTCTGCTGACC
>CM050220.1:21930923-22005923 GCA_027475355.1 Coilia nasus | reverse complement strand
TAAAAGGCTGCCCTGTGTGTGTGTGTCTGTCTGTATGTGGGTGGGTGGACGAGTGTGTGCTGCACATGCAAGACTATCGTGTGTGTTTTTGCATGTATTCGAGTAAAAGAGCCACTCCCTGTTCCGCGTGTGAAATGCGATGCTGTTCATATAGAGAAAGCGTGTGTGTGTGTGTGTGTGTGTGTGTGAGAGAGCGAGAGAGCGAGAGAGAGAGTGAGTGTCCTTGTACATGAGCACTTGTTGTGCTTAAGAAACACAGTGCTGTGTTGAATGTGTTCACCAGAGCACCGTGCCGTCTTGCTTTCATTACCAGAGGGCCTACGGCTGCCAAAACACTAGAGCGCTCATGGCCAGCAGTCACCAACCTTGACGTGAAAACACTCACACCTCAGCTGGCACTGACAAAATGCAGCCAACTTGCTAATTGATTTTTTTCCAATATCTGCAATAACAGCTGTTGTTTTAATAGTTTTTTTTTTACCTGAAGCACAAACCTACAGCAGAGCACTCAGCAGCTAGTAAGGCCGGCCAATAGGGATGGGCAATTAATGGATCACAAATCGAGATTGTGATAAAATGTTATTTTGGAAAGAAAAAGGTTTCACAATGTCCGTTGTGTGCCAATGGTCCAGGTTATGCAAATAAAAAAAAGTCTGTGAGATATGTAGGTGCCTTGAAAGACAGGTTTCAATCCAGAACACCAGTCTGTATGTGCAAAATGGAAGACCTAAAACCACTAGCAGACTCTTCATGCAAGACCTTGCATGTGTATTTGCAAGTGTATTTGACTATATCTAAGTTCTATCTTCTCAGCAGGCATACCATGTGTGATCTCCTCAAATTCATAGGGAACATGCATGAGAACAGGTATGCTAGATCATTAATGGGCAACCTAGCTTCAGAAGTTACAATACCATGTTTCAGCCATTCACGAAATGAGCTGATACTAATTAGCACATCATTTAATCCAGGTAGAGAATTATTTAAATCAACTGTATTAAGTACACATGTAGAACCAGGTGATTTGGAATACATGGGGTACTAGACTGTAGCTTCTGAATGCAGGTTGCCTCATCACTGTCGTACATCAAGTCAGTCCATGTGAGGGCCCACACAACAAAAGATGCCCCATCAATGTCTCCTCTGGCCAGCTTGCAAAGGTCCATAGGGACGTTATGGACCACTGAAGTGACCAGGACCCCTGACAGGATGGACCACCAGGGCTTCCCCCACAGCCAGATGGTCACTCGGGGGCATCCTTACCTCGGTGACGTCCATGACCTTGATGGCGGCGAGCTGTCCGGTCTTGACATGCCGGCCCTGCAGGGGAAGGAAAAGAAGACAATGAGAGTCACTCATCACGTGTGTCCCATACGCAAACTCATCAGAGTCCAGAGCAGTGTACACTATGCCTGTCTCTGGGTTGTTTACACGCATATGTGAAGGAATTTTAGTTGCACACCAGAAACACTGTAAAGGGACCAGTAGACACAGTCAGAGTTTTAGAGTTTATTTTGAAATGTGAAAGGTCATTTCTTAATGTATTCTCTGGGGAACCATGCATGAGAAGGGTCCTCCATGCTAAAATAACCTTTAAAAAAACTCTGACTGGGTCTACTGGTCTTTCTACAGCATGTCTGATGTACAGCTAAGACTCACATGTTTGTTAGATCACTGGTCACAAGGGCAGGACTCTGCATCCTACATCCACAAACGCAGTTCAGGTTCAGGTTACTTTATCAGTACCTGTGGGTAAACTGGCTTTTCAGTCAAGAAGCAGGACATCCTTACATTTTCTGCCCATAATGACATACAACACATACATTAGACACTGACCAGTAGACGTTAGACAGTAGAACAGGCACATAGCAGTACACCACCACATTGACTTATGCAGTTGGTGTGCATGTGCAAAGATGGCTACAATGCAGTACATAAATAAAGTGCTTTGTGCAACTGTTGTGCAGAGATAGCTAGCTATAGTAGGTGAGGTGCTTTGTGCAGTTGTTGCGCTACAGTGTGTGATGCATATGAAAGCATGTATGCTACCATCTTAGGCAGTGTGTTGTGGCCTCGAGTCTCTCACAACCCAACAGTGGTGGAGGTGAGGGGGATCTCATGTGACGAGGCATTCTCATGCTGGACAGAGTCATGAGGCACCCACCCCCCCTGCCACCACCACCACCACCAATCCTGTCTGCAGACGAGTGAGGGGCTGTCTGGGGACCCGACCTCCACACCCCTCCATAAACATTCCCACACATTTCTCTCCAGGCTCCCTTCTCCACCTCTCCATCTCTGCCTCTCGCTTCACCCTCTCGTCCCCCTTCCCTCCCTCGCCCCTCCTTACATAAACACAGACGGAAATAGACGGCCCTCTTCTCTTTTATCAGGTGTCTGGGGATGCGTGTTATTTTAGGCGGGGGGTGGTGCGATGTGGGTCAAGCGCGTGACACCCGACCGTGACGGCACACGCGGAGGGGGTGCGGAGTCGCGGCACTGGGAACCTGGCAGAAACGCGGTCATACAGCCAGGTCATGACACCAGCGCGAGAGGAGAGGGGGACCAGGAGGAGAAGGAAGAGGAGGAGGAGGGGAGGTCAGCAGGGGTCTGTGCTACAACAGGAAGGCAGGAGAGCAGAGTGGAGGTCCCCACAATACATGTAGACAAGGCAGGATTAACCAATGGGTTTTATGTGTATGGGACCAGAGTCACACACGCCCAGCCATTGAGCCCACATCCATTAAAAAAAATAAAAAAATAAAAAAATAAATAAAAAATAAAAAAAATAACAATAATGATAATAATGATGCTAACACTGCTACTGCAGTCATAACAATTAATTGCAGTTAGTGTAAAATCCACACACATCCATAGTGCAACCTCGTTTCTAAATAGTACTAGCCCAGTTTTTTTGCTATGCTGCCAAGCCCCTGTCCAGATTGTTTAACCTAGGCTAAATAAAATGATAAAATAGCTACACAGTAATAGTAACATGCCTGCCTCCTTTTCGCTACATGCTTCTAACTTCATCGAAAGAAAAAAAAAAAACACAACTGTCAACACAAAACAAAAAAGGCTGCAGAAACGAGTGAAAGAAGTGGATGGAGCAAACATCTGTGTCCAGGGGCCTGTGACCTTATAATCCGGCCCTGCGTCTGGACTGGGCAGCTTGCTAGTGGAGCTGGGCTTGGTGCAGAAGTGCTGCAGGTCTACCTGCTCTACCACCCAGGAAAAATGCGAGTGGAAAAGTGAATAAGAAGCTGTGTCCTGCACCATCACCCATGGCTGAAGAGCCCTTGAGAAAGGCATCTAACCACACATTTTGCTCAAGCCTAACAGATGACAGATCAGACAAAGCTGCTGTTGAAATCAATTCAGACGAGGTGAAGGGAGGGGGGGGGGGGGGGGGGGGGGTGTCAGGTTAAATTACAGGCCGCCTTAATTCATCCGTCTGTGGCCACTTTCCCAGGAAAACGTGGTGGGGGATTGCATCATGGGTGATGATGGCGATGACTCGGGAGAATCTAGAGTAGGGGGCCAAAGCTCTAAGATGACTTTAAAAGGAGCCTCGAGTTGGACAATGCAGAAAAAAAAAACAGGACAAAAACACTGTAGGTGTATCAGGAGAGTTGCAGTTAGCTTACCGCAGCCAGTCTCAGAGAGACAGAACTAGACAAACTAAACTCATTAAAACATGTCAGCATGAAGCAGTCTGAGAAGAACGCACAGAGGAAAGTGTGTGAGGTGTGTGTGTGTGTGTGTGTGTGTGTGTGTGATGTGTGTGATGTGTATGTGTGTGTGTGTGTGTGTGTGTGTGATGTGTGTGTGTGTGTGTGTGTGTGTGTGTGTGTGTGTGTGTGTGTGATGTGTGTGTGTGTTGTGTGTGTGTGTGTGTGATGTGTGTGATGTGTGTGAGAGAGATGTGTATGGTGTGTGTGTGTGAGAGAGAATGTGTGCGCGTGTGCGTATATGTGTGTGTGCAACTTTGCTGCATTTGTTTAATTCTGCATTAACCCTGTCAAGTCCTGATGTGCAGTTTAAGTGAATATAACACTGACACAACAGCAGTGAGCAGCAGTAAATCCCAGGTGGGCATCATACCCAAATGTTGACATCATCCGCTCGCTCGCTGGCGATGGAACCCTACCTTTCCAGCTATCTGATCTCCAGGATTCCGAAAGTGACCTCAGTGTGAAGGCAGCTCTCAGATAAACTGCATCTGTGGCCAAAGCCGCAGGAATGAGGCATTAGCATGCGTTCATTCCCACTTAAGACCACTGGGGCCGTGACCAGCGAGTGCTGGCCTATTAGGTCCGCATTAGGTCACATGATGTGTTCGGACTAATCCCACCACCGGGGCTTTTTTTTCATTCCGCTATTGGGCCGTTTCCTACAGGGGCTTTTGGTTTTAAAACCACCAAATAATCCTCTGTGAGCAAAAGACAAGGGGCTGAACAAAGCCTGGGGAAGCGCTTTGAGGAGCTCGTCGTCTTCTCCGCAAGCCGTCTGATTGCCAAAGAGCCACTCGAGCCAAAATGTGTCGTGATAGGAGAGCCAGACACGATGAGAAACAGAAACACGCGGCTTTGGGCTCGAGGGATTTTTAAAGCGCTGGCCATTGGCCCTCCAGGAAGCAGCCCCATCCTAAGACGGAGAACCCAGCCATGTTGATTGTGTCATACTCTAATCCCCCAGGGGCTGTTGCAGGGCCAATGTAGGCCATGTGTAAGGCGGGTTTGTAGGCTAGTTATGTACAGAAATAAACCATCGCTACAACTGCTGTCAACTGAAACAGTTTACAAACAAAGACTTCACAATGACAAAAGAGGGGGAAAAAATGGAAAGAAATGGTCAAAAGGAGGTCACAAACGTTTGGCGGAAAGGCTAGAGGAGAGGAGAGAAACGACTTGAATTTAAGAGAGGAGGGAGAGAGAGGAGGAAGAGAGAGGAGGGAGAGGAGGATCTACAGGAAGCTCTGGGTCCATACTGTCCAGAGCCTCAAAGTGGAACCGCGCTCGATAACATCACAGCCTGAGTGCTGGACTTCCCCAAGGAAATACCAGGACGGGGGAGTCATATGGACACACAGACAGACAGACAGAT
This sequence comes from Coilia nasus, assembly GCA_027475355.1. Taxonomy (NCBI): domain Eukaryota; kingdom Metazoa; phylum Chordata; class Actinopteri; order Clupeiformes; family Engraulidae; genus Coilia; species Coilia nasus. The sequence continues at coordinate 22,000,817 of CM050220.1, read as the reverse complement.
TCTGTGCACACTGAGGAATAAACGATGAGAAAGAGACACTCATTTATATTCACTCACACACTTGCGCTTTAATAGGCCCATACAGCAAGCTTCCGAGGAAAAAATGTGCACGTTTAAAACTGCCAGCCAGTTCCACAATGCCTCATAATCTCACACAGGACACCAAGACAACGCGCACACGCCTGCCTGCATGTCTGTACACACACACACACAAATGGCACAGAGGCTCTACACTCAAAATGGACGCATAAGAGGAGTGGGTTTTACATGAGAGCACGAGAGAGAGAGAGAGAGAGAGAGAGAGAGAGAGAGAGAGAGAGAGAGAGAGAGAGAGAGAGAGAGAGAGAAAAAGAGTGAGGGAGATGGTGAGAGAGGGGAAAAAAAAAGAGAGAGAGAGAAAGGACGGGGGGGGGGAAGTGGAGAAAAACAAAGCAGCAGGGGCAGCGAGCGAGCAGTGGAGGAGGAGGCACTGAATCCAGATCAGTGGGTCACAGTTCACAGCGAGGCTGCCTTTCCCAGCATGCTCAGCTGTGTCTGCTCAGGCTGTTAAAGAGCTCGGTTAAAAATACACAGCACACACACACACACACACACACACACACACACACACACACACACACACACACACACTTAACCCTTTGAGCACACGGAGCGCTGCAGCACACTTGACTGGCTGCCTTCTCCATGGTGACCCGAGACCAGCTGTTCCAGTCGGCTCTGAAACGCAACCAAACAAGAGCCAAATGTCAAAACTGCCCTGAAACCAGCCTTGCTTTGCTTTGCTCTGCTCTGCTGGGGTAGCAGCAGCAGGTGAGTGCAACAGACTGTCCAAAGCAGACATACCATAAATAAGGGCTGTCACAACTAGCCTGGAAAACTACCCCCTCATACTTCATTTCATTTTGCACAGAGGGGCTGGTAGTGTTTCCACTGACACTGCTGTCTTAGGCAGAATTTTGCCTAGCCAATCAACGGACAGAGGGAGGGTTTGTGAGCAATGACATCGATTTTATGTGCTACATTTGAATTGTAGTGCGTAGGCTAGCTAATTGCATACTTGATGACCAGAAGCTAGCATTTGGGTAAAGGCAGATCCACTTAAAACTTCAGCAGAGCTCACACCTCCAGCAAGAAATCGAAATCTCAATACAGGACTGCCAGACCCTCTGTACAAAATGAAATGAAGTAAGAGGGGCTGGTTTACCAGGCTGTGTCACAACTGTACCACTAAGACATTAAAAATGGCGTCCCTAAATCAGCTCTGAGTGCATTTCAGATGCGAGATGCAATGCAAGATCAGGTAAACTGAAAGGCAAGCAGTGCCAGGAAAGGCAGCCAAAGAGTTTGCTTTTTTTTGCAAGCTCCACACTAATCTATTCTGTGCTGGGGCCAACGGCTGGAAGGGGTCTGAGGCTGAGGGCCAGTGAAAGGGAGGAATGTGATGACTGCAGCGGTTTCTGCTGCTGTGATTCAGCACCAACTGATTGGGGGGGAAGGAAGGGGGGGGGGGCATGGAGGCCTATCAGGCCCAGCGGCAGAACAATGCAACTGGACCCAGAGACCCAGACCTCCAGACCTGGTGGTGCTGCAGTCCATGTTTAGCCTGTTCTATCCAATGCACCACATCTGTAGTAGGGCTGCACAATATATCGAAAACATCGTGATATCGCAACATACAGTATCGTGATAGACATATCGCAAAACATAGCTTAACTGCAACAAATGGGACATTACTGCAACAGCTTACAGTAATGTCCCATTTATTCCAGTTAAGCCTTGTTTCCACACATGAAGATATTTGGGAAATCAAATGAAGTCTTACTGCCCATATCCACCATATAGGCACTGGGTATGGCCTAGCGGTGAAGATTAAGCTGAAAGATATTAAAAGTATATTCAAATTAGGGCTGCTCAATTAATCGAATTCTAATTGTGATAACGATTTCAGGGCCAAACGATCTCAAAACAAATAAAATCGAGGGCAACAATGTTTTTGTCCTAATTATTTTCTACTGTTTGTACTGTACATTAGATGTATACATTAGGCATTTCTACTGTTTGTACATTAGCCATCAAAGGAAACTTACTAATGTTTACGAAGAAAGGTAGGGAAAATCCAAAGGTACAAGAATTTTCAATAAATGAAGCATGTTACTGAGGAAAACAAAATAATCGTTTGAATAATCGTGATTTCAGTTTTGCCCCAAATAATCGTGATTCAGATTTTTCTCCATAATCGAGCAGCCCTAATTCAAATATTTGTTTTGTTTATCTCAAAACATCGTCATCGCAACACTCAGCAATGTTACCGCATATCGCACATTTTTTAAATATTGTGGAGCCCTAATCTGTACTCAGGGTAGGGTAGGGTAGGGTAGGGTAGGGTGGGTGGGGGGTTGTGTTCGTCACCCCCACTATCCCAGGTCACGTGAGTGAGTGAGTGAGTGAGTGAGTGAGTGAGTGAGTGAGTCAGTGAGTGAGTGAGTGAGTGAGTGAGTCAGTGAGTGAGGCTGGCGGCCCATGGCTCAGCAGTCTGCCAAGAGCTAATGGCTTTTGATGCACCAACCGCTAAGAAAGAGCAGCCACAGGGGATTACTCTGTGTGTGTGTGTGTGTGTGTGTGTGTGTGTGTGTGTGTGTGTGTGTGTGTGTGTGTGTGTGTGTGTGTGAGTAAGTGAGTATGCATGTATCTGTGTTTTACTAAGACAAGTAATGGACGCACTCCCTGTTACACTCGCTCTCAAGAAACTAAAGCAAAAGAAAAAAATCAATGGCCAATATTTTGGGGTTCTGCACGGACCATAACACATCTGTCCATTTCAAATTCTACATGCTGCTATGCTTAACTCATGCCAGGTTTTCCTGGTCTGTGAACAGATGCACAGGAGTCTCCATCTACACAGCAATGTACACCACAGCTTCAAAAGGGGGCTCATATCTACACACACACACACATTCATTTATGAGCTGCAGTCAGAATTCACAGGTGTGAGATGTGAAACTCATACCCCCTCCCCCTTCCAGGTGTGAGAGAGAATTTAACCCCCTCACTCCCACCCATATGAGGACATGGTGGATCACAGATGAGAACGGCATCCTGCAATATCAAACCAGCCCCATGCATAAATCACCATCTCGACTACACACAGGTCTTCACAGTTCTCTTTCATGCTGCAACTAAGCTGGGAAGAAAGGCAGAGTTTCAGCCAAACACGCGCACACACACACACACACACACACACACACACACACATAAAAACACTCTAAACAGATGGTCCTTCCAATAGGAGCTGCTGATTGAACACGGTTCTTATGCACGAAGCAAAAGGACTGAAGCTGCCCACCAGCACAGACACCTCTCTCAGCACAGGATCTGATAAGAGGAGGAGGAATGCCTATGACCTCCTTTCCAAACAAGAGGAGAGGTGTGCGGGGGCGGATCATGGGGTTGGGGGAGAGGAGGATCATGGGATTGGGGGGAGGGGGGGGGGTGGTCTCTGGTGAGGGCCGGAGGGTCTTACTTTATTCAGATTTCCCAACATTCCCTAAAACTTGGCTGTTAGGGGGAGACCATTTCGTGACTGGTTTTAGTACTCACAGCATAACAAACAGTGTTTGTGCACGTGTGTGTGTGTTTCTTTACCCAAAAAGAGACATAACTTGAAGACAGGAAGAGTCAAAGAGCCTGGCTGGTAGTTATAAGTCACAGATGGGTCATCTCTGGCTGATGTCTGTATTTCGTGAGGCTCCACTCAAGCACTGGCGGGACGCTTGCTAAGCTCCAGCTCCCACTGATTTACTGCCGTGTCACAGGTACAACTGGGGAAGAAGCGTGCAGCTCACCCCAAATTATGTCTACTGTGGGCCACTGAACACCAAATACCAGGTACAACTGGGGAAGAAGCGTGCAGCTCACCCCAAATTATGTCTACTGTGGGCCACTGAACACCAAATACCCCCCCCCCCCCCCCCCCCATTACTGTTGGAGGCTGCCCTACACGTGACCATTAAGTGCAACACACAAATAACGTCAATGTTAGGCAGAAACGTGACAACTGTTGCATTTCCATGTAGAAACGGACTGTCATATACACTAGCTCATCGTTTTTGGGCTCTGGTACAGTCACATATTAAAAATGGAGGCAGTGCTGTACTGCCCTACAAAGGCAAAGTGCAGTAACTATGTGAACATTGAAACTGAGAAAAATGCCTTCAAAGTTGTGATAATAATGCCCACTCAAACATGTTGTTGGTATAATAGTGGTGACGCTTTTATGGACTTCCTTAACAGGAAGAAGCAAGAGATTAAGTCTCAACTCTCAAGACAAAGGAGGTGTTAAAAAGTGAATTTCCAGTCTAAACTCAGTTTTGACAAAATATGTGGTTACCGCCTTTTGGCTTTGTAGGGCAGTGTAGCCATTTGTATGGAAGAAAAAAACGTTGCGTGGACAGAAATGGTTTCGGTTCTGAAACACTACAAACAAGACTAATGTGAGCACAGCCACAGTCTGCCTCTACCGGCCTTTTTTTTGCAGGGATTTCAAAGCAGCGTAGGCTAGTCCTGGACACTCCCAACCCCCATCCTCCTCTGGTCCCTCTGACACAAAAGCGAATGATGAAGAGCGTGCAGAAACCCCTCCAGGAGCTCAAAGGATCCACCCCAGCAGGGTTATCTGAGGCGGGGAGGCCTCGCTCACAGAGCCCCCCTAACCACCAGCAGATGTGGCCTCTCCACAGCACAGCTACAACGCACTTCCAGACCCTATCCAGGGCCGGTGCCCCCACCCCTTTTGCGCTTTTTGCAGGAATGTAGCGTCTTTGTGCGTCGGAAAGATGAAACTGTTCCATCGGAGGAGAAGCAGAAACAGGTGCTGGGCGAGGGAGGACACCTCACGAAGAACACAGGGAACTGAAAGCATAGGGTTTGGTTGAAAAAAAAAGTACAGCAAGGACTGAAATGTAACATTCACTGTGACCAAAATGTTTCAGAAGCCTACCCTGAAGGTGATGCACGTGTGTGTGTGTGGGGCGGTATATATGTGTATTTGTGTGTGTGTGTGTGTATTTGTGCATGTGAGTGTATGTGTATGTGTGTGAGTGTATTTGTGTGCATCTGTGTGTATATGTGTTTGTGTGTGTGTATATGTGTGCATATTTGTGTGCACGTATTTGTGTGTGTGTGTGTGTGTGTGTATTTGTGTGTGTGTGTTCGAATCAGCAGCAACACACACTGCATGGCTCTGGCTCACATGTTCACTTGGGTGACGTTAACCGCATGAGTCACTGAGTAATTACTGCATCGTCAGTCAGGCATGATGCCCCTGCTCGGCTGCTCGGCGACAGCGGCTTCAAAGGCCGTTTCAAAGAGAGATGTGTGCGAGGACGAGGACGAGGGGGCGAGAGGGGGGGTAAATCAGCCTTGGGGGCAAGACGCCGCTGCAGCACGGAGGTGAGAAAGATGGACGCTGACATTTGAGCAGAGATGAGAAAGTGAAGGGGGGAGAAGAGGAAGGACAGGAGGTGCAAAAAAAAAAAAAGACAATAAAAAAATTAAAAACGAGAAAAACTGGTAAAACTGTGTGATGGGTCATGGCAAGGAAGCGAATATACACACAAAGAAAGGCAAGAATAAACAAACAATAAGCTCCCCTAGCAATGCTAAGACAAACAAATTATAACACACACCCGACATCACACAGGACTGCTCAAAGCCTCCTAGCAACTCGGCTCGAACTCTGGTGTGGAACACTTTGCGGCGCCAAGTTTAGCTACCAGTACAACATTTTGCACACCGGTGTAAATTTGTGGAGTAGGCTAGTACATTTACTGGCCCACTAAAAGCGGCCTACAAATAAACCTGAAGGGCATTCCAGAAAGCAGGTGTAGTCAGTTATCGGGGTATGTTGACTCTGAGTAAGTTGTAAATCTCGTAATAGAAGAATCCAATAACTGTGCTTTGCAAGAAGCGTACAGCTAAAAGACTGTTATATTAGGAGGTTTACCACTAACTCTGTGTAAACGTATCTGGGATAGTCAGTCTCTAAACGTCCTTTTTATCAAAATACCCCCCTGAAATGAACCAAGAAACTAGGCCTAGTGCTGGAGGTAGCGCACCACTATTTATAATGACCTGCAAAAGAAGAAGGTCCCATTAATGTCTTCATTAGGCTTTTTTTCCTGAAGGTGTTAATCCTCGATGGCTAATCCTTGAATACTGGCAAGCCAAAGTTAAACAGCTCTCCGCCCATCTGCCACATTGTCTGTCCTCGGGATGTGGCGTCAGCCTTTAACCCTGTCCAACACAGGCTTTAAAACGAGAAGGCACAGTCACAGTGACACACAAGGGTTACTCATGGGCATGCTAGATTTGACTAAACAACACACACACAAACACACACAAGCACACACACCCTCCCTCGTTGTCACTGACATTTGTATACTTCCCCAACAGGAACAAAGCCATTGCTAGGAGCACTGAAAGACTCCAAAAGCATTCGTCCACCCACACACACATACCCCCTCAAAAGGGGAGGTGTTCTTTAGAGCAGTGGGGTGGGGGTTCAAAGACAGACAGCAGAGAGAGAGAGAGAGAGAGAGAGAGAGAGAGAGAGAGAGAGAGAGAGAGAAAGAGAGAGAGAAAGAGAGAAAGAAAGAGAGAGAGAGAGAGAGAGAGAGAGAGCAAGATGGAGAGAGGGAAACTGAGCAGAAAGGGGGAGAGGAGGGATGATGTCTGGTAGACGTTGTGAGTATAGGGTTGCTTATACTAGGGGTGGCAGGTCTGTGAGCATGGCCAAGAACACAGAGCAGTTACAGTGGGGAGGGGAGGGAGTGGTGTGTGTGTGTGTGTGTGTGTGTGTGTGTGTGTGTGTGTGTGTGTGTGTGTGTGTGTGTGTGTGTGTGTGAGAAAGAGAGTGTGGAGGGGCTTCACAAAGGAAATACAATTGATCACAGGCTCTACACTGCTGCACACAAAGGCCACCAACCAACAGAGGCACACAAACACACACACGCACACAGACATACACACCAAGACAAGACACACACACACACACACACAGACATACACACCAAGACAAGACATACACACACAGACATACACACACACAGACATACACACCAAGACAAGACACACACACACACATATGCAAATAACCAGCTTTGCAAGTTGATTAATGGCTCTCTCTGGATTGAAAACACTCACGACCGGGCATTTTGTGCTCTGGCGTGCCTGTGTGTGTTTGTGTGCGCCCCTGATGGAACAAACCAAGACCTTCTGGCAAGCGTACACACACACACACACACACATCATGACTAAGCACATTTGTGTAATGAGTTTGAGGGCAGATCTGGGGTCCTTTTGATGCGTGTGAAGGGGGCTTCATCTCTTCCCCGTAGGCCCGCAGCATTCCCAAAGCAGCCGAGCAGATGGAATTGGGATGAAGAGGGGGCATTCCGACCGACCGAGAGGGTTTTGCGAGGGGCAGAGCAAACAGCCCTGGGGGAGTGGACACAAGCCGGATTCGACCAAGCCCCTCTAAGCCTGGGGAGAGAGCCATCTCAATCTCAGCACGCTCGTGCGTTAAAAGCCCTATATAACCAACAAGCAGAGCTAAAGCAGCGTAGCAAAGCAGCACAGCCTGCAGTGACGACACTGGTAAGGGCCATGAGCTATGCTGATCAGCCCGACAAGCAGGAAGTGTCTGTGGATATGCTGCAGTGCACTTCTGCCATTTAGATTCTAATATATAAGCTACTTTGACAGATTAGTGTAGAATTTTTTAATCTGTGATTGTGTGAGCTGTGATTCTGTGAGCCACAGCACTGACGCCATCGGTTGTATACCGAATGACAATGAAAGTAAGACTAAGCCTAAGGGCCCATTTCCACCAAACACTCTCCTTAGACAGCGCATAGGCAGCAAGTGCCCATTTTCTGTCCGTATTCACTTAGTATGCACGTTAACAGATTAGACCATTTCCACCGCACGCGTGATCTGAGCGTATTCTGTCACACATACACATATATTGTCCCCGGTTACGTGCTGTACACGCTCAAGTCGGTGGAAATGAGTCCTAACACATACAATGAACCAAATGGAAGGCAATAACTGTTTTGTAAGTCGTTCAGTTCAGCACTGACACACAAACAGCTGTTGTGCTTCTTTCTAAAGCAGTGCCGCAACAGCTAGCTCGTCATAATGTGCCAAAAGAGGGACAAATGATTCAGGCCAAGCGCACCATCCAGCTCTTGTGGCACCACGCTGGGTGATGGAAACTGATGGGGAGAGCAACACAACCGCCCTGTGTTTTTGCGGAGAGCAGGATTACAGCTTCAGACACAAGGTCGGACGGGCCTCTAAACTTCCCCACTGCATCTTCAAAAGGATCAGAGATTGTGATAAATACAGACTTCTTGATGAAGGGGTGGCTCACTTCCTCAGCACACACACACACACACACAGTGAGAGCCATAAAAATAACAAACAGCCGGGTACAAAGTAGAAGGGAAAGTGCTGTACACCTTACAGCTGAGGGGAACACACTGATGGAGGACAAGTCTGGAGGGGAGCAGTGATGAGAGAGAGGAGATGAAGGGGGAGAGAGAGCAAGAGAGCAAGAGAGAGAGAGAGAGGAAGAGAAGGACAAAGAGAGACAGAGAAAGAGAAAGAGAGACAGAGAGAGAGAGAGAGAGAGAGAGAGAGAGAGAGACAGAGAAGGACAAAGAGAGACAGAGCGAGAGAGAGGAAGAGAAGGACAAAGAGAGACAGAGAAAGAGAAAGAGAGACAGAGAGAGAGAGAGAGAGAGAGAGAGAGAGAGAGAGAGAGAGAGAGAGAGAGAGAGACAGACAGACAGAGAGAGATAGCCAAACGGGAAAGGAGAAAAAGGCAAAGAGCTTTAAAAAAAAACAAAACAAAAAACTCAGGAACATATTCGGAGCACCTCGTGCAGGGGTGGCAATAACACCACCATCACACACTCACAGTGACATCAATTTGTCAAAAAGTGCAGAGGGCCGTTATGCAAATATGTTAGTCTACAAACGTTTGTTATGGAAGTTTGTTATGGCTACAGTGGGCTTACACATGCCCCCCCCCCACACCCCCAACAAAAAGAGACAAACAAATGGATTTGCATGATGTACAAGGGTTGCATTTTTTCAGGTCAGAGAATTGCTGGATTAAGAAATCAGGAATTCCTGATTAATGAGGAAAAAGTCCATGTATTCAGACTTTACCTTTAAGTTCACAAGCTAGAGAGAGAAAGCTAGGGAAAGTAATAACCTTGAGTCTATTTCCAATGGTGTGTTTGTACAGGCCAAAAGCAGGGAGCTACATCTCAGCACGACACATATTTTACATGCCTTTAACAGAGGTGCGTGCGTGCGTGTGTGTGTGTGTGTGTGTGCACGCGTTTCCAAAACATGTGAGCAGCTAACCTTGCCTCCACTGACCCCATTCCAAAATGCCCCCACCCGATCCCTCGCCATTCCACAAGACCATTACACACACATGGCACTGCTGTACTCTGTTAAGGATGGGGGTCACCTTTACATAACACAAGCCACCGCTCTGCTCAGAACTCCGCACCTCCCAAAGAGCTCTCGCTGGACAGCAGCGGCGGCGGCGACCCAATCAAGGTCAGCACATCCAGAAATGAATGCCTGGAGAATGAAGCCAGATTTTACAGCCTCACTCCCCTGCAACCACTCCCAGCAGTTTAACCACAAGGGGCTGAGACAGAGAGAGAGAGAGAGAGAGAGAGAGAGAGAGAGAGAGAGAGAGAGAGAGAGAGAGAGAGAGAGAGAGAGAGAGAGAGAGAGAGGAGAGAGAGAGAGAGAGAGGAGAGAGAGAGAGAGAGAGAGAGAGAGAGAGAGAGAGAGAGAGAGACCATCAGAGATAGAGAGAGCATGAGAGAGAGGACAGACAAAGAGAGGAGAACGAAAGAGAGAGATGAACGAAAGAAGAGAGAGAGAGAGAACATTAGAGAGAGACCATGAGAGAGAAAGAGAGACATGAGACAGAGAGAGCGAGAGAGAGACAGAGAGAGAGAGACATGAAAGATAGAGAGACCATGACAGAGAGAGAGGGGGGAAGAGAAACCATGAGAGAGAGACCATGAGAAAGAAAGAGAGACAGAGAGAGCGAGAGAGAGAGAGAGAGAGAGACAGCGAGAGACCATGAGAGAGAATGCCACATGTTCCAGACAGCAGAGCTTTGTACAGTACAGTGTACCCGGAAGCATGCACCAGTCGCAAGAAATCCTTGTATGCGTTTGTGTCCTTGTATATGTTTATGTGTGTGTCCTTGTATGTGTGTGTGTGTGTCCTTGTATGTGTGTGTGTGTGTGTGTGTCCTTGTATGTGTGTCTGTCTCTGTAGGAACACAGAGGACCCCCATTAAGCTAAGAAAGCCGAGTTGTTGTGCTTGTACGCTGTTTGTGAGTGGACTGTGTGCGTGTGTGCGCTAATGAGTGCGTGTCAGCGTGTGTGTGTGTGTGTGTGTGTGTGTGTGTGTGTGTGTGTGTGTGTGTGTGCCTTGGCTTGTGCTCTTTCTGCGCCCGGCACCCAGCGGGGTAAAATCACATGTGTCTGCAGCCACCCAGCCCAAAGCACACCAACCCACAACCCCGCTCCACTGCATTCACTGGCCTAAAAATAGACCTTAACCCACAACGCCAGCCATTTAACCCTCACTTTACCAGAAATGTACCCCCCTCTCTTTGTGTTTACAGGCAAATAAGGTTCTGTCCACATCCGCCTTTCCGACTTTATGGAACCATGTAAGCGCCATGTTACTCAAAAGATATGACCAGAGTTCTGTACAGTGAAGTTAACACAGAGAGCTACGCTTTGTGAAGTGTCCTACGCTGGGCGAGAGCTGATTAGAACCTGGGTGACAGAAAAAATAAGCTTCGTCCCTATCGGCTACAAGGCGTTACTGCAGGTTGAATTTAGCCTACTTTACGAGTAGAAGTTCAGAAATGTATTTAAAAAAAAAACGACACAGTCATTGGTAGAGGATAAGCCCACAGCAAAGGAACTGCTTTGCTCAGCACCTTAACAACAGAGTGTGTGTGTAGGAAGTAATTCAAAAGTAAACAGCCCAAACGCAAATGACGGTTGATGGGGGTGTGGGGAGATAACCGCTCCCCTCCTCGCCACAGTTCACATCTGACTGCCGGCTGAGGAACCAACCCTTCCCTTCCCGCCTGGAGCTCTGTGCCTCAGTGGGAGACTAACGTGCCTGTGAAACGCACCATCAGCCCAGACTCTGTGGAGGTACAGGCTGCCCTGTGGGGGATTCACCACAAACACAGGCAGGCCAGAGAGAGAGAGAGAGAGAGAGAGAGAGAGAGAGAGAGAGAGAGAGAGAGTGTTAGAGAGAGAGACACACAGAGAGACACAGAGAGAGTGTTAGAGAGAGAGAGAGGAGAGAGAGAGAGAGAGAGGAGAGAGAGAGAGAGAGAGGAGAGAGAGAGAGAGAGAGAGAGAGAGAGAGAGACAGAGGAGTGAAAAAGAAAGACAGCGCCATAGGCTTGCGTGGGAGGGAAAAGGGAGGGGGGGAGAACAGAAAGAGGAAGAGCATTCCTTGACAATAAATGAGACCTTTGAGTGATTAGAAACAGATGACTCAACCGACGTTGGGTGATGAGGGCTAGGCCAGCCCCTGCCAGTCAGCCAGTCAGGCAGGCAAAGAGAGCAGCTAGCCCACATGCTAGACAGATTAGCAAAGACAGGCCTAGCATGAGGACAATGGGGGCAAAAAACAGCTATTGAGTAAAGGATCGTGTCATATTCGCCGTGTTACTGGGGGGAGAGCCGTGCTGAAGAACTGCAGGGAGAGAGCTGAGATCATACTTTATGCCCCCCCCCCCCCCCCCTCCTGTTTCACAGGATTCAAAACAAAACATAACCCAACTCATGTTCGCCCCCCCCCCTTCTTTCTTTTCCACACTCAAAACCAGCTCATGCAAGTGGGCCAATGAAAACCTTCCCGTTTCCTCCGCACCAATTACAGTCGCCGATCCGCCTAGTGTCAGATTTCTGTTTTTTATGGCTAGCTCGTTTTGACTTTAGTAGGGGGTTTAATCGGCCTGCTTTTAATCCGGCGATGGGGGACGTGGCTCTTCACCAAATTGCTGAACGCAAAGTGTTGAGAGGTACGTGTGTACAGCGGCTCTTGTGAACAACCACCGGGGTCAGCGAGGGATAGGGGGCCAAGGGGTTTGTTGCGAGGCTATCGGAGTGTGTTACAGTCCAGACTCCGGTCCTAAGCCAGCCTTGTATGTGGTTGTGAAGCCTCCAGCCCCCACCCCTCCACCCCCTGCTCACACCACCCTCCAGGGAGTCGTCCTCCATATGGCCACAGTATTAGACAGCATTAGGCAGCTTGTGCTAAGAGGATGGCTGGAGACCCCAGCGAGCGCCTGTGCTGTCTGACTCCGGGCCCGCTACTACCGATTGGTCACTCTGCTTCATTTTCACTTTCTGCTCGCGCCAGGACAGACGCAAAAGGTAACATCTAACATCTGGTAAACATTCAATCAAAAACAAGGTTCTGGGGAAAGGAGACTGAAAGTTATAAGGACACCAAGTACGCTACTTATGAGTTACGTAGCTACAATAGCCAAGAACACCTCATTTCATGTTGAACTGAGAACAGTTTAAAGAGCTTTGCTCACAATGGCCAGAGGCTGTTGGAAAGAGTTGGCCCCTGGGTTAGCCGTTTTGGGCAGACAGCCATATCACAGGAAAAATTAAGCATACAACTGCTGCTTACAATACATCTACATAACCCATTTACAAAGCATATGTCCAACCCTCTTACACACATGTAGTTACAGTGCAACACAGCAGCCAGATACAGTAGCATTGCTGAGTCTTGAGTTGCCAAGGGTCAGAGAAACCCCAGGGAGGCTGAGGGTTCTCCCTAATGACCATTGGCACAAGGGGAACTAGGAGTCGAAGAAAGCCAGCTCCCGCCCCCTAATGAACACCACTCCAAGCGGATGACTTATGGCAAAGTCCTTCTGGACAAGACCCTGCACTTGGCGGCCATATTGGTGCCGCCTTCGAGCATCTATTTCAGGTTAATAAGATCAGGCTGTGCCTAAATGAACGGCAGGACACAAGTGTATGCACTCTCTGATGACTGTAGGACATTAAAAATACATGGTTAAAATCACAACGAAAACTTGATTGCAATGACTGGAAGTGTTTGCTGGTTTGTATCAAAATAAAGCTTTAATAGCCCCACAGGTCATTCTGAAATGCTCATGCACAGTTCTTCACTACACGGCAAGTGTGATACAGCGGAGCACAATACTGCAACATGACTGGAACGCCATCTGTACAGTTCAGCTCTGGGCAGCAGAACAGGCAGGACATTGGCAGACAGACTATTCTGCCATTATGAAGTGTCGCCATGTATTTCTATGGAATATTTCTCCAGTGCTCTGTCTCATCCTATATAAGAGTCTACTATAGAAGTCTCTGCATGAGGTTACACTCACCAAGCAACAAGAACCAAGTCCATATCGTTAGCTGCATTGACAAACTCACAACTAATTTTTGACAAAAGCATCGATCACAACCAGATGGATAGCATATATCTAGGTGTAAATAAACAGCTACTGTACACTCACACAACAGACTTGAGGTTTTAGTGTATGACCTCCTTGTGATGAAAACTCACCAGCTCCAGCCTCATCTCCTAATATATGAACCCCTTTAAAGCAACACCAAGTAGTTGACAACGCATGACAAACTTAAATGCATTTTAAAGGCTTATTATGTCCTCCTTTTGTTTATTGCGTCCTCCTTTTGTAAGTCGCTTTGGATAAAAGCGTCTGCTAAGTGTACTGTAATGTACTGTAATTATTCTCAGTTTCTGTGTTCACATAGTTACAGCACTTTGCCTTTGCAGAGCAGTGTAGGGGTGCTGTAGGCACAGATGGGGGTGGCACCTATGGAGGGTATTTGCAGGGGTGAGGCTTACACCTTTGGCAGTCTGGAACATGGCACTCACACAGGACAAGTGCCTGCCCCGGAGCCAAGCGAACAGGCCCTACCTGTGGGGTGCCCGGGCTGACGAAAATGGGTCAAGTTATTTACGGCAGGTCTGTTACCTGGAGTCTTCTCCAGTACACGAGGACACAAGCATGGACTACATAAAATCAGTCTGAGTAAGCGCAGGCACACACAGTTAAAACTGCAGGGGATGCAGAGAACTATTTTAGCGCTCTAGATTTACCCAGTTAGCTCAGGTGCGTGAAAGAAAAGAACAGTCCAAGTAAAGTACACTGAAGAGAGAGACACAAGGTCTATGAAGGGGTTTCTTTTATTTAAAATAGTAGGAGTGGGAGTAGGAGATGTCTCAGCAGTGCTTTCCTCAGTGCTCTCTGTGCTCAAAACTTCAGGGGAAAAAAGAGGAATCAGAAATGCAAAAAAGGAAACAAAAAGACAAACTACAGATAAAGCAAAGACTTCTAGGAGAGAAAAAAAACATGGAATCAGAGAGAAATATGGGAAATATGTTTTCCCACGCATGTCAGAAAAAGTGTGTGTGTGTGTGTGTGTGTGTGTGTGTGTAAGGGACTGAGAGAAAAGACGCACCATCAGACCCAGAGGGCAGAGTGTATGAGAAAAGCCTGGCACACCCCTGGGACGCAAGCAAGAGAGAGAGAGAGAGAGAGAGAGAGAGAGAGACAGAGACAGAGAGAGACAGAGACAGAGAGAAAGAGAGATGGAAAGACAGAGAGAGAGAGTAAGTGTATAAGCATCTGTGTCTACATCCAATCCACCATCTTGACTATAAAAGGTCATGCCTGACTACCCCCCCCCCCCACTACCACTACACAGATATGGGGGGGGGGGGGGGTCCTAATAATTCATTCCTTTTTTTTTTACTTTAATCAGTACTTTGCTGAGAGGAGTCTTTTTTTTCAGTGATGGTTGCCAGCTGGTCCACAGCCAGTTTGATGAACTCCTCCGAGTGCCTCGTCTGCTACCCCATAATACCTACTGAAGCAACCCACCCACACCTTGCTCCTGCTGCTGGACAATGAAACACAGATCCCACCATTTGATCTCCAGGGATGCCTTACCATTCAGGTTCACCCAGTGAATGGATAGGCTAGTCGCTGGGTTCACTTGCCCAAGTATGTGTGTGTTTGTGAGAGTAGACCCCCTCAGATGCCTTTGAAACATAAACCTAAATGGGGTTAAACACATTCTGAATAACCTCAAGTTCTTAAACACGATGCGCTCTGTGTAACGGTATCAGGCCTTTACATGCTATTCGCTTAGTATGTGCTCAGCCAGGGGCTTAATTACTGGTCTTCACAACAGACATGTGCAGGAAGAAATCAATACAATCAGGAGTCAGACAGGCTGATCACACAACAAAAAAAAAAAAGTGCATCCATTTGCATGAAACAAGGTGTGGGCTGCGCAGAGCACTTTTTTCAGACACCCCCTAAATTACCTCCATGGCCTTGCACTCATGAGCCGCGCGCTTGCATCATGGGCACCTAGTGCCAGCGCGAAGGCAGGCAACCAACCCTCGACAGAGAATAAAAAACGAAACGACTCGTCGGAGATCAAATTGCACATAAACAAATCCTGCAGACCGGGCCATGCCTGTCAAAGGGAACATCACCCAGGCCTCACTCCTCCTCTGAGACAGAGCCAAAAAAAACCTAGAGCTCTGCAGCATGTAGGAGGGATTACACAGACTTTTCCTTAAGGCTGCCAACCCACGGTGAGAGGGCAAACTTATAAAAAAAATAACATTCATTCCATCGCTCTTCTGTCTCTGAGGTAATGATTTCAGAGTACCCCCCCCCCCCCTTCCCCCCTTTGGGAAAAGATGGGCTGGTGGAGAGTGAATACTCCTGCAGACCCAGATTTGCTCCTAATCAGGCCCTAATAAGGACCAGGAAGAGAGTTTTAGGAGCTTTTTTCGACAGCTGGAGTCGCGCCGCTATTTTATTATGCTCGCTCTGCTGGGATCTCCTCCTCCTCTTCTTCCTCCTCCTCTTCATTAGAAACACACTTTGTGAACCTGATGCACCTAGCCTGGTAAACCAGCCCCTCGTACTTCATTTCATTTTGTACGGAGGGTCTGGAGTCGCTGCCGTTGAAATTCATGTAGGAGGACCGAGCAAATCCTAGCCATTCAGCAAACAGAGGGAGTGTTCGTGACCGATGACGTCGACTGCGTCAGGCAGGCTAACTGCATACGTGATGACCAGACGTTAGCGATTGGGTAAAGGCAGAGCCACTTGTTTTAAACGTCAGCAGAGTCCACACCTGCAGGAAGAAATCGTTTCTCAAAGCAGCAATGTCAGACCTTGTGTACAAAATGAAATGAAGTACAAGGGGCTGGTTTACCAGGCTATGATGCACCAGCATTGGAGTAGGGACCATTATGAGAACTTAGGACAAGTGTGCTGTCTGTGTAGGTAAAGAACTACAGCGGCAGCTGCAGAGCTAACAAACAAACAAACAAACAAACCCTGACAATGTTGGAGCAAGACTTCCGAATGCACTATAGCCCATATTGAAAATTGACATGTCCATTAAGGCCGGCTGTGTGTTTAACTAATTTCCCCACGCACGCTTGGACTCCTGCTGCCAGTAAGCCATAAGCATAAAGCACTGTGACAATCCCATTCAGCAAGGCCTCAGCACTACAAACTCTTCCGTGATGTACAGCCCGACATAAAACGGCTCTTTTTTTTTTTTTTTTTTTTTAAAGACCCTGCTTTGAGGGAAATGCTGAAAATCAGTGAGGCTGTGTTTCTGAGGTAAGACACCAAGCTTCTGTTGACTCAGTGGTAGGTGGAAAAACACCACAAGGGCCACAGGTGGGGTGATAATGCATGCATCATGTAAAACGAGACAAAGGCACAGAGAACAAGAAGCTAAAAACTCAAAATGCGGAAAGAAAAAAAAGAGGAAAACAGAGGGATAGTTCTCTCATATGTCCCCTAAAACACCACAGCTGAGAGAGAGAGGGGGGGAATGGAAAAATTGATGAAGGGCTTTTTCTGTGATAGGAAAAGGCAAGGGGAAGGGCCTGTCCTTGTGGGTGAGGTAATGTGTGTGTGTGTGTGTGTGTGGTCCAAACTCTCTCACACAAAAGCCTAAGACCCACCGTCAGCAGAACCCTGTTCTTTCAGTCGCTACCATATCCACACAGTTTTACTCGGTCCACAAAAACCCTTCAACAGGGCACAGACTCCCCTCAGGAGAGCAGACTTGGGAATGCATCTTGCCCACAGAAAATTGAAAGAATAAGCTTGTCCTCTGTCATTAAGGTGAAAGTGAATTGGTATTGTTGAAATGTGCAACATGAACTTTGACCTGCCTACTTATAGACATCCACACAGACGTGCACAACTACATAAAAGGCGTGCACATACACTGCAGTAGCCGAAAGAGAAACTAAACATGTAGATTCTCTAATATTTAAAGTTATACAGTAAGCCCTAAGTATAAAGTTGTGTCTGAACTATAAGAGGCCTGACAGAAAGAGATAATTTACAAGAGAAAAAAAAACTCAAATAATGCTCATTTAGAAAACAAATGAGAGACGATCTCTGGTCAGACACAACATTATCCAGTGACGTCTGAATTAAACACTGACAGTAGAGGAGGAAAGAATTTCACAGCCAAATGCACAGACACCAGAAGCATTTCAGTCGGTTGAGGTTCAACGGACGTTTGGGTAATTTGGCCCCATTTAAAGACCGAGAGACAGGCCCGTCCTTTCTCCCCTCTGCTGCCTGGACTGAGCGGCAGGGCCAAAAGCGCCACAGAAAGCCAAACAAAAACACCTTTGTAATGAAACCCACCCACTCCCCCCACTGAACCTCACAGCTGCTGCTCAGCCAGTCAGCTACGCCTGCCACTGCCCTGCCTGGCCATTGGTCAGAACGGGGAGAGTCCAGATGCACAGCCCAATCAAAGGGGTCGAAACAGATAAGCACTGTTTCACTAACACACAATCTCAGAAAGATTGAAGGAGGGGTGGGGGGGTTCTTGATTGAAATGAACAGCTCCTCTGGCAAAGTCGTTTACTTGGACATGTTGCCAGCTAATGCATCCAACTTTTCAGCTTTCTGCAGCAACCCAGGAAAAGGGCCCTCAATTACAAAAACATCACATAAAAAAAATAACTCTGTGCCTTCCGTGCAAAAGGACTCTGCTTGGTGACAAACCCAAACCCTCTCCATGTGGATTAAATAATGAGTCTCCTCGTAAAAAAACGACATATGTCACTCTGTTGGCTGATGGTGCATTCAAAAGCTAGCACAAATTCACTTGTCTAATCTGGAAAAAATTAAGGGAAATTGTTTCCATATGTCAAGTAGTCATTGCTTGAATGCAAATTTTACTGTAATATTTACTGTAACACTGAGACTATTTCAGCCAGTGCACAAACAGACCATCAACATTTTTATAAACTGAACACATTTGCAAACTCAGTCAGGATTCTGAAATGGAAAAAAGATGCTTAGCTCAGCTGAAAAACATGAAGGTGAAGTCACTTATTTGTCTTTAAATAGTTATTATTACATACTGTGTACTGTTCGCAGACACAATCTAGCATGCAGTAGTGGCACTGTCTGAGGAATGGGAGAGAGACCGGGTGTCAGATGAAGACACGATAGAAACGAGAGAAAGACAGAAAGAGAGAGAGAGAGAGAGAGAGAGAGAGAGAGAGAGAGAATTCTCTGCTCATGTCCAAATGGCCATCTGTTCATATGGGGAAGATGGCATGCATGCAAGTTTTCCATCGGATGAGCTTTTTTAGCCCAAGTAACACGTCCCTAGCCTTCTCAGGATGGATTAGCTGAATAAGTGTTAGGAAAATGATTATTCTAGCACAAGAGACTCTCAATCTCTTTTTTCTTAAGTAGCCAGGTGAGCCCTTGTCTTTTATTTTGTTTTACACCCTGACAAATATCTCTGGATAAAGCTGTTAGCTCTCTCCACACACCATTCACAAGTGTCATCACAGGTCACCTGACATCAGTGGAAATAAGACAGAATGGCTTTTCTCAGGTATCCTCTTAAAGGTACTTGAGCACTTCCCAGCTAAACACACCAGCCCAAACCAAACAACCAAACACAGGGTATAGCTGAAACACCTGACAGCGCTTCTGCTGAACTTCAGAGCTGATTCAAGTGAACTTGAAGGTGAAACAAATCAGAGCAACGCTGTCCCCACCCTCTTCCTTACAAGCAGTAGGGCTATGTACAGTGCAATGGAAGTTTAGGTACAAGGTGCAATGGAAGTTGGCAATAGTGCTTTCTGTTTAAAGGCTGAATAGCTTTACTTCCCAAACATGTAGCCTTCTTCAGTCTCACACAAGCTGCTGCTGCTGTCTTATCTCTCCACAGCAGATCATGAGGTAGAAAAATAGCACAGAAAAAAAATGCTTACATTGTTACAGTGCAACAAAAGAAACAGGGCACTTTCAGCAGTGTTTAGTCTCAATTGTCCATACATTTCAGCACAAGTTAAAATTTTATAAGGCAAGGCCAATCCTTACGAGTCACCCTCAATACTCCCGTTTAAAGGCCAATTTATGATGTGTCATTTTGCATCTAATCTGTAAGCAAGTCTGGGTTTAGTAATATTTCCTTATACTGACACACATTTCCCATGATAAAGCTTCAAAAACAGGATATGAGGTAGTATACCACAGCCTTATGAGCGGCACCCTGAGAATCCAGTCGGGAAGATTTGTATAGCCTAGTCCGTCTTCAGTGAACTGAATACAATTCACAATCGACTATATTAACAAGTGACATCAGTTCTAACCAGACGGACAAAAGACAATTTCTCGGCAGATTAGGGCAAATCCAGCTGTCTATAATTATTACTCGTTAAATCCAGCCTGTTGACACTTAAGCCGTAACGCTCTAAATTCGTGAAAATAGCCAAGAATTGCTGTGATAAACAGATTTTTTTCGGGTGGACAGAGGGGACAAAAACAAACTGCCAACTCTCAAAGGCATTTATTTTACCGTGTAACGTGTAGTCAATCTGTAGGGTCATTAACCTCGAGTTAAAACGCTTATTTGAAAGGTACATCCTTAATCCTAGAAATCATTTGTGTTTCCAACACATTTCATGGGGCACATATAAACCGAGACCAGGGAAACTTGGCTAAGAGGAACCAACCTTGTATACTTGTCCATAGGTTCCATTTCCTACCACTTCCACCAATTCAAAAATCCCGGCAGGATCCTGCGAACAAAGAAATGTTGAGATTTACCAAAATGGTTCAAATCGGATCAGAACAATACAAAATATTGGACAGTAAAGGGGAACTTAAGCTAGGCGAAGATAACGTTAAACGCAGCTGTTGCGCTCATCGCATACACATGCCAATGCATTGCAAACAAAGGAAAGCTCACAACTCGGCGGCGGTAGCACTCTCTTCGTCAAAATAGTGAGAAATACATTGTTCCGCACTTGCTCGAAGCGACACAAAACAGCTCTCACATGTATTTTAAGTAAACAAACATTCGATTAACAAGATAAAGCATAACTACATGTTGGTAAACCTTGTAACCCCTCTCCTGATACTCACCCGCAGTGAAGAGAGATCTATGTCTACCAGACTTTTAGCCGGGGAGTCGTTCGCCATCTTTTTAATAATAAATAAAAATCGAAATGTCTATCCTTCCGTTACACTGACAGGGTATCCTCGATGCCGTATCTCCTCATCTGCGGCCGCTTCTTCAGCAGTGTAAAAAGTGCCAATGATAATTCACGGCAATGCTCTACTTTTGTTGTCGAGACAAAACTACTCCATGTTGAGGTGGCAGGCTAGCCTAGCCTTGGGTCCCGATTCTCTCCCCGCAAGATCGAGCCTGAAGTCGCACAAACACAGGAAGCCGGTCGGTGGAATCACACAGAAAGGGCAGGGCCTCAACGTAGCAACAGAGCGAGGGGGAGTAGACATGGGCACGTAAAGAGTGGAGAGGAGAAAAGAGTTTAGCAATGACTTCGACTCATACTTCGTTACAGACTACAAAGCAATTGACCTCAAATATCAGTTAGATCCACGCCGCGTCGTCAGCCGAGCTGCCGCTTGGATCTCGGACATGCGCACGTGAGGCTATCACTATCAGAGGCTCTAATGATTGGGTGTGGCAGGGAAACAATTGGTCTGAGGCAGACTGGCTACTCGCCACTAAATACACAGAAAAACTGATACATACACTCGTCTGACTGAACGAATATTGCTGTTACAATCTTCACGATTGTTCTGCGAGATTTAAACAATGTACAGACAGTCGGATAAAAACTGTCCCATGCTTTATGTGTGGTCAGTGTTGTCATGCAGTCTGTTGTTGCTACAGGTTTAGCCGTCTGGGCAACAACATATGGACTCATCTTGCTGAAGTCTATAATTGCTTATTAATGTAACTGTAAAGATTAAGGAATAATGTAACAGTTGTAAGACATCCAACTTAAGAGTCTGTCTCCAACTTAAGATGACATTTTAGCAGATATTCAGCATGTGCACACACATAACTGTGTACCCACATAAACAGTGACTAATCACTTCAGTGTGTTGCTTCAGGGAGTTTATCCACCAGCCATAGAAGCTGCAAATGTAACTGTCTTGCCAGTTGAAGGTGCGTCCCTGACTCATCAGTGGCCTGTCAAGACAGACCGGTTTGGTAGTCAGAACAGACCATAACTGTCTGAGCTTGGTACTCTCGAGTTAGCACACGGGCAACACACCAAAGATTAGGGTGTCCAGACGTCCCTGTTTCCCAGGGAGTATATATCCCTATTTTTTGTGGTCTTTCCTGGGCTTTTGTAGCTAAGACTTTAGTTATTGTAATGATATTGACTGCAGAACTGGGAATTTCCTTGTTTTTTTTTTCAGGAAGATGTCCCTACTCAGGGAATCTTAGGTCTGGTACCCCACAGTACCCCACTTTTTTTCTTTTATGTCATTTGTTTTATTGTGCTTCTCCTGTCCTCTTTCCTTTTTCTCTGCATTGCAGAAGGCAATTTGGCCACAGTTTTATTTGAGAGATTAGTCACATGGACAGAGTAGGCTAAGCCAGTGACAGGATACTGAGATTAAGCCACTGTGGGTGAGTCATGAAGAACAGCTCTCAAAAAGTGAGTCACCTTACACACCTTGCAAGGAAATCTGTCATCTTGAACCACACATGAAGAACACATTGGTTGAACAACCAACCACCATGACAGAAAAAAAAACATTTCCAGCACAATGAACAGTGGAGAATATGTCATCTTCCACTCACTGCATTGCACAACATGCTGATAATGGCATTATTATTTATTACAGCTGATATACAGCAAGGAGAGTTGCATATGTGGGTTACCTACATACAAGGATTTCACAACTCTTGAGGTTATGAGGCTATGGGGCTATTCACGTAAGCCAGTCAGTTATGCTCACAGACAAAGAGGTCAAAGTTGGGATAGGGTAAGGGTTAAGAGCAGTCACGCAGTCTAAGAGATATGCAGGTTTGTACTGTGTAAAAACTATTTGATTTGTTTATATCTATTAATAGAATATGCAAAAGAACACTATTTAAAAGGACACTATTTAGTGTTCTTATGAGTACATTATTTATTAGCTTTTGTTTATTATGTATTTAGTTGAGAGTGTTTCTAATATTTCACTTTGTGGGTGAGTAAACTATCTTTGAACAAAAACTCCTTCAAAAGTCAGTGTCTGGAAAATAAAGATGTCAAACGTAAAGGGAACATCAGAGTAAAGGCTGGCAATTCTTTAGGTTGCAAATGGATGCTGTTTTATGAGGCAGCCTCATGGTCATTTCATTTAATACATACCAACAAGTTTGTATATGTAATGGATGCCAGCTAGCACAGCTCGGCGTAGAACGTTATTAAACCTCCCTCCGGACACCTTAAAAAGATACGCTGCTGACTGAACTACTAGCCTGGCTTTTAGAATACTTGGTAGCGTGTCTGTCTCCCATACCGGAGTTGCTGTGAGGTTGCGGGTTCGAGACTGAGTTTGGACTGCGCAGGAAGACCTTGGTTACATATACAGTTAGTGTGCTGTTGGTTGGGAGGGAAGGGGAGGAGGATTGATTTCGGTATACCCACCTCCACAAACTAGACTGCAGCACTGGCTCAGTGTGGGGGCAAATTTAGAACAGGGCAAGGGTTCAGTGTGGTGGAGGAAAGCCCACAGATGAGCTCTTGTTTGAGTTTCACTGATAAGTTTTTTTTTTACACTTTGTCAAACTGTGCAGTTTTTGTCCAAACAGCTTAACTGATGACATAGGAGTGTAAGTGGGAAAACAATGAACAGCCTCCAATTTTCATACAGATTCCTAGAGATCTGATTAACATTTTTCTGATATTCATGTTGATATTGGGTTTCATAAAACAAAACCAAAAAATCATTTTGATGAACTTGCTGGGCAAGATGTCACATACCTCACCATTATTCTTTAAAGACAGGCGCTGTGTGAAAACAAACGACAGCTCTGGCTGACTGGGGTGAATAATCACCTGAAACATTTCCAGTGTGGTCTTTTCAGTGAGTTACTGTACCAGTTTCCTCAAAACTGGCTGAGGACAGTGAGTCATGACATCTGTTCTCCTTAAAATAATGGACATGCTGGCAGGATTTTAAAGCAGGGTGTGTCTGCTGCAGTACTGCAATCGCCCTCTCCAGCAGATGTATTCATGAGGCCTGTCAGACAGCTCTCTTCGTGGAATGAGACTGTAACAAATGAGGTGAAACGTAGTCACCAAGATATGGAAATGGGTCAGTATATGAAAGCGTATGCATTATTATTTTTCTGGGCTGTGATGCTTACATTTTATGTGTATTTCTGGCCTACAACCATTTTTTTATAGCTATTGTTCTTGAAGAAAAACACAAATTCAGTGATGTATATAAAAAAAAAACAGTGGCCAATGACATCGCCAGCAGAGCCCACACTCAGACACGATGATGTCATTGTTGATGCAACAGTGTTCGAGGCTGGTTAAGGAAGCGGACTCACCTCACTGCTGTTGGAGAATGCATCATCATCTTTGTCACTCTCAATGACTAAAGGGAGATGCTATGTCTTCATTTAGTTTTTTTTTGTCTTTCTCAATTGTAAGTAATGTGAATAAAACCTTCTGCTAAGTGTAATGTAAGAAAAAGGACATGTATTTTGAAATCTAAAATGGCATACACTCTTTGTTATCCTCTCTACAATGACTATGAGGTAATTCCCATTGTATACGGTAGCGTGTGGTGCATTTCTGTCAGCTGTGTTGTTAGAAAATGTGCTGTTTAACAGTATTCTATCTTTGTAAAAGGATACAAACATTAGCACTCTTCGACAGCAAAGAAACTAGGAGCCAAGAAAAAACAGTTGCTGTTAATGTTTTGTTCATGGGGCAAAATTTTGTTCATGAGCACCCTTGAAGTGTTGTGAAAACACAGTACTAAGGTTATCCAGTTCTAGTGGAACAGAGTTCACAACAGACCTGTCCACCCTACTGCACAGAAGAATGCAGCCTAATTTTAAATCTCATTACCACTTAATGGCTCTTCCTGTACTGAACTGTGTTGTAAAGGTCACTTGAAAAAATCTTGCTATTACCTTTTTCTTTTCAATTTGAATCAACATTGCCTGATAATTTGATCTGTTTTCTAATAAAGAACTGCTGTTGGTAGCTGTCAGTTAAATTTCAGATTTATCTTGGAATAGTCTTAACATCATTGCTGAAGACACTAGTGTTCTTATGAGTACAGTATATATTACCTTTTATTTGTTATTTATTTAGCTGAGGGCGTTTTTAAATATTTCACTTTGTAGGTGAGTAGACTAGCTTTGAACAAAAACTCCTTCAAAAGTCAGTGTCTGGAAAATAAAGATGTGAAACGTAAAGGGAATATCAGTCACAGGAGTACCTCTCAATTCACTGTGATATAGTGTCCAAACTTAGCTGAATAATTAGCACACATATTTTTGTACTAGATAAAATATGAGGAAAATAAGTAATGTGCCAGCATGGCATGGCCAAGTGGGAGCTTAGTGGCTGATCAGATGGTTTCTGTTTGCTTCTAACTTATAAAATGTATGGCTTTATTATTTATTCTCTATTTATTCTCTAGTAGAACAGGACACACGGTTCTACTATTCGGAGCTTTACCACTTCCTATAAGTTAACCTATCTTGGTCAGGCAATAAACAATGTACTTGGAATACCACCCTGGTGAAATGAGTATACATGCCTGAGCTTCTTTCTTTTGAACCAAAAGGGATTTTAGGTGCTAGTGTTCTGGCATTATAAGGAAGAAACATCAAACTTGGCGACAGACACTTTTAAAAGTTACAAACATACTTGGTATGTACGTACTTGACATACTTGGTCGATTGCCATATGCTTCTTTACTGTTGTTGCGTTATGGTTGTTTTGATAATGTAGTAGGCCTTCTCTGGATATACTCATTACTGTTACCATGTGGAGACAGGCGGTACTGCAGAGGGTTTGATGTAAAGCTCTACATTCTCCTGGATCTGATGAAGAGTCCCCATTTATGATATACTTCTCGTGACAGTAAAAATAGTGAGCCACTATTCTGTGGCTGAACCAGCCATCCTATAAAAATACATGAGGCAGGTTATGGCAGACTTTTTATCTACTGGTAACTCTAAACTAGAAAGAGATGTAGTGGATTTTCTACCAGACGTACAAGACAGATCATCAGTAGACACCATTGGGTGGATGATGTTGTATAATTATTATGAAAATAAAAAATCCTAGCAAGTATATGGGGTATAGAGAAGAAGTCATTTTTGCAAATGTCTTAATTTTCTGCTCAATGCTTATATAGGCTAATACTTGCCTGTTCGTCAGGCACAGACATGGCTTCTTAAAATATAATAGCTCAGAAGCAAATACTCAACCTCCATTTTCCCAAAGGGCCCCATAAATAAACCATCACAATGAGAGTCATTTTCATCTGAAATACAAAATAAGTTTATTTTAATCTTATCTTAAATGTACAAACTTGGATGAAAAAATGCAGCATTTGTGTAACATCCCTAAACACAGGAGGGCTGATGAACACAAAGATTAAAGTCGTGCACGATCACAAAAGAGAATAAACAAATGGACACGGTAGAAAAATATTTACCAAAGAAAAAGAGCGAAGGCCTCCAATTTGTACACCAATCCAATCACATAACTGGCAAACCAGACACTTAATCAAACTACAGTACACATATATCCATATCAATTACACACACACAAAAAAGACTTCCACTCATTAACAAAAGAGCTGACATTCACAGTATCCATACACAGACAGACTGCACTGACAAAAAAAACCCATTCAACTTACACTTATCTTACTCAAGGGGTGAACACAACAGGGTACGACAGATCACCCCATAGCTTAAGAATGTTTGCTACTTACTCGACTTAAAAGGTAGGTAATGATAACTTTAAGGCTTTTTCATTTTTCTCGGTGGCTCTGAGTGTAGGTCAAACTCTCGCTTGTAATTTACTCTTGACTCAATGGCCAGTGTTGGGAGATGGACTATGTCCCACAATGAGGTTTGAAAGGTGGGAGCTGTCCAGTGTCTTAGATGACATCCTCTAGCTTTTCCTATTTCATATGCATATAAGCAAGAGCACAAGTATTTCTGTGAAAAGCCACAGAGATGGAAGTCCAATTACATTCAGTGATTATCTGGTATGTACACTGAGTCAGTGAGCAGGAGAGCTGTCTATCAAAACAAAAAGGTATGACTGCTCTTTTCCAAACTTGAGGAATAATCTGTTCTGTGGTGAGTGGTTCCGGCATAAGTTTCTTTTTTTTATATATTTTAAGACTTTTTTATTTAAAGCTGCAGAAGAACATAGTATGTTCTTTAGGATAAAAAGGAAGCATTTTGATTGGCTATGAACCAGAAGGGATATTGTGCACTTGTGTTGCTGTTGCAAAGATGTGGGCTTCAGAAAAATCCACCAAACGCCATTCTACATGGAGGAAACATGTGTCCTCATGATAAAACCTACTACAAGGTCAAGAAGATCCCACTGTTGTCTGAGGTCACAATCTCCCACTTTACTGGTGAAAAAGATGACCAGCCATCCCACAGTCAATCGTTTCCGCGCCGTTAAAAGAAACTACCCCTTTGTGCGTTGCTACAGAGGCCTCTGCTAGTGTGCGCATGTGTGTATGAAAGTAAAGGTAGAGGGAATATTAAACAATTACTGGGGTGAGGCTGATGGTGGGGTTTAGGTAAATTTTTACTCAAATTCAGACAACAGAGAGGTGTATAGATAGTTGTGTTTTTTTTTTTTTTTTTTTTTTAAGCTCACTTAAGCTGCTACGATGCGGTCACTGCGTTCTCCTACGAGGACAGCACTTAACCTGCCTGTAAGCGCTACCAAGTGGGGCTGCCACGGATGAGAGGGCCACACTCAGGACATCTCACGAGAAAGAGAAGAAATTGAACACTAGTGTGACAGGGGTCTAAGTGGAGGTCTGAACATGAAGTTCATCTGGAGTAGATGGCCCGGGGGGGGGGGGGGACTAGTTGGGGCTGGGTAGGGCACTGAGAGCAGACTCCAACACCCCCCTCCCTCCAGCTGATCCATTACGTGGAGCCCTCATTTGGTCAGAAAGAAACAAGCAGCAACAGCAGTACCGAGACCACGGAGGAGTAGGATGTTCAGTGTAACGATCCCAGAACCTGCTACAGCAGGGACCCATCCTCCCCTGCTTCTTCTGGGCTTTGCAGAGAAAAAGGGAGAGAGGCGAGGGACAGAAAGGGGGAAGGCGAACGGACGAGGTGGCCTGAGGTTATCGAGGTCTTTTGCGTGTGACGAAGATGAGCACCCTGCGGATGGCGATAAGCCGGTCCTTCAGGGAGGTCATGGCCAGGATGGTCAGCTGAGCCCGGTTCTCCAGCGGCAGTACCGCCAGCAGCCACCAGGACCACGCAGGCCCACTGGAGTCAGCCTGGGGAGGGGAGGGGAGGGGAGGGGGTACACGTCAGTCTTCAGGTCACCACAAATGGAAGTCAACACTTATCTGGTAGCCACTAGAGACCACTAGAACCACAAAGTCCCTGAATAAAGACTTTTCCTAATATTAAAAGGTAAACAGGAGGCATTGATTTGAATTGATACATTTGGAGTGTGTGCTTTGATTTTTTTTTTTTTTTTTTTTTTTTAACAAACAATAAAATGAAGAAATCTCTATTCCTTTGTCACTGTCAATGTTATCGTTGTACAGTATGGAATTATGATAAAGAAAGACAGATTTCTGTATTAGAATAGAATCTATTTTAGAAATCTTAGTTCCTCAATTCCACAGCGTGCAATGATAATTTCACTGGGCATTGTGCAATACCAATAAAGACTTCTGCATTTTCTGTTCTTAAAACCTTTTCAAAGCAGACCTGAAACTAATCACACAGCTGACTAATGAAAGTATGTGATTTAATGGTCCTGGCAGCTCATCTAAAGATAAATGTGCAGGATGATTAATGAACCTGTGGATCGGGATCCTTGACGGGCAGGTGGCCAAAGTGGCTGAGGATTTGGCTTTTCATGTTGTCTTTGAGGGAAGTGAACCAGGCGTTGGCCTGATCATACACGGAGTCGTGCAGCTTCAGCAGTTCTGTAAGGTCCTCACCATCCACCTACAACGCACAAGGCAATTACACTCAACACAGTGGAAGACTGGGATTGCACACTCGCACACAACACAGCTGGAGAAAGCTGTCTTATTCTTCCATTTCAGACACACGCTCACACACGCATGCAGACAAACACTCAGAAACACAGATGATCCATTCTGCACCATTCTGCACCATTCACATTGGATTTTATTTTCCTAAAAAGCTTAATAGATGCACAGAACTCTTCAAGGGACAAAACGAATGTGTATCCACGCTTAGCACACAAAGGTTAACACTAGGACAACCATGTTTCTTTGACTGCTTGAAGTGTGATAAGTGTTAACATATCAAATGGTTCAATTTAAACAGTAACCCTTAATCTACCGTAAATGTATATTTACAGAGTGCAAAAATATAATGCTAACTAAATGTGTTCCAAAGTTTGGTCTGTGTGTGCCTCTCGATTCACTGTACTTCCTACCACACTAGATAACTACAAACAGTCAGGTGTGCATCCCCCTTCCTCCTGATCTTTGCTTCAATTGTTTTTAGGCTACGTCCACAACAGTTTTATTTTTTACTGTTTCATAACCAAAATGATTTCTGTCCACACACATTATTTTCTAATCTATCATGCTTTCAGAGCCCAAAAATGACAGATTAGTGGATGGTGGGCAAAATCATGGTAAATTCTGTTATGTTTTTATTTCAAAATGGCAAACTGTACCTTCTTGTCCTGCAGATACTCGATCTTGGCAGTGTGGTAGCCGTCCCTTTGGCCGTGACTGAGCACTTTGAAGCGAGCCACTCCCACTGTGTCCACCACAGAGCGCCCATCAGGGAAGAACTTCACATCTTTCACCTCCAGCATGCAGCCGTAGTCAGCAAACCTGCAGCCAAAACACACCATGCCCAGCCCGTCAACCTGCTGTACATACATGGATACGTTTCCTCCTGTGTATGAGTGTTTAAGTGTGTGTGTGTGTATAGTGTGTGAGAATGTATCAGTGTGTGTATATAGATTTGTGTGTGAGAATGTGTGTATATATGTGTGTGTGAGTGTATGTGTGCATATGTATGTATGTGTGTGTGTGTGTGTGTGTGTGTGTGTGTGTGTATGTATGTGAGGGTGTCTTTTCTCACCCTTTGACATCATCTGCGATGCACATGCCAAACTGCTTGGTGCCGGTCTCCATGGAGCGGCGGATCATGAGGCGGTAGCGGGGCTCGAACACGTGTAGCGGGCAGGGGATGGTGGGGAACGCCATGGTGCAGATAAAGATGGGCACTTCCTGATTCAAGCTGAAGACAGACGCAGAGGAACACGCAGAATGACTAATATGCCTTTTAAGTACAATAACCTCTACACCCATAGGTAGAATAACCTATATGGCCCATACAACTACATGCCATTAAAATCTGTGATCGTCTGTGTGCGTGCGTGCGTGCGATCAAAATTAAAATATGTGATTGAAGCCAACAAACAAATAGAATAATCTATAAGTTCCATAAGTGCAACCCATAGGTCGAATAACCTATCTGCCCCATACAACTATATGACATTAAAATCTGTGGTTGTGTGTGTGTGTGTGTAAAACTGAACATTCATGAGAGACTCACTTGGAAATCTCCTTCATCTCCTCTTCATGGATCTTCTTCCTCTCCAACAGCTCGTCTCCCAGGTAGCGCTGCAGTACCTCTTCCATCAGAAATGTCTTATTGTACCCCCTGCTGGCCAGGTACTGCAAGTACACACAATTCACAGACCGTTAGGAGGACAGCTGTAGCACGCATCACAAATGATATGACACTGCATGATTATGTATGACAGAGCACTCTACATGTGTGCAAAAACTTGCCTTGTGTGTGTGGGGGTGTATGTTTGTGATTCTGTCTACATGCATGCATGCACAAACTTGTGTGTGTGTGTGTGTGTGTGTGTGTGTATCCAGTGGTTAAATTGGCTTTTGTTAGAAGGTGGAGCCCTTCTTTACTCACAGTGGTCAATATCTCACTCTACTGTATTACTATAGATACTGTAGCAGAGGGAGCTCAGCTTTGGCTGGCTGCATTGCTGAGGTGAGGGGGGGGGGGCTGAGCTCCGGAGGTCTCTGGCCTCATTTAAACTCTGGTCTGAGAGAAAACAAGGAGGAGTATGTATGTATGCATGTATTGGCTTACCTCAGAGAGATTCTCTTTGCAGAGTGGGCAGTTGGGGTTGTGATCCATGCAGCGCTCCAGACACTTGAGGCAGAAGGTGTGTCCACAGGGGGTGGTGACCGGCTCGTAGAACAGCCTGGAGAGAAGCAGTGGAGGGAGGGGAAGACAGACAAAGTAAAAAAAAAGGAGGGAGTTACTAACACATGAAAAGTCTGTTTTAGTAGTTCTGGATCTGGGGGGTATTCCAAAAAGAAGGTAGGTTAGTCGCTAAACAACATACATGGATTGCCCTCCTGAGGTGAGGAAGAAAGTTTTACCTCATACACAGAGAGCACTCGAAATCTCCGCTGTCTAAGAGCTCCCTGTGCACCTCCCTCAGTCCGGTCGACAAGGTTGCTGTTGTGGATGAACTGGGACCATCTAGAAACACACACACAGAACCCATCAAGTTAGTCCAGTCCACACACACAGTCCTGTCATTGGTACTAATACAGACACTCCTTATTAAACCAAAACAGAGGTCATGAATTTTAGCACAGGCAGGAGTCACAAGCTGACCAGAAAAGTACAGAAAGTGAAGTTGTCATTCGCGATGGTAGGTGAATTCGCATCCAAAACATTTTTTGTTCAGCACACATCTCATGAACTGCTTGCTGCACTCCAAGGCAGTCTAGGCTCTGAACACCTCAAACAAACACAACAGGGGCAGCCTAACAAGGTATACAGAGCCTGCCCCCAAACCACAACAGGGAGGGGGAAGGGGCACAGTAAGCCTACTTCTCTGTTTTGTTTAGAGTTTGATGCAGGCTCCAACAGAGGTAACGTCACCAAAAATTGCTGATTGCCCCTTATAAAGGACAGGCTGACAACTAAACCTCTGTCAGGGGGAAAAGTACCTGGCCGAAGCAGTTTGCTGGGGGGCCCGTGGCTTAACTCTCCAGCGCCTTTTCTCTTGAGGCTGGAGGGGCACGGCAGGGCCGACAGGACGGCTGTCAGGTTCTTGGCGCTCTCGAAGAGCCCGTCGGGTTGGCCGAGGTGCACGGAGGAGCTGCCCGTGCCGGCACCCCCTTCGCTGCTCTTTGAGTGGTTACCAGTGAAATCCTGCAGGCAGGGCACCAGAGGAGGTGAGAATGAGAACACGGTGGTCAGGTATTTGCCGATTTACATGAAGAGAAAGTTCCAAATGTAAACAAACACATAACTAAAGACACCAAGCTGTGTCAAGAGGGTATGTGCATGTAACAATTGTGTCACATTCGAGAAGCTATGTCAGAGCGAGAGGTTGGTGTGTGTGCTGTGTGAGTGTAGCACCTTGGAGCAGCCTGGTGTACTGTAGGAGGGAGGAAGTGAGTTGAAGAGTGCAGAGGCCTTCAGGCGAGAGGAGGGTCCAGTCTGCCTCGAAGGCAACGAGAGGCCATCTTCTTCAAACACTGAAGAAAAGAGCTCGCTCAGGACCTGTGTGTGTGTGTGTGAGAGAGAGAGAGACAGAGACAGAGGCAGACAGACAGACAGACAAAGAGAGAGAGAGAGATCCATATGTTAGGACTGTGATAAAGAAATGTTGTTTTTCTATGGACTGGTCCTCTCTCAACACTTAAACCTACTAACGGAAGTGATGCCATTATCATCATAACGCCTACTATCAGCTATACCATAGTTGTTTTATTTTAACAAGGATTTACCCAGTAAAATAAAAAATTCAGCTCCCGTTAAAAGTTGGTTTGAGTAGGTCAACTAATATTGTTTATCTAGAAACAGATTTTGCAATACATTTCTCCAACATCTAGACAATAACAGGCACATGCACAATAACTTGCGTAATAAAAAGCATATTGCCTAATCAGCTGGACAAGTCACAGTCTTGCCAGTTTTCAAATTAGTCCATTTTGGGAAATAGCCGAGAATAGAAAAGATGTGTATGACTTGTATGGGGTCAAATGATGGTTAGTCAGGAGGCAGTTTGTATGGTACCTTCTGGGCCTCGAGCTTGACGACGCTCCAGTCCGGCTTAAGGGCCACACAGTAGAAGTATTGTTGTAGGGCCTCTTCTGCCCTCCCAGCTCCACTCAGGGCCTTCCCCTTGGTGTAGTGGGCCTTGATTTAGAAGACAAGAGGGGGGAGAGGAGGATATGGGGAGAAGGGAGAAGAGACAATGAGGTAAATAAATTGAGAAAATTATTACCTAGGCAGAATTACCTGTCTGAGTGAGTAAGCTGTAGTTAGTGAAAAGCCGAGTCCACATTGAGTGTAAGAACTAAAACATCGTAGATGTGAAATCCTGATATGGAAGGTTGGAAACCTCCCACCATGATCAGGTCTTTTGCCATCAAAGCAGCAATGTACAAGTGGCTGGTTACAACCACAGCATGCTCACCTCATGCTGTACCCATGAAGGACACACTGTTTGCAGTACAAGGTGTGCTTTTGGTTGCACTGTTATATTGTAGTACTAGCTAGCAACAGCTGTGACACACACCACATGCTTCATGAAACATTACGCTATTCCTTCACAGTACACAATTCGCTTCGCTGTCTGTAAACCTCAACTGCTATCGCCAACACTTATATACACAATAAATAAACACAATAAATAGCCAAACATATGGATATGCTCTGGTCATGTTAAATGTCCCAAAATTCAGGGACTAAACTCAGTTGCAAACTCCTCTAACCAACATAGCCACAACTGGCTGGTCACAAAATATGCTTTATGTATGTTATACTGAAAAATAACAAAGGCCTTCCTTCATGTAATGCAGTACAACATTTAACGCAATGATGTCTTTTAATGAGGTCGGGGTCGAGGTCAGTGGCTGTTACATGAATTTTGTGGGGCGTGCACATTGAGAGGTCAGTAGGTCAGGAGATTTTCTTTCTGATTTTCTCATGAATTAATAGCTTGTAGGACACGTGTGTGTGTCAGTCTTCGTCTGTCTGACCCGAACTCACCTTGGGGCACTGTGGTCTGAGCCGACACACGCTGTCTGCATCCTGGATGGCCTGCCCGAAATTTCTCATCTCCATGTGCAACTCAGCCCGTCGTCCCAGCAGCCTGCATATAGAGGGCGCTGTGGGGGAAAAGACAGTAAATATGTCTTTTTTTTTTTAAAAAAAGGCTAAAACCACAGAAAAAGATCTGCACTTTGAACAAAACTCCACAATAAAGTTTCCTCGTGCACGGTTTACGCCTCGACGTCATTAGCACGGTTTATAAGGCAGATTTTGCCCTATTTGCCCCATGGCATACACTGGTATTATGACTCATTCCGAAACACAGACGACACTTCTCTCACTGTGGGACTCTGATAGGGAAGGGAAAAAAAAGCTTATATAAGTGTGTGTTGATGTAACACGTTATATAAATGCGCGATTCTGACCTTGTCTCTAAAATCACACAAATTAAATTTGTGATAGAATTCGCTAATGTTAGAACTGACTAATTCTGTAGATTATTCAGAGGTGTGAAATATGAATTCATTACAAGTTCCAAAGTCAGTCCTATATTCCTGCACCCAGACACACGAGCAGACAATCTGCTTGCATAAAATCCAGGTCACAAAAGTGGACCAGACACCCCCCAAACCCCACCCTCCATGTTTCATCACAGGCCTGACGATACCTTACGGAACTTTCTGGCACATGCACACCTGTGATGACTACTGTTACAGGCCGGACTGTAACTCTATACGGCTCAGGTTTTACTTTATATTGTCAGGGGTTGGACCAGAGGATGGGACTGACTGAGAGATTGCATACAAACACCGTCACCTGCTATCTGTTTGAAAGGAACAGAGGAACACAGATCCACCACTACCACCCCGGACTCTCTTTATTCTGCAGACATCATGCCATGTCGACAGGGCAATAAACACCACATCTTAGACATGGCTGAGTGGTGAAACGTGTATTTCATTGGGTTAGCTAAAAACAAAACCCTAAAGAAACTGACAATTGTGGGCTCCAAGAGGGATACCAATCTGCTTTGGTCCAGCCTAATAGTCACTGTGAAAGAAATTTTAGACTTGGCTCTTTTTCTTTTAATTCAGACATACGCCTTTGTTCACAGTGTGATGTGCACTGCCGCTGACATACTCAAAGATGAGCTGCACCCTGCGCCTATTCATACTGCACCGGACACAGTGGACACATACAGAAACACCACCACCACCACCACCATCCAGTCACGTGAGAGTCACCCACCCTGTTGCTTGTTCCATGGGCAGTGTTTCTATGACCACTATCCCCCACTGGAGCAAACACTGACTACGGTCCAGCTGACCTTTCCTTCTCCCCCTAAAACTCATTCCTGTCCTTCCGCTGTCATTTAATGCTCTCGTGTGAGGATGGCTCTAGCGCATTCCCCTTCAGCCACTCCCTTATGTAAGCAGGTCAGCATCCAGAGACCCTGCCTGCTGAACCAGGTCAGGCCACAGCAGATGCAATGGCATGCAGGATCCCAACTAGATTAGACTACCTATCAGACAATGTGACTAAGTTAAACTATAGTGCAGGGCAAAGGAGTTGGACAAAAAACACAGTTATACAAGACAATATATTGACAATGTTTTCACACTGAGGTACAGGCCTAGACATGCAGCCAGATAGCCTAGAAAAATAGATAGCATAGATGCTTAATTTATCCCATAGGAAACTAAAGACGTTTTAGGATGCCAACATTATGAAAACCACAGTCACTTAAAGCCTGATTCCCACTGTTAGGTCAGACAGGCTCAGTATACGTGTTTCCTTCTGACACTGCCTTGTCTGTATTCAGGTTACTTCACTCATAACTGCATTCCGACAGGATACTGAGGAGAAGCCGCTCAGAGGAGTGTCTGTGACCTGACCTACTTCTGATGGAGGGTTATAGGTGGAGCACATGCCCTCTTACGAAGTTAGAGACCCAAACATGAACCCACTTTGCCTCCGACACTCCACACTTGGGCAGCAGGCGACCATGCCGTTTCACCCCAATCCCATACGGCATGGATGACGTTAAAAGAGCAGATGGTCTCTCCAGGGTGACGTGTAGTGGGAAGCCAGCAGGCCCCGCGTGTTTGTTTGCTAACATTTCGAGAGTGTGAAAGCGATGTATCAACACACACACGTCTGTGCGAGCTGTCAATATTTTTTGCAGTCTTGGGGTAGTGATGAATTTCATTTTACAAGCACTAGGCTTTATATTTCATTTTATACGCACAAAAACTGCTGTTCAAAATCCAACCACGTTAACAGCTCGGAGCACAAGCACACCCAAACAAATCAATGACATTTAAACTTTAATACCAACTTCTTTGTAAAAACGACAAGACTATTCGGATGTCATTAATCCGTTATTGAAAAAATCTGGTCCCACAAATTTTACATTTACATTAATATTTACTATGCTGTTCGTATGGTTTATATTTGTGGTGAAAACTTCAGATCAACTGCGACAGTGGGTTCAAAAAGATGGCATAGTGGTTACATAGCTGGATGTTGCGCTGACTTGCTCAGCCTACTTAATGTAGCGACCCCTGTAGTTGCTATATGATCAGTACAGCAAAATGTAGGTCACTCAAGTCTACTTACAAAACCAAACCAGATCAGATGTAAATGATTTGGGGGTTTCTTACCTATTTCCACCGCTTTATTGAACTTTTCCAAAGCATCTGCAAGGTCATCTTTTTTCCACATTCCGTCCGCTTCCAACCAAAGTCTTCGAGATTTACTTTCCGATTCGAACCATGTATCCAACAAACTGCTGAGGACGACGTTAACTCTAAAGCCATAAACATGATTTTCTTCAAGTGATCTGTTGATTTTGGAATGACAACTACTGCATTCCTTTACACCAGTGTCTTCCAGGCACCGTTTGCAAAAGGTATGACCACATTCTAAAGTGGTAGGCTCTGACAACAGACACTTGCAGAGTTTGCAAGTGAATAAGTCTAAGCATTCATCATCCTCCAGCCCATCTCTGTCAGTGCTAGTGGTGGCGATGTTCAGCTTGACGCTTGTTTTTGAATCGAGTGTGTCCGCCGTATGCCGTGACCTGATGCTGGTCTCCGTTTTGTGGTCGCTCAACTCCTTTCCACGTATAGTCCGCGCAATACTTTCTACCAAAAGACCAAGTTCCTCAGGTAGGAGCCTCTGAATGTTTGCAGCTACACGGTACGAATCTAACGCATCTCCAATCCGACCTGCTCTGGCCAAGGCGTCCGCTTTGCGCAAGCAGAGTCCCCTGTCCGGTTGGTGTAGGTCGGCAAGTTGGGAGCTATAGATCTCCACTGCAAGGTCGAAGTCTCCTGCCCGACAAGCTTCTTCAGCAACCTCAAGCATTTCAGGACATAAACCCTCCGCGTTCGGGTTGGATATGTCGTGAACGAAGTGTTCGGTGTGGTTCTGTATCCCTGCGTCCATCGTTGTGTAATTGGCAGCAAAATGTGGGTTAAATTATAGCTAGCTGGCTAGCAGTTACACAAGCCTTCGTGCTAACGCGTAGAGCGCCTCCCCTAGCTGTCCCAGTAAAATTATAAAACGAACCCCCCGCAACAGTAGGCCCTGCCCTTAAACATTACAAAAGTCAGCCTGACCAAAGTGCCGTAAATAAGTGGAGCAGCCCATGACTATAGAAGCCCCACTTACGGTTGCTGTTGTCTGGTGATTAATACCCCAGACATGTTTCATAACCAACAGATATAGCCCGTAATCGCTTCCGTAACTATGGTGCTCCGCCAAGAAGTCATCAGGTAACGCTAGCCTAATTGTTTTGGCTGTAACGTTAACGTTACCCTGTAGAATTTAACCACTCCGGTGCAAACATTTCCCGACAGGAAGCCCAAGTCACGTACTAAAAAAAAAACAATATTTACCGGGCTCCCATGTTTAAGATACTACCTTTCCCGGCGCGCCTTAATTGGGATTTTTAAAGCTTAACGTTAACCTAAGCGAGCTAGACCCTAGTTTCGCAACACAGCTACACAGAGCTCTATTTCACCGGGTTAACGTGAGTTCGAATCTAACCTATGTCTTTCGTCTTCATTTCGTCCAGAAAGAATGTCCTTTCCAATTGGAAAAAACAGCAAAGCGACGACTACTTTACACAAGGCATCAGCTTTATATAAGACCAGATAACGATACCCTTTCAACCAAATGGCCGGGGTTTACTTAGCGTCAGCTAACTGTTATCTAACCAAGAAAACTCTAGTAGCCTTTCTCTTAATTTCAGTCACGCGATGCCATATCCGGATATACTTTGTTGCGGTTTACATTTTGCTACGATTCCGGATACATTTTTCTTCGGATATTTGGTTTGGATGATTTTAAAGTCGAATGAAACCGTCGGCAAGGCACTCGAACCACACATCACAACACATAGCTGGCTAACGAAGCCCTCACCGTCACCGTCCCCCAGGATAACGCAAGCAGCACGTGACGTGCAGCAAATAACTTCATTGGTGAATTAAACATCTACCTTATATAACCACACAAATGGTTGTATAATCATAGTTTAGTGAGTCTAACTGAAGAACTTGAATGAGTGCACTGCTCATGCGATCGGTGGTCAATGAATTGTGTGCCAGTTCAACAGCCTACCGATTGATTTACATTCCTTTAGCTGGAATGCCTTAACACTATACACAGGCTTTGTGTTTCTGGTGGAAAAGAATGCTTCAAGTGAGCCCAACTCGTTGTTTATGCAAAGATTTATGTAATAGGTTACTTACTTTATATAACACATTTATTGGCCTACATAGAAGTGACGTTACGAAATCAAGTAGGCCATCGTTATGATTTTATTTTTTGTTATTGTATAGGTGAAAGTGTTGTTCCAGTGATTATTTACATCGTTGATAAAATGTTATAAAACATTTTCCTAAAGCTATTTACAACCTAGTCACTTTGTTAAGACTACACAGAATGTAGCGTCTTCCTACAATAGCAAATTCCTACTGTTTCATATTAAATGGAATTGTCTACACATTCACTGCTGAACATCTTGTGTCCTATGAAAGCATAGCAATGTTGCTCATATATGACATTAAACAAGTGCAGGGCACTTGGAGCTGTCCGAGCTTCTCCCGCCATGTGGCACCGTTTTGTCTACTTTACATTAGGCCTACTTAACATGACTTTACACAAAAGTGTAATTATTGAGGGTGTGAAAGGATGACTTAAGATAATGGGTGCATTCTGTAACATATGCAGGAGGAGCCACACAGATTAGGCAATATAAATACATTTGAGGACGCAAAACAATCAGCTCAGATATAATTTGACATTACTGTGTTGTTGACTCATAGTGACACATTTGACTCTATGTTGTATCACTTTTAATGACATCATCCGAATCCACCTGCTGATTTTTATTTATAACCCTTATATATATAACCCTTGAGATATTTTGTATACATAGATGACATACACTGCTTCAAAACATCCCACCCACACAAACACACATTACACATACACATTTCCTTACTGTCAGTGGTGCAGTGGCGGAGAGTAAAAGTCCTGCCCCATATGTACACCAGCCAATTCACTGAACCAACTGATCCTAATTAGCACAACTTTTCAGCCAGGTAGGGGGAGCTAATTAGTGAAATCACCTGTGTTTAGAGTTCAGACAAGAAGGAATACATGGCATAACTTAAACTTTCTCAAGTCAGTTTGTCCACCTCTGTAACCGTATGGATGGGAAGACACCCCTGAGAAAGCATTAAATCTCTGTGCCAATCCAGAGCCGTGTTTCTGTGTGGTGCAATCCTGTAGGTTCTTCTGTGATAAGAATATACCTGTATTTGGCAGCAGCTGTAATGAGGCAACTCCTATAGCTTCAATTGAACAACTTTACATATGCTTTTAAGGTCCATATTCTTTTAAGGTTACCATCTCCTTGTATAAATAACCTGGCTACGCAATATTAGGCTATTACGTAAGTGAAATGGAAGCCTTCAGATCTTCAGTACAAAAGAAGATAAATAGCATATATCCTGTTATTAGTATCCTATTAATTATCCCATGTTTCCTATCAACTAATTTTGACACCAAATTCCATACTTTATACAATTGTGTTTTGGCTTTTAAGTAAACTGTTGAACTTGCCTATAGGTAAGTATTGGTGTGGTGGAGACCTTTAGGCCTAACTTGGTTTTTATTTTATTTTTATTTTTTGATTTAACAGTTATTTATATAATTTCTGTTTTGGTGAAAATAAGTAGGTCAAAAACGAAGTAATTTGATAACGAAACAGTAAACTTTCTGTTTATTATATTAGTTTGTGTTAAGGCCCAGTTGATTACGGAATAAATTGTACAGAATCTTATGAACCCTATACATTAGCCTATGGTAGGCTACTGCGAATAATGAGGCTATGTGGACCGAGAAAGGCGTAACAGAAGAATCTTTATTTGGGGCCAATGTGAAAGCAATCTTACAAACAGGGTCAGAGATTACAGATCGGAAAAGTGCAGTGGGCTATGACATCGCAAACGTAGCATGAACACG
The DNA here is from genome assembly GCA_027475355.1 of Coilia nasus. NCBI lineage: Eukaryota > Metazoa > Chordata > Actinopteri > Clupeiformes > Engraulidae > Coilia > Coilia nasus. Next base: position 21,960,482 of record CM050220.1, on the reverse strand, counting down.
CATACCCAACCATATTAAAATACAGAACTATTCCGTTTTAAATACACCGGAACATTTGACAAGTAAAACAACCAGGAAGTAATAAAAGGGGCGTGAACACTGGCACAAGGAACAGAGGCGGAGACAGAGACTGGAACCAAAAGCACATGCTTTTGTAAACAAAAGAGCACATGGCCAACCAAGGAAGTAAACAAAACTCAAAATTTGAAACTAAACAGAGACAACTTGAAACTAAGCAAGCCCACAACCATTGCATTTAGGCTACTGTGCTATACTGATTGTACTATGTAAGTTTAGGTTTCATCTGAATGTATGCTTCATGCATTGTTTGAAATCAGCTGCTACATTTTAACCAGGATACATATAGACATATTTTCTCCAATTTAATTGCACTGTGGCGTCCTTTTTAAGATGTAAAAATGTAAATGTATACTTAGATATTCAGTAAAAACAAACACACAAACACAAAATTGTTTTCAGTATTTTGATATAGGCCTAAAAGGGGGTATAAATAAAAGAGATCTAAGTTTTAAAATAATTTGCCACTGATAAAGACTAACCACTAATCTCTGTCCAAACCTCAAAACCAATAAATAAATAAATAGCCTACATAAATAACCCATTTTAATCATAAAGTTAGAAGGAAACTGTTCAGCCCAGTGTTTATACAAACACATCTTTTAAATAGAATTATAGATAGAAGCAGAAATGAAAGTCTGGACATTTCTGCAGTCTATTTTTGAAACAGCCTATATGGATTCTGTAATAAATTCTCAGATCATTTGATTGACTACTTCACTTAAAATACTATTCTATATGTTAAGATTTATTTGAGTATATTTTAAAAGAAGAGTCGAATTTGAGAAGATTTAGAGCTGACATCTTCTGTGAAAGCAGTGAAAAAATGTTTGATTTTTTATAGTGGTTTGATGTCCAGTATCATCAGTGTCATCATACATCAGATACTCTCACTAAAAACATGAAGGCCGAGAGCCTATACAAAATGCACAGATATTTTAGGCCCACATTTGCAGGCTACTTCCTAAAGTATTGTTGCATATCAGAATTCCTCCCCCCATGTTGTAAACATTATTTTTTAACGACAATAATAAAACTAGCCTGAGATACCATCACTGAAATTCTGAGAGTTCATAACAGAACCCAAACCTACTTTATAAAAACAATGCATTCTGCATGTTCAATTCTAAAATTCTACATTATATTGTATGGTGCCAAACATTCTTTAGAACTTTTATCTTCCCAACATTCCAGTCACACTGGTTTAACGGTACACAATTAATGATCTTCTATGCAAATATCATGCTTACCATAGCCAACTTCCTTGTTACACTTGAAACTTCCACAAAGTGAAACAAGCGGCATGGCGGGGGTGGGGGGGTGGGGGTACATTGGCAAACAGAGTAAGGACCAATAAGCAACAGCCTGCTACAGTGTAATGGAAACGAGTGAATTGCTTTATGTCTTTTAAAATCATACAGGTCAACTGTTAATATTTGATGTTGTTTTTTTACACACAATATGTTGCACTGCCATGTCATAAATTTCAAGGCTCGTCAACTGGTCATAGTCGTGAAAACTACACATAAACTATATTTTCCTTGAAAATCGTTATTGTAATCGGTGACTCAATTCATTTTGTCCAGAATGTCAGCTTAAACAAGGGCTAGACTTGCATGCACCATGGGTAAACGTTGTGGTGTGTAGGGAAAGAGCTGCACGTGAGGGTCTGCTTGTGTTAAACAGCAGCTTACCCCTTGAATCCTGCCAGCTCTGAGCAGTGGAGGCACTGCCACTGGTGCTCTCGTGTTGGAGGGAGGAATCAAAGGATTATCCTTAATAGGCCTTCCTTTAAATCTGTGTGCTCCATACCTGTAATACCTAGCAATAGGTCTGACCTGACCCAAAGAGCAGCATACTGCAAAAGAGCAGCACACCCCATACCGCCTCCTTTGGCATGGATATAAATATGCTAATTACACTGCGATTGAAAAGTTCAGACCCTTTACAATTTGCTCTTTCTTAACAAAAAACAAAGTTCCCACAGAGACAGAGCCAACAGAGGTTTTAGTACTGTTTTGGGAATCTCTTAGAAGTATAATGACTGGAATATAGGCCTTTTTATTTACCTAATTATGCCAACATTACAGTCAGCATTTAATGCAAATCACATCAGATCTTCTTGGCAATGACCCTACAAGTTTGCCACACCTTTCGTTTAAAGGTTTCTCCCACACTTCTTGGCAAAATCATTTCAGCGTAAACAGCTTGAATAAGGAGTGTTGGTACACAGCCATTCTCAGGCCTTTCCACAATCCCTTCACCAGAGACTACTCTTCCTAGATGCCCAAGTACCTTGTCTTTTCTGTAAAGACAGGTTGTACCACTCTACCTAATTAGGCAGATACACTGCAACAGCGACACCAAAATGTTACCTCTTGTTGAAATGTAAACCTTTGCCCAAGGCTGTGATGCTGAGCAACCTTGAGTATTTTTTGTTCTACTCAGGATGTCTGTATTTTTTTGCCTCTGTCTTTCCGTCAATGATGAATACCCTAGAGACGGTGACAGAGAAGCATCCCTCCAGCATACTGCTGCCACAACCTCTATATTTCACTGTGGGGATGTTAATGTCACACTCAGTGGCTGATTTCCTCTGCATGTGCCATTGAGGAGTTGTGGGGAGAAAGTTCAATCTGATTCAACAGATCAAGCAATTTGGCTTCTCATGGGTCTGATAGTCCTTCAGGTCCTGGATCTGGTCTGAGTGTCTTTCTGTCTGTTGGGCTATCTGTGTCATCCCACCTCTAGGTAAGTGCTGTTCCCCAGTTGCTCTGGGTGGTCATATGCATTTACTTCAGTTAAGTTCAATTCTATTTATTTTATCACACTATTATGCATGTGCCTCAGAACACTTTACAAGGCCCAGCTTGGACTGAAACATGATACCTAGTACACCTGATACCTAGCACAGGGGCAAGTCAAAACTCCCTGACACTTTTTCCTTTTAAATAGGAAAAATCAAAATGAGAAAAAGAGACAGACAGACGGACGGACGGACGGACGGACGGACGGACGGACGGACGGACGGACGGACAGACAGACAGACAGACAGACAGACAGACAGACAGACAGACAGACAGACAGACAGACAGACAGACAGATAGATAGATAGATAGATAGATAGATAGATAGATAGATAGATAGATAGATAGATAGATAGATAGATAGATAGATAGATAGATAGATACTTTATAAATCCCAGAGGAAATTTAGAAAGACAGTTAGCTGAGGATGCCAATGGGGTGTGCATATATAGCACTTCAGTGGACGAGAGCAACAAAGCAGACACAACATAGATGTGTTGCAGAGGCTACAGCACAGATACGTATTATGGTAGGAAGATGATGACGCAAATGTGTAATAGCTGAGCAAGGGTCACCTCAGTGATGCTGCAGATGAACAGCAGTTCAGTAGGAAAGGGCAGCCGAACAGAGATAATGTGGTGAAGGCAGGTATGACAGAAAGGGCAGTATTGAGCAAAAAGTGACTACAAGTAGAAATAGATGTGGGCTAGAAAGTGGAACATGGTTTCTACCCAACATCTACCCTATAGTGTTTTATCAACACAAGCTGTGGGTAAATTTGGTTGCATTTACTGAAATTCTACAACATAGTGACTAATAGAGATTGGCTTCACATCACCACAGAAACAGGACCTTCATTAACTTCTATATTGTATCTGACTGACATTATTGTTTTTTTTTCTACATTTCTGCTTTCTGTTGAGATATCCAATGCACCAAGCAGCACTCAGGAACTAAGGAGTCAGTGTTCAGTCAGACATCTAAACCTTGAACTTATAATGAATATTTGAATGAGCTGTTTTTTTAGGTATATACATTAGTCCTCTTCACTGACTTCTGAAGCATCTGTGCACTCTACCCTCTCATGTGGATAAATATCCCAGGTCTCAGTTTGCACGTTTAGTCAGGCTTTTGTGGCACTGGCGGACACGCAAACACACACACACACACAACACACGTTTGATGAAAGCACATGCACCTTGCCAGTATCACTTGTCAAACAATATGGTCCTGAACAGACTCCCCACAGCACATGCTGTTCAGCACAACACGTGACTGCATCTCAGTTTACAGAGCTATCTCTCTCTCTGTCTGTCTCTCTCTCTCTCTCTCTCACTCACACACACACACACACACACACACACACACACACACACACAAACATACGCAATTCAAAGAAATTACCACCACAGACATCGATGTACTCTCATCAGAGTTCGTTTAGTCAGTCAACTGTATAAGCATATGCTCCCAGAAATAAAGTTACAAGCTGTGTTAAATGAACACAATGCTGTGCTGAATTGGGACAGTGTAAACTCACATTTGTGTCTGGGCCATGCCAATTCCGGCGGCCTGCATGTGGCCTTAAGCAAAATATTTTGAGAAATATCAGTTAGAGATTCATGAAGCTGACCAAAAAAGACCATCTCAGAGAAAGGCCACATCTCCATGTGACACAGGGATATTTTTAAACCTGTGTGCTTTCACTGCTTTCTGTGGGAAATAAGCAAAAGGGAGAGTAGAATGACCATCTCGTATGGAGCATTTAGAGCAATCGTGCGGGCACTTGCTGTGAGATGTTCCCCATTCATAGTAAAATCACACCGGAGAGAGAGGTTGCTATGGTAACCAGGTTGTAACGCTCACTAAAGGAAATGTATTTTCTCGTCACTGATTTAAGATGGCCTTGATGTAGTCCTGTGCATTGGCCCTCACATAGCATAAAGCCTCTGACAGCATCTTGATACAAGCATATATAGGCTACAGCCTTGTTTGGGTGACATCATGTGGTGCAGAATAATGCTGTCAGAACTGAAGGTTCTTTTTTAAGGGCAAAATAAAGCACGGGAAGTCCAAAAAAGAGATTTCCTTAGCTTGTTTTCATTGTCCTATATTTAAAAGCAAGTTAATAAAGGATTTTAAAATTCCCCATCTGTGCAGAACATCTAAGGGTTTTACAAAACAATCCTCAAACTAATATATTATTACTGTTACCAGCTTTACAGACAAACAGATCTTTTTAGACCCCCTTCATCCCAAAATAGATGATTAATGCCAATTGTATTTCCATAAAATTCATAGTGACTTTTCCAATTTACATGGTTGCTTTACATTATGTGCTTCAGGTAGTACTGAAGTCAGATGAAAAATGAAAGTTAGTAAGACAATTTTTGATGGTGATTACAAAATAAGACAGTTGGAGTGAAGCCAGTTAACTTGTTGGTTTTAGCTAAAACTCCTTATGATGTTATGGAAAGGTTATACACAGAGATGGAGATCCTAGTTCCAGAAAGTAAAACTCTGCCATGTATTCCTTCTAGCTGTGCACTAAAAACAGATGATTTTACTTTTGAGCTAATCTATCTGTCTGATGATCCGTGTGTGCTCATTAGGAACAGCTGGGTCAGTATAGTGGGATCAAATAGATGGCAGAATTTTTACTTTTTTCAAGTCAGGATCTCATTGACTGGTGATTTATTCAAACTATTAAAACCGAGGAATATGCCCAAGTATTCCATTGAGGGTTGTTATGTAGCTGATGTGTTAGACCCCTGGGAGGCTCACCTGAAAACATAAAACCAAAAGACTTATGTGGTTTGTCTACCCATTTAGCTGGGGATTGTCTATACTATTATGATACATTTATGTACAACAGCCCCCCCGAAACTAGGTTTCCATTCAACTTGTTAATGCGCATGTTAGTTATTCAAATAAGAAATCCTCACTTGCACATTAATCTTCACAGGCAAAAACAACTGCTGATGGATATTTGGTTAAGCTGAATTTCTATGAATGCCCATAACTGATATACATAAATTGAATGAAACCCCGAGTGATACACTTAGTGATTTAGGCATAGTCAGTGTATGTTTAACGTGTCCTATAATGTGTCCAGTAGTCAATTGTTATTAAATGTCTTTGCATGTTTCAATCTGTAGAGGGCGCAAAGAGCTACTTTTAAGCTCTAAAATGTCACAAAATGTTGTTTTAAGCTGTAAAAGCTTTTTGCAAAAACAATAACACCAGTAATTCCACTAGTTTCTCCACACATCAGCCACACCACTAAAGCTAAAAAAAAACCCTAATATTTTAGTGTGCAGTTACTTAAGTGTGTGTTTGAGAGAATAGAAGTCCTGCCATTCCCTCTGCCTGTCCTTTTAACACAGGTGATAGCTTATCTACCTGGCTGAGGAGATGTGCTAATTAGGATCCGCTGGTTCAGTGAATTGGCTGAAAAAAAATAAAAAAATAAAAAAATAAAAATGTGTGTTAACCAGGGATGTCTGCCGCCAAGTGCAGCTGATCTCTTTTGTACAGTTTCTTTTAACACAAATATGATTTTCCACACTGCCATGGCTGTAGTGCTAGTTGACATGTCCTGCAAGAAAAGGAAGAAAACATGTTTGTGTTCTACTGAGGTGTTTACAGGTAGCTGGGGAACGTGGATTACGTAAAAGATTGATGGTCACTCCCTCTGACATATTCCTTGAGATGAGTTACACAAATAAAACTACATAACTCACTTAAAGAAAGAAAATTTAAAAGTCACATTTTATGAATGTTTATACAAAGCTGACATGTCAAACATTATTGAATGTTGGAGCAGCATTTCACACATTGTATTTGTAGACCCAAAATAGTTACTGCATACTAAAGACAGTAATCACTTTTGCTGGTCCCACTGCGTCAGACATGAACACACTCACTAAAGAATACACTGGTGAAGGGAGAGTGTAGACAGGAAATGACATCATAGCAATGCAGTGAGGTCATTATGTGGAAGCTGGGTGTGTTGTGTACTTGGTCATGTTCTACACTGCTCACCCACTGACTCATTGGGGCACCACTAGAAATGTTGGGCCCTACATGTTGGGAATACAAAAAAAGATTACAACCCCACCAACCCTAATTGGAAAGGTCCCCTATTATGTTTTTTTGCCCTTTACTTGCAACAAGTTATGAGCTTTTATGTTTATGTGTGGGCTTTGGCAAGTCCAGAAATTCGCAATTCTCACTACACAATGTTTCCCTGTCTAATGGCACCCCTGGCAAAGCGTATTCGGTAGGTCTTCCCACACGTCTGCCCTGCATCTGACTGTCATTTGTAGCACTTACAGCTTCAATAATATGATGCCTTTTAACCTCTAGATTTCTTTAGACATTCCTTTTATATGATAAGTAAAAAAAATCAGGACAGTCTTTCTTTTTAATCCTTATGAAGCAAAATGTAAACAGCTGTATCACACATCATGACATAGCTGGTATGACAAGCATGTGATCCAGCCCTTTTGCAGACAAAAAGAAAGGTTATGAATTTCTGAGATATTCAGGGTCACCACACCAGCATTACTCCAGTGTAGCCAAAATTTATCAGTCAGAGTATTAGCCTACATAAAGTAGTATATTTGTCTGGAGAACACAAGGTCACTTTGTCAACAGAAACTGGAGCACAACGTGATAAGGTCTGCAAGCACACTTATTGTTCTTTGACAATCACTGTACAAATGATTACACTACCCCTTGTCATTCGTTCGTTATTCTCATTTTTGCGATGCGATATTTTGTTCCACTGAAATGAATGGTAGAACACTCAGGCTGATGATGTCATAATACTCTGCTCTACTTAGACGCTAGAATGAGAGCTGTAGAGAAAAGCGTTTTTTTTTCACTGAATGAAGTTGAAAACATGTAAAAAAGAAGAAAAGGAGTGTTATAAGGAGACATTCCAGCTAGAGAGAAAGCAAGACTTGACCTAGAGCAAGACTAATATACGGCCTAAATGGCCTTGTTTAAAATATGATAGTGTGTGTGTGGGTGAAGGTTGATTAAGTGGGAGAAAAATAGTGTGAGGGAGAGAGAGAGAGGGAGGGGGGGAGAGAGGCAGCAAATATTGTGGCAGTTACACCTAGACCAACTGTCGTTTTTTTTTATTTGAATTTGAATGTTAAAACTCTCATATAGAAATACAGTCTAACCACTTTATTTGCTATATTTTTGCCTGCATTTATGTCTGTTTGTTTGTTAGCAAAATAACTCAAAAGGTCATTAGCATATCGTTTTGAAAATTTAACAGCATCATGTCACAGCCTCAAGGTGATTCTTTTTTGGTGGAAATAAGTTTGTTGGTTGCCTCACAAAAATGTGGAAAATTAATGGGAATTTAATTATTGCCCTTGAGCTCATACACCTCCAAACACATGCTTGTAGAGGTGATGGTGGTAATGCCATATACACACACACTCACACACAAATATACCCATGTCAATCACACACCCTCTTTTTGAACAATGGGTTGTTGCATAGCTACCACACCTTTAGAGTTCCAAATATCAATGGAAAAAAATGGAGCACCATACATCACTTGGTGGCAAACAACACATTGTGACATTTCAGCAAGTGCTTGGAATGACATTTCCAGCTAGTGTTTTTTTAAGCATTTAGGTTTTAAAATACCAGCGTTGCATTTCACTGTTTTGGAACCAACAAAAGAAAAAAAAAATGTGTGGCAGGGTGAACACACCCTAACTGCACGTACAGACCGGGAGCGACTGGAGCTACCACGGCAGTGGAAGTCATTCTTTCTCTACAGAGAGACAGTGAATTTGGTGACGAGAGCGACAAGACTGTCAGAAAAGCGTATTGGGTGACCAGAGCAAAAAAGAAAAGTTAATACCTCGTTAACTTTATGGTAATGACTTATGACACAGTTTGGTGGTAACCAATTGGAACGTGTAGATGTACCGACATCCGTTACATTGAAAAATATGATTAAATATTCTGATGTTTCACGTAATGAGCAAAATAAGTGACATAATTTACCGACAGTGTTGCTGTTTGGGTGTCTTCAGCTGCTTTTTCGCTTTGGTAGCTGGACATACAGTGAGGCTGGCACACTCTCTAAAATGCACTTCACATAGCTGGGATACTGCAGGGCAAAGACCACCATGTATCAAAGGCTATTAGTGTAGGGACTATTGCACTGACAGTACCTTTGCCAGCAGCAAGTATGAGGCAGGAATCGACTAATTGGTCTACAGAAGCAGAAAAACAAAATCAATGGGGGAAAAAAAAATGATCTGCAGTGTCCAGAGGTAGAGTGTTCTGACATTATAGTCCAGTAGCTGCTCTACTGGACTGAGTCTACCGCATTCATTTTTACAACAGCCTACTGTCATTACTGGAATATTCTTTGAAAACATTAAATAAATGATGTGAATTTCCTCCGAATATCAGCTGTGAGAGAATTAAACATCAGTCAAAAGCAATCTTCGCTAGTCTCACGTTCGTAATTGCTAAATAAGACAGCAAAATGAAAAACTGTTAAATTGTTTTTAATAACTTAATAATGATAAATTCAGTAGAGTACCATATTAAAAAATGAACAGACATTGTGTGGAGAGGGTGTGATTGAGATTTTGGCACTGTTCCGTGTTTGCTGTTGGCAAGCTCTAGGAAATGCCTAGCAAACATGGGCAGGTGTACGCACACACAACCCGTCTGGTGGTTGTCCAAATTGTTGGTAAAGTATGTCCAACAATTTAACCAATGACTGTATATACAGTTTCTGATGTCAACAGTCTGGTGTTCCTGGAAAGGAACCTGAAAAGCTAGCCTAACGGCTATTTTTGATTAGTGTTCATTGCTGTTTAGCTTCTTAATTTTTATTACTTGAGTCATAGAGAGTAAACAATGCTAATAATTTGCACTGCATGTGAATTTAACTGGTCCACCTAAATTTTGTGCAGGTGCTCCTGTACAGTTTAGGAAGAAGCACCAATGCTACTAGCAGGAAAAAAATTAGTCTGGCGCCCTGTTAACAATCTTTATCAAAATCTAGTATGACACATGCCAAACAAAGCCAGGTACTGGCAGGCAACAATCATCAGCCACCTGGTTTGTGTAGCAGAATGTCAAACGCCAGCAGTTTTCTGCTGCTTGGCCTGAGAACAGCCAAAGCCATGAGATAGGGGAAGGCCGCCTCTCCCTCATGCTAAGATGGATGCTACATTAGTTTAGCAGGAGGTGCAGTCTTGCTCTGTAGGCCTCTCAGTCCAGCAGGAAGTCGGGCCGAGGGTAGCCGAAAAGGCGGAAGTCCCCCTGGAAGCGCTCGTAAAGACGGCCTATGTCGCGCTTGCTGATCTCAGAGAAGTAGTTCTCCACTTTGGTGCGGTTGTAGCGCGTGATGCCTGGCGGAATGGTGGGATAGGACACCAGGTGTTCGATCCCCGCCGCCTTAAGGATGTACGGCGCGTCACGGTCCAGTGTCTCGTGGTGGCCAACCACGTTGTAGGTGATGTCACACGGGGCGCAAAGCTCCACGTATGTTATCCAGTGAATCACGTGTTGCCCAAACTGTCTGTTTAGTCGCTTCTGTCCGGGAATGTCACCGAGGTAGCGCACAAAGTCCTCAAAACGCAGTCCAGGGGCTTTATGGCTAGACGAGTCGTCGGGGTCTCGATGGATCTTACGGTATTTGCGTATGATGGCGGGTGCAATGTCGTGCTTGTACCAAGGTTCGAAGCGAGGATTCTTCACAAACTTGTCCTTAAAGGCAGAAATAATACGCTCAAAGGGATCCCGAACAATGAAGAACTTGAAGTAATTGTCCAATCTGTTCAGAAGAATAACAAAATACAATTTTAATAAAATACATTTAACTAGACATACCAGTTTAGACACTTCATATACCAACATGACATATTTATTTTAAGGCATGAAAACTAAAATAAATAAATAAATAAACAAACCTAAAGCAACGCTAAGTAGTTTTTTTCTGACTTAAAATAATGTTCCTAAGATCATTTCAGTAGTTCATCAACTTGTAAGAGGATGAAAAGCTCGTCTGCTGCCCTCCATGGGCTATAACCGCACTAAGTAAATTTGGAGGAGCGGATAGTCTCTCTGTAGTTCTCTATGATACACAATTCTGCTTCCAACCTGTAGGGCAACCGAAGACAAAAACTACTTAGTATTGCTAATGTCAAGACTCTTTCAGACCTTTCTCTGATCTCATTTTCCTTCAAGGAAGAGAGGCGAGGTAAGCCATTCTTTTCATGATCATGGACCATATCTTCTGGAATGTCCTCTACTTTGGAGAATTTTCCTACAGAGAAGAGAACATCAAACAGACAAAAAAGAATATTCCATATTTAGATGAATTTACACCTTGAACATGATTTAAGCATTTATAAACTTTCTTCATGAAGATCTCATAACCTTTCAGCTTTATTGCTCTTCTACTGGTGCAATTTCAATTTAACGCCAATTCATTCTCATCTTCTCCGGTTCATTTAACACATACGAAGAGGATTTTTACTCAAACATACATACATAAAACAGTGCTTTTTTCGTCAGAAATCTTTATGGCCATTACAAGGGCTATACATTACCATTACAAGGGCCATACACACGGATACAGTATATTCTCAAAACCTAAGTCCCTGGTGCTTAGTCATTATACGTCATGTATCAAGCACAGACATGCACGGTGACAGACACTCACCATTGAGAACAATGAGGACTTTCTTCCACTGCGTGTTGCCAACCTTGGGGGTCTGGCAGAAGAGAATCTTATGCTTGTCACACACAAAGATGCGGTCCAGGACAAACTTGTTGACGGATGTGTGTGTGACATTTCTGAGGGAGGAGTTTCTGCATACACTGGCCAGCAGGTCCAGACGCCTCTCCTCCACAGAATGCCAGTCGGATGGAACGGTGGAGAAGACCCCTACGTTGGACTGAGACTGAGACACACACAGACATACAGTGTGCAAGCAGAAACACAGGAACATACCTTGCTGATTCAGGGCCAGAGAACAAAAGAGCAGATTAAACTGCATAATGATTCTTTAATTGCATTTGCACCCTTACTTAAAACCCTGAAGGTGAGGGAGATGCTGTTCATATTTAGTTTATAATGTATGTATTAAACAGTAGTAGCAGTAATACAATATAACATCTCGAATATCTGCCAGCCAGCCAACTAAGTGACCCGAACTTCATGCCACCATGTGAGACAATACATGCTTTTCATCAACAAAACAACACTGACATGTAGCAGCCTTACCATATTGTTAGGATGCAGTATTGGTCTTTGAGGTTTAACTGTGTTGATGGACAGCTCGGTCCAGGTCCGTGACTCTGCCTTCCCCCCATAGTCTAAAACACAGAGCAACAAATATATCTGCAAGCATTCTACACAACACAAATTTACAGTATCACTGGAGAAGGCACTGGCTGGAAGCCTACTTAATCCCAAACCAGACAACCCTGAATTAAAGGACAGTCCTTTCGGTATTAAAGGGGTGGAATTTTTAGTGATGGGCAAAGGAGGTAAGTTGTAACAACTTAGCTCCTTTGACTGCCATGACCTGGATGAATGAGAATCTACAGAAAACATCTTTCAGTGATAGGCCACCTGGCTTCAGAAGCTACAGTCCAGTTTCACGTATTTGTTCCAGCCATCCACTAATAGACTCCTTTAATTAGTACAACTCGTCATATACGTCAAGGTGTTAATTGTTAAAATCATCTGTATGAAATGCACACGTAGAACAAGGTGATTTTGGCACATGCGGAAGGTGTTGTAGCTTCTGAATCCAGGTTGCCCATCCCTGGGAATTTAGTAAGCCATCATCCATCATTGCAAGTACAACTGATGACAAAATTCTGGCTTTCAGGTTGCAAAAATGAAGGTTTAACACAGCATACTCGTTGAAGAAATGTGCAAAAACGTAGCTGTGGATTCTCTGTTAGAGTTTATGGGCCAAACATGACTCACCATCAGGTACCCGAAGGTTGTAATTGATGAAGCGGCTAGCAACCATCAGCAGCAGGAGCACCCAGCCACAGGCGCCCACTAGCAGCCAGTGGCGACGCATCATCTCCCAATGGACCAGCTGACAGCCATCCACACGGCACCTGCACAATGAAAGGACAGAAGACATCTTACGATCTTAGCTAATCTTTTAGGACACCAATGCAATCCACAGACAGGCCTTACAGTAACATTGATCAACTTCATCATACACTAGTATACATGGACTTCCCATTTACAGTATTCTCCCAAAGTACTCATTAGGATTTCTGTCTCCATCTCTGTGTATAACCTTTCCATAACATCATAAGGAGTTTTAGCTAAAACCAACAAGTTAACTGGCTTCACTACAACTGTCTCATTTTGTAATCACCATCAAAAACTTCATCATACACTAGTATACATGGACTTCCCATTTACAGTATTCTCTCAAAGTACTCATTAAGATTTATGCTCATTGTATTTTTTACATGCGGTTCATAATTAACTTGCTATAAAAGCTGACTGATAACCTAGTGAAAACTTTAGAGAATAAAAGCAGACACACCACAAACTTTCTCTAATGAAAACAAAGGGTTAGTGTATCTTGGTTATAAATGTAAAGTGGACATTGGTTTACAATGGCAAAAGAAGAGCATCTTAAAAGATTAAAACCACACCTTACGCCCTCAGACTTGCCTCGGACGGGGCTGTGTCTTCCCAAAGCTCTCTCTGTTAGTGTGTTTACAATTATCGACACTTGCAAGTCGTGCTGTCCTACTACAGAAAGCTACCTTTAATTTGAACAACTGAACGTAAATAGTCACAGCCTTCAAACATAACAACATGTTTTGCCATACCCTGTCAAGGGCTAAGAAGTCAAGTTAACCAATAGTCTCCTGATGCTCGTAATGCTGTTGAAGTTCACTGGCAAGGACCATAGGCTGTGTACCGGCAAGAACGCGAACCAAACCTCACATTAAGGACAACCTTTACCTGTGACTCTGGTAAAAGGCAACCAGGCGAGCTCGGTAGTCTGAAAATGTAATGTACACACAACTGTATGGACAAACGTGGCTCACCTGTCAGCTGGTGTTAAGTGTTAACCTGACAGCTACAATTCTGTAAACCTTAGCTATATTCGCCTGACACTTAAACCAACTATACGCATCTAAACTCGTCATAACCTTAAGGTAGCCCTACCCTAAAAGAATTCTTTTACAAAACGTAACGCAATACTTTTACAAAATACTTCTAATCATTAGCTAGTTAGCTACAGACCTCCACCATTGATGGAGCTAGCTGGCTAGGTGAAATACAGCTTGGGCAGATGTGCAGGGGGATATGTCGTATAACGATAAATTATTAGCCATAAGAAGACTTACGTTAGGAAATAATGGAATGTATCGTCTGTGTCTAAAGAACAACGACTGAAGACCCTAGCAGCGTCGAAGGACACTCGGAACATGAAATCAGGAGGCTAATCTAGCTAACTTTGAATGTACTGTAGTCTCCCTTAAGTACGATAGCTAGTGTGAGTTACAAGCGGCAGCTGACATTTCTAAAACGTTTGCAATGACTATATTACCATAGTTTATTACCGTAGTTTATGTGCTGACCGCACATCTCCAAGATAAGCGATGTCCATACATTTCAAGTTGGATTTCTTGCTGACCCGTTATGTTGACAAATAGCTATCACATCACATGGGCCAGAACAAACTCTCTTTCATCATGACCACAGACCATAATCAGACTCAACATCGCCCCTGGTGTTAAAATTGCTAAACTCAATGTGTTTTTTTTTTTTAATTATGACTGGGAATGTATGAGAATGTACTCCAATTAGCAGCATACATGGATTATTTAACTTTCAAGTTCAGGCAACTATATATATATATATATATACCCCATGCACTTCTTATACCCCTGCACGAGCCCTTAGATCCGCTGATGCCGTCTCCTGGGGATTCCAGACGCACCACCCAAAAGGATTGGGAAATCAGCCTTCTCATACTACGCCCCAAAGAGATGGAATGCCCTACCACAGCACATCAGAGAAGCAGAGTCCATCGACGTCTTCAAACGACAACTAAAGACCTGCCTATTCAACCTTGCCTATACCTAACTACTCGGACCAAAGGGCCTTTAGTCAGACTCCCCTGCTCAGATCAAAGGCCCTTCAAACAGTCAGAGACTTCTACTAACCCCGGCAGATGGGCTCCCCTGTGGAACGTGGTTCTGCCTGAGGTTTCTTCCTAGAAAAACAGGGAGTTTTACTCACTGATTCCTGAGGTTTCTTCCTGAATTTACACAAATCAAACAAACAGGGAGTTTTTCCTCACCCCTGTTGCTCCCTGGGGATACTAACAACCGACTGCGCCTAAATGAACTTTCCTCGTCTAGCGCCTCTGGTTTGCAAGGACTGTTGACCTATGTTCATATAAGAGCCGGCATCAACAGGGCATTGCATAATTATAGCGCCTCTGGACTAGAAAGACTGCTGACTAGGGCCTACAAGGACTGTCTACCCGTGTTCACGCAAGAGTCAGTTTGCTACTGTATTCATCTGTTCCGGCGCCACTGGACTGCAAGAAATGTTGTCCTGTGACGACCCTGCTAAACTGTAAAGCACTTTAAGCTGCATCTTGTATGTATGAATTGTGCTATACAAGTAAAGGTTATATATATATATATATATATATATATATAAAAGCTGCTTTAGCAAATGGGAAGCAATAGGGAGCTTCCGAAGTTTGCATGTTGCATGTTGTGCATGTTTCAATTCAGACGTGTTTAAAAAGCCATGTAAAACCTCTGGTTGAAGTAGTTAAACTAGTTTCAGACATGTTACCCCACCCTCTAAATATAGTTTAGGTTACAAAAGTGGTGGTGCATTATTAAAGCATTCAGGGCATAGATATGGCTCCAAACTATACCGCAGTGTAGCTGTCAGCAGGCACAGCCCGTCAGACACAGAAGAAAGTCTATGCAAAGACAGAACTAGAGCCAGGGCCAGCCCAAGCAAGCCTTTATTTGGGTTCTAAGCACAATTTGATTTGGGGCCCCATCCCCCTCCTACCCAGCACCACCAGGGTTTAACAAAACTGACGCTTGAGCATTTCATGCACTCATAATGTAGTGCAACCTCTATTTCCAACTTTTTAGATGCCTTACATTACAACATAGAGGTGTCATTTTGGCTATAGTTTTTAACCCTACTGTTATAGCAAATTCATAAAAATTGTCTAATCAGCACTTCAACTCGATGCATAGGTGGGCATATTGAAATTGTATTTAAACAAGAAAGACAAGACACCACATTAACAGCAAAAAAGTTAATTAGTTCAACTGCATTTGTTTTTTTTTAAATTTGGAACAGAAAGGCAAACGTGTGCAAAACATCCCAGTGTTTCCCATAGAATTTAGAAGTAGCAGCAGTGCTGCCATGAAGGTCAACACACACTAGACACATCTGCGCAGCGTGCCAAGAAGAGAAGAACCCGGGAAGGGATGTTGGTAAATATTTTTAAACCCCACTTTTTCGTTTCCTCCCTAGTTTGCGTTCCCTCGCAGTAGTTTACCACGTAGTCTAGCACATAGGTAAAGTAAAACGAATGCATATTAAACAGAGTTGACATTTAAAATCCATTTATACATTGTAACAGGCGACGTTTCAATGTTTACTCGATAACCCATCTAATGTTAGATGCTGGGTATATTTTGTTAGCTAATTCATCTGAACTAAAGGCTTGGTAAATGATAACAAACATTTCATTGGTCATTCAAACCTACTTTTATGTTGATATTGTCTTCTCCCGGTCTTTTCTAGTTTCTCCTCTTTGCTTCAGAGGGCGAAATCCTTTTTTGAGGTGTGACTGTACTGTAGTCAACTTAACCTTGATTTCTCGCTGGACAAGTCAGGTCACTTCTCAGCAGTCAGCAGGATTTTGTAAGACAAAAACCCCCCACAAATCATTAATCATCATAAATTGAATGCGGTATAACAGTTTACTTAAGGTTCCTTATCCAGCTATTATTTAATTCATCTATGAAGCTTTCTGTACCAGAAATACATTTAATTACAATTTATTTTCTCCTTTACCAGCTAGAATGTTTTTATTGGTGAAATTTAGTGGATAACAAATAACAATCAAACCGAACTGAGCTAATGAATTGGAAACATCCTGTGGTTTAAGTGTGTGCAGAACATCCTGCTCACCTGATGACTCGCATTCCCAAACACCAGTGCTGTCAGTGGTAGACACACAGCTCTACTGGCCTTCCAAAGTTGCAATATCACTAAGTTCAATGTCACAGACATGGTTGAATAGATCAGTCCTTATTGAAACAAGGATTTAACCTTAAGATAGGCCACTCCTGTTCCGAAGAAGGGAGTGGAATTACCAGAATTGTCTTAAAGGAGCTGTATGTACAGTAATGTGCAAAAGTTTTAGGCAGACATCTATTCTATTTTTTCTTGTGAAAAAATGCTGTCAACTAGGAATGCCTTCAAAAATGGAAGTGTTAATCATTTATGTTCATCAATTAACAAAAAATTAACAATAAATCAAATCGTTATTTGGTGTGACCACCCTTTGCCTTGAAAATAGCATTCATTTTTCTAGGTCTAAACCCCTTTGTGTGAACTGATGCTGGTTTGAAGGCACCTGCCTAAATCTTTGGACAGTACTGTATCTTTTTAGCCATCCACATGTTTAATGTTAAAACACCCATAAGGCTGAAAGGACTTAAGGCATAAGATGGGCATAAGTTGTTTTTTGACAAGTTTTAGGCAGCTGCACAAAAAGTGTACACACACAGGGGTAAACACAATGTCAGGGATTTTGCAGGATTACAGTCAGGTGTATGATCAACCAATTACACCAAATTGGTTGTATATGTCAGGAAGCATACATCCACAGAAGAACATAACTAAAGGTTTGTGTGCTCTTACTTTGACTGTCGTCAGGGGTCTGTGAAGTGACTGCATTGGTGCCTTAAAACTGATTGATAACCCATCCCCACGACATCCTAAAGAGACAGCAAATATTTTACATAAAGATATCAATCTGTAAATAATTGCTTCGTGCTTGGTCCTCGCAGGGGGGGTGGGGGTCACAAAACCCCCTTGACTGCTTTTGTGATCCCCCTCTCGTGCGATTATGGTTCCAGGTTCCACACGTCATCATGACGAATCTTAGGGTATCTACCATCTTTGGCCATATCCTACTGTATATAACAGAAGGTCCTTGTTACATCTCTTATCAGCCATAGGTCCTTGGTGTGAAAAAACTTTGAAGACTTCAGCTCCAGAGAATATAATGGCCTAACGGATACTTCTGGAGTCAGACTTATCAACCTTGAAGTTATTCCAAAACATCCTAGATTAAATTAGTCAAAGCAAGATAGATATGTTCTTCATAGCCTTGATAGCCTAGAAACATCTATTCTGCTTAGAGTTACGTGCTACAGGCGTAAATCAAATAACTCACTGTATAGACATCAACAGTGTCTGTGTCTGAGTGACGCATAACCCTGTTGGATTTCTGAAGAGATGCTTAAAAGGAAAAATGTAAAATCAAGTGTTTTGTGTAGTACAGAACTGTCTACACTAAACTAGCGGGTTTCATTTTAAGGAAGCAGATGGGAAGATTGTTCTGCCTACTATAGAAGAATACTGAGCAACTATTTAATCAGCTACGGTGTAAATGACCCTGAAATGTCGCCCTGACTGAAATACCTAATAAAAAATGGGAAAAAACGCAAATGTTAAACTTGTAACTTTGCCCTTTTTTATTTATTCAGTTTTTTTCACTGGACGAAATGTTTATGGTCATCATTCACCCCGTAGCTGATTGGACGGAGTAAAGGCTTACAACTCCTTAAAAACAGATTTTTCAAAATATCAATGGAAAAAATGAATGTGAACCAGAAACAGACTGTTCATCCCTATTGGACAGAGGACAGAAGGTTGTTGCATCAGAAAATGTAAAATTAAGCATGTGGCATCCAAGTGGTTAAAGCCTATAGATGTTCATTTATAGTTGTTTACTGTAATCTTTACAGTATACATGCCACCATTAATGGCTTACACCTTTCCTTATTCTTTTACAGTAGACTGAACAATCTTCGTATCTGCTTCTTTTAAAATGACACTAGTTTAGACAGTTCTATACTAGGCGAACACTTGATTTTACAATTCTCTCTTCAGAAATCCAACAGGTATGTGTGTCACCGACACAGACACAATTTAGGTAACGATGTGTGTGCAGTTTTCAGACAGTTCTTATAGTTGACATTGAATGTTACCACATTTGTGTGGGCACATGATCACTCGTGAATCTTTTTTTTTCACTCAAAACAGTCAGCATCAAAAGCCTGGTCACCTCTATGGAATTATGATTCCAACTGTCAGTCCAAACTTTGTCTTAACCTTCAGTCAGAAGGCAAAATTCTGTTGGACAGAGTCACAACAATGTCCTTCACCCAATTCACTGTGGACTTTTTCACTTTCCTGACAGTGCATTGCTAACCTATTAGCATAAAATATTACTGCTCAATGTGACTGTCCAGTTTTTAGGCTAGATTTAATTTTAGGTACCTGCCCTTTGTGACAAAGTGAGTCACACACACACACAAAAAAAAATGCCGTGGCCCAAGCCCCTTACTAGCCTGGTAAACTAGCCCCTTGTACTTCATTTCATTTTGTACAGAGGGTCTGGCAGTGCTTTCACTGACATTGCTGTATTAGGCAGAATTTTGCCTAGCCAAACAGCGAACAGAGGGAGTGTTTGTGAGCGATGAAGTTGACTGTGTGCTACATTTGAATTGTAGTGCGTAGGCAGGCTAATGGCATACGTGACATCCAGACATTAGCAACTGGGTAAAGGCAGATCCACTTGTTTTAAATTTCAGCAGCCCACACCTCCAGGAAGAAATAATTTCTCAATACAGCACTGCCACACCTTCTGTGCAAAATGAAATGAAGTATGAGGGGCTGGTTTACCAGGCCACAAGTCACCTAAGGTTAGAGAGAGAATCACAGTGTCATGACTTTTCCCTTATAGCCTTTATAGCACCCTGTTTTCTGCACTCATCAGTCCACTTTGTGCATGAATTTGCACAATCCAATAAAGCAAAAGCAACTGTGTACTTTCCAAAATGAAGTTGGACAGAATATTTCACAACTAAAATGGTCTAAATGGTCTACAAAATGCCCTCATTTCAGCACTACGAACAAAGCACACCAGAACTCAGGTTGTTTTCTTACATTTATTTTACCAGAAATCTTTAGTTCTCGTCAACATTGACTGTCTGCAGACCTATAAAGAAGAGACAAAGCAAATGTCAGTGCAGAAAACAATGCGATAGTGAAAAACAACCATTCAACTAAAAACGCTTAAAACAGCTTTGTTGAATGTATTACAAGCAAGTATAGTTTAACACTGCCTCAAATACAGGCATTTAAGAGCCTAAATTAACTGGCTGGTGCTCATGCCCTTTACAATCTGCTTTAAATATAAAGTTAGTTCTGACGCAGGATGATTTAGTCAGCAGACGACCGTTTCATCCCAACCCCTCTTTCAAAACAGGCAAGTTCATTAATAAGCATCAAGAGGTGTCACTCATGGCATCAGAAAGTAAAAACCCTGCCACATATTTGATTCAACCATTTTCTAAACCAGCTGATACTGATGGGCACACAAATCAGAAAGGTAGATGAACTAACCAGTACAAACTAGTCACAAATGCACAGATGGGGAAAAAAAACATGGTAGGGTTTATACTTTCTGAAGCCAGAATTGACAACTGTTCAGAGACAAACTGTTCTGATATCCCCAAACAGTTTACAACAAGCTATTGGAAGTGGACCATGTATTTTACAATGATGCATCATTTATTCCTCTTTCCCCAAATCAGCTACGGAAGCGTCTATTTAAGAGGTCAAGAGCCACTCACCTTTGTACGTGGTAACGGGCACGTATGTGACCAGTGTGTACAGTTTGTTGGGAGAGTCCTCATCCTCGTTACGCTTCCTGGACAGACGCACGCGCATGCGGTATGGGACATTCCTGGAGGAGTGAAACAAACCAATTAGACTATGTAACAAACTATATTAAAAATGAAAGCACACAAACACTTTAACCCCAAAGCCCACCATAGTATTGGCTATTCATAGAATACACAGACGACTACAAAGTACAGACTTGACAAATGCACAGGAAAACCACAAAATATATATATATCAAAATATGTATACATCAACATGGGGGTTTTGTCAGTGAAGCTGGGGATGTTGGGACTATCTTAAAGGCCCATCATCAACGGTGGCCCTTCAAAGACCCTAATAATGGAAGGGGACTGAAAATTGAACTGTAACATGGGGCCAAATTTGTCAGCACCCCTGGTTTTTGTGGTGCTCTTTTGGTGATATTACACTAAAACAGGTGAATACTCAAAAAGAATACATACCAAAAAAAAAAAAAACAAAAAACAAAAAAAAAAAAAAATTCTTCCCACCACCATCTGATGACCATCAAGCAAACGCTCCTTACCTCACACCCTTGGCCCACACAGCCTTGTTGAGGCGGGTATCGATGCGGACGTCGGGTGTTCCCATCTCCTTCATGGCAAACTTGCGGATCTCTTTAATGGCGCGGGGAGCCCTCTTCTTAAATGAGCTTTAAAAACAAAACAGAAAAAAGTTACATGACTGAACTGTCATTAAAGGCCAAAGACAGCAACAGCTACCATAGTTGCATCTCGACACAAACCACATGCAACAACGTGCACAGACTTTTCAGATTGATAAAGGTGTCAGTCTATACAAAGACAGAGAGCTTCTATTTTTATGATGACAATGCCAATCTTGACGCTGGTGTCTGGGGGGGGGGGGGGTATACTTACATTCCATGGATGCGCTTGTGAACGTTGATTGTGTATTCCCGGGTCACCACCTCATTGATGGCAGAACGCCCCTTCTTCTTCTCGCCCTTCTTGGTAGGAGCCATCTGATGAAGTTAATAGACGTTCTTTTGTTATGGTATCCTAACCATTTCGGATCTTTTAATGTTTTCAGAGCATTACATTCAGATACACCAAGATATTTTACACAAGCAACTGGAGCCACATTAGCAAAGTTTGATCTGTTATTCTCCACCAAGCTCGAAAAAAAAAAAGCCATCTGCTACACTTCTAAGCAACACAAAAATGTCGTGAGCGTTGTTAGTATTCTGGGGTTTTCATGCTTACAGATGAGAACTTGTAAGGACGCTCAATGCTAATGTTTTAGCTATGTGTACTACCAAAAGCCCACACGTAGGTTGCGGGTTGCTCGTGTAAACTACAAAATATACATTTCACAAGCATTCCCTTTTAAGTTAAATATACGTTAAATATTTCGTCAGAGCGTTATTTAGAAAAGTCGTGGTGGAATATCTGCACTCTGCAAACTGGCCTCTGAACTACCTAACCAGCTACCTAGCCAAGACGGGAGCCAACCTAGCCAGACCCGTCCAAAAAAATCGCTATTTTTCTTAGAGAATCAGAAACTACAACAACGCAATAATTGAATCTGGAGGGAGATTACACATTAACATTTGTATTTTGGGATTTAAAATAACCCAAAATACATTATTTCGCTAACGATGAAGCTGGATTTTACCTAATGGTAATAATTCTATGGACATACCTCGATAGGGAATAGCAAAGAGGAAGTAGAAAAGAATTGTGGGTAAATGTAAACCCCACACTGGCGTTTGTTTCCGGGCCATAAAAAGTCACATTAATGTCAAGGTAAAAGCTCAGTTAAACGCCAAACAAGAAGGTGAAAGTTATAGGCATAGCTCTTCAAAGACACACTATCTCAAAGATAAGTTGTTTTTTTCACCGTTTAGGATATTAGTTTTAGGTTTATATGATAAATTATTCTCCAGTCATCCAAAATACATCCCTGCACTTAAAAAATGCTATTTTGGCAGAGTTGATTTGTGTTTATTAATTTGCTCAAATTTCTACATTAAAAATGAATTTGCACATTTAGTAATTGCTCCATTTGTTACTCTACAATAGTCAAATTTGTGAATGAATGTAATGTAGCTTTCCAGATCTGGCTTTGAAGACATGGGCCTGCTAAAGGTTCGCACTGTTTGAAGTTTGTAACACCACAGTTGACTGATCAGTGGGGATGTCCCAACAATTTTACATGGCAGAGCACGTCATTGCGAGTCCAAAAAAGCCTCTTTTAAACATGAAGTAATAAATTGGTTAACTGGATTGTTGTAAAATAAAATAGGTGATTAGGTGAAAATTCATTTAAACACATTTAAGTGATTAAAAGGGACGTTCGGTGCATATTTTCACTCTTCACAGCCTACACATATGTGGGGAATACTAAAATTATCTAAATTAGTTACTTTGTACTTACTTTGTACTAAATTGGTTACTTTGTAGTTACTACCTTACTACTTTGTCAGTGGTCACTGTTAGCAGTGTCCTGCTACAATACAAAAACTGAAATACAGATGGGTTAAACTGAAAATGGGCATTATGCACACAGGCAAAATTGTGTATGTTGTTGGGGGGATCACTGCATGACTCAATAATATTGACGAATTACAAAAACGTTTATCAAGGTTAATAGAAGTTAATCAAGGTTGATAGAAGTTATAAATGTTGTCTGTATGATAGGCTCTATTTTTTACCTCACGTGAGTAAATTGCGTATTTAAGATAGGAGTGTGTAGGCCTACTCACTTTTATTTTAATACAAAAGCTGTCGTGCCTTACCCGGAAGTATAAAATCAGCAAGTGTCAATTTTTGAAAATGACATTCACAGTAATTACTTTTTGGCTGTCGCGTACATTCATCTAATGCCGTATCTATGTATTCTTCATCATAATGTATTGAAGTACCGTTGAGTAATTCCATATCCTATCTAGTAGAAAGACATTTGGAATGTAGATTTGGAAATGATGATTACGCGCACTGTACGGCACATGTGTCTTGGGACTCGAAGTCACAATCGTTGGTTGCAATTACGATTTCACAGTACATCGCCAGCTATTTTTGAAGATGTTGGCAAGGCTGGCTTTATCATCAAATCGTCGTCAACGAATGTCTTTGAAAATCTGGCCTTGGAAGATTGGATTCACGACAACGTCGACCTTCAAAAACGAAGTATACTTTACCTGTGGAGGAACTCTTCAGCAGTTGTCATTGGAAGACACCAAAACCCATGGCAAGAATGCAATCTCAGATTGATGCGACAGATGGGGATGCCACTTGCAAGAAGACGTAGTGGGGGTGGCACAGTTTTTCACGATTTGGGCAACATTAATATGACTTTCTTTACGTCCAAGAAAAAATATGACAGGCACAGAAATCTATCTGTTGTTACCAGCGCCTTGAAAAATCTACGACCAGGGTTAGATGTGCAGTCAACAGAGCGGTTCGATATTTTGCTAAACGGACAATACAAAATCTCTGGAACTGCTGCCAAACTGGGTCGTACTTCTGCCTATCACCACTGCACGTTGCTGTGCTCTGCAGATCGATCTGTGTTGTCACCAGTGCTTAAGAGTTCTTTTCAGGGAATCAAAAGCAATGCAACCCCAAGTGTCCCCTCTCCTGTCAAAAACCTCTTTGACGAAGACCCTACATTGGACTCAGAAACAATAATGACAGCTCTTGCGTGTCAGTACAACAGGGAGTTTGGATTCGATAGCCCTGTCCATGAGGTTGATCCAGGGGACGAGGACTGTTGGCCAGGTATTCAGAAGATGGCTGAAGAACTTCGTACTTGGGAGTGGGTTTATGGAAGAACCCCAAAGTTTAGTGTTTGCACAGATTTCCATGTCCATGTTGGGTCGTCAAATGCCAAGGTCACGTTTAATTTGGACATAAAGCATGGGATCATTGAAAACTGTTCGATGGACATGCCCACAGAATGGTTGCCGAAAAATGTATCAGATGAGTTTAGTTCTTTTCTGAAGGGGTGCAAGTATTGTCCAAATGAAATGGCAGCGCTGGTAGCCGCTTTTTTGAGAGCAACACATTTGGGTACAGAATCCTCTTCCAGAATGTATTGCCTATGTGAGAATGTGATTGCAAATATGTAATGAAATAAAACAACTTATGGACTACTGCTTCGTGGGGTGATTTATTCAAATGCTATCTGTCTGTCTGGATAGATTACATATTTCACAAACCCAGGGGTTGTAGTCTGTAATAGGCTACCACTAGCATATAAAAAATAATGTAAAAATCACAGAAAAGATGACTGACCCAATAAGAATTTTCAAGCCTATATCTGTAATTGATAAAATAAGAATTTTACACACACACACAAAAAAAAGAATGGATGGAATAATGTTCATACATGGTTGTCTTATTGCATTTTTAATAAAACAAGAATTTGTAAAAAGAATAAAAAATGAATAGGTGGAATATGTACAATGTTCATAATGTTCATATGTGGTTGTCTTAATAAATCTGGTGTTTTGGCTGCATATAAAGATCAGTGTATGCCATTTTATCAGCAGAGCCGCACAAAGTTTATGCGCATCAAATGTGGTGCTTAAAGAGCGCCTGCGCAATTCTTCTGCGACCAACCATATGTGCTAGTGGGACTACAAGCTGTATCGGTTTGCAACGAGGAGGCACATTGAAGCACAGAGATAATGGGGAAAAAACAGAAAAATAAAGGAGAGGACAGGTACACTATTTTTGATGTTCTGCCATATCATCACTATTATAACAATTTTATACATGCTTATGTTATCCATAAGTATTCAGTATATACTGGTATTAGCTGTGTGTACACTAGCTCACTGGCTAGTTACTAGCATAGCTAGCCAAGAGTTCATGTGGTGGTCGATAGCTGCTTCGTGATGCTACCGCTAGGCCTGATCCTTATGGCAAGCAAGGTGGCTAATTTGGCTACTGGTAGTTAGGTGTCAACTAGTTCAGAGGAGAAATTAACAGATTGCCTAGTGTGATTAATATATAACGACTGAATATCAATGACACTGATGGCGAATTAATAGTTTAACCCTAGCCAGCGTCGTAATGTGCGTATTGTACAGCCTCGCCAACGACAGAGCTAATGTTAGCTTTATGGTGTCAGTGCAATCAGGATGTAAGCTAACTTAGCGGTCTATCTTCACCTACTAGGAAATAGCTTACCGGTGAATGATAAGGCAACGCTTTCTTAGTTAGCACCGTGACCGTGGTGTGTAAAATTGACACAAGTCACAGGTATGGTAAGCCGGGGTCAATACTTCACTGGTCACGTTTCGCAGGATAGGGACGCCTCGACTCATAGACCTCTTGTGCAACATCATCTTTTTTCATTGTTCTGCCAACGTTGACGCGCATTGTGTGGAGGCATGATGGCATGTGCACTTTTGTGCGTTTAGATGTGCTCAACGTTATTGGGGTCATCAGTTAGGGTCTCGCAGAGAAGGCCTGCCATTCTCTGAACAGCATCGTTTACATGATTCGCCATTTAGGCACACCCTTTATTAAAACAGCCTCATTACTGACCAAACATGATATTAGACCGTTCTGTATTGTTTTCAGTGTGTGTAAGTGAAGTTACAAATATATGCCTTGTTGGTGTTGTTGCACTACATAGAACACAGACGATAGTCAGTCTGGTGGTGTTCACTTGTTTCAAGAAGTTATATGTGAAAAGATCACCGGTCTTACAAATGCTGATTTTGAACTAGTCTCTTAGATGATTGTAACCCTGATTGCCTTGAAAGGATTGTATACCAAATTGTCTATCTGTTGACCACAATGAAGTTTTGTTTATGTACACTAATTCAGTTACACGAATCACTACTTTCTATGCTATGGCCCTGGGGTGGACATATGTTTAATATGGTAAAATCAGATTGACAATTAATTTCATTGTCAGTTGTGTAGAAAATTATGTAAATACACCTTTTTACATTAACAGTTAAATGTATGTAGGTCTATCTCAGCATCATGATGTCAGTGGTGTAGTGGTGAAAAAGGTGTGTAAATGGTACATGCAGTTTAAACTCTAAAAACAATATCTGAAACATTACCAATCTTAAAAAGGTACATAAACACTTCTGGAATAGAAAGAGGTGGATACATATAATTGTGTTTACCCTCCACTATATCTCTGGTTGATGTGTTTGGACTGTAGTTGCCAATTCGTTTGTGTGCCAGGAGTGCTCTTGCACACTCTGAGGTCCAAATCCTCTCTTCTACTCTCTTCTACATCTTCCCTCATTTCTCCTCTGCACACACATGTGGATATGAGTCCGTGCCCCTGGTATATCATCATAAAGCTTTGGGGAGTGTTCATAGAGCAGGTTTCGTCAGTCACCTTTGTATGTTAACTCGGACCAAGTGGTAAATCTCCTAATCGCAGAGCCCTGTGGCTTTGCTTTTGCTAGAAGAATGAAGCCATACGATCCTTTTATTAGGAGGTTTACGGCTCACTGTGTGGTAAGTTTATCTGGGTAAGTCACTATAAACTACCTGCTTGAGGATTACCTCCCTGATGTCATCATAACCCACCACTGCTGTGCTCCATTTCCCATGTAGATAGCAGCCTCGGAAGACCAAAGTTGGCGCTTAACCAGATAAAGAGCTAAGAGAAGTGCGTGTTTAGAGCCTTTGCAGGACTTGGTTAAGTTGATTAGTTGCTAGTTGCGTCGGGCAGCTACACGTGCTCATCCCTCTTTACCTTGACTGCCAGCCCTTAGGGCTCATTTCCACCAAACACTCTCCGTATACACAGCGTTTACAGCAGACAGCAAGTGTCCGTTTTCTGTCTGCATTCATTTAGAATGCATGTTAACAGATTAGACCATTTCCACCGCTTGCGTGATCTGAGTGTATTCTGTCACACATACACACACATTGTAAACGGTTACGTGCTGTACACGCTTAAGTCGGTGGAAATGAGGCCTTAGGCTATTCGGTGCTAACGGTTAGCGCAGGTTGCATAGCAGGGGTCAGCCGCAGCAAGGCCAAAGTAATGCTTGCCACAACTGGCTCTGGAGTTTGGGTCGCGGTTGTGTGGTACACTGGGGCGCGTGCAGCATTTGCCTCAGTTTAATGTTGCGGTTGACTGAATGAGGAAATGCTTGTGTAATGAACTAATAAATCATGGAGAACAAGGTAGGGTTGCCCAATATGTCCAAAATGTTGTAGTAAGGCAGCTTTTTATCCAATGTCAGGGTATACATATTGCAAAACATGGATTAGCGGCAATAATGGTACATTTCCATGCTTTCACGCTCCACATATTAAATTATTTGCCAAATCAAATGGAGCTCTACTGCTCTTGATGCCCTCCCAAATAACTAAGCATAGGCTACTAACTCCCAGGGGGGCCTAGCTGTGAAGACAGAGTTGAAGGACATATTTGCTGATTTATTACAAGTCATATTATCATTGCAATCTACAGCAGTGTCATTGTGTGTCGCACATTTTCCTGACACTGTGCAGAAGATACTCTGCTAGCTGTCCCATGTGTAGTCTCGAATTTCTGCAGGATGAACTGTAGGAATGTTTCTACGTAATAATGTTTTTTTTTTAATCACAAGTCATTCCTGTAGCATCAGCAAGTTTTATCGCTTCTCACACATCATGCATTATTGCATATCCCACGCGCAGTCCTAGTGCCAGGTACACTACCTTTCCTATGTATAGAATTTCTCCAGTAATAACAGTAGGAACATTTCAGTGTAAAAATCCATGGGGTTTTCATCAGCCAGAGGGCTGGCATGTGGCCTCACGTGAGAGGTGCTTTCCTGCTGATGCAACACGCCTGCAAGGACCCATTCACACACCCTTGTATATAAGCCCAGCAGGGTCAGGGCTCCTTCATTCTCTCCTGTGCCTATGAACTGTACTGGGTAAGAATGCAGCCTGTACTCCACCTCATTTAGACTGAAGGTGGCCTGTGTGTGTGTGTGTGTGTGTGTGTGTGTGTGTGTGTGTGTGTGTGTGTGTGTGTGTGTGTGTGTGTGTGGTTAGCCTATATATCTGTGTGGGCTGTAGCCCTGGTTGGCAAGCAGGTCTGTGTGTGTGATTTGCTAATAATGGACAGTGGAGAGTGAATGGGGTTGAGGGATTGTAGCCAGGTGTGCAGATTGCAGGTGAAGGGCAGTGTGTGGCAAGTGTGTCTTGTCAGGTGTGTGTTTCTCACACATTGATTCTGCCGGAGGCTAGAGCCTCAGCTAGTTTGTCCTGATAAGTTGTTGTGTAAGCCATGTTTGTGCTTCTGTCACATCGATCATCACTGTTGTCATTAGTATTGTTTTTGTTTTAACATTTTCAAGAATGTAACAAATTTGTTTGTTTGTCATATGACGATCATTACGGATTCCAAACAGAGGTGAAACATGATGTATGGTTAACTGGTCCCATGACCTACTGATTAGTAGAGTAACAGACATCAGATGGAACCTTCAGGGGCAAAGTTTAGGTGGTGTTGGTTTGAAGAGTGTTTGGGTGTTTTTTTTTGGTGTTGCAGTGCCAAAGACGATATCGACATTGATGCCCTGACTGCTGAGATCGAGGGAGCCGGAGCAGCTAAGGACCAGGGCAAAGGAAAAGGCAAAAAGAAAAAGGAAAAAAAAAAAGAGGAATTTGAGTAAGTTCTTCCTCC
>CM050220.1:21898423-21925923 GCA_027475355.1 Coilia nasus | reverse complement strand
TTTGGTCACAAGTTTGATTTCTCAAATAGTAGGAAGAATGTGGGTGGGGAGTAAATAACCAGCATCATAGCTGACATGCCCTTTAGCAAGGCGTCTAACCCTACAGTCCTCCAGGGAAACTGTTCCTGTACTAAAGTCACTCTGGAAAAGTGTCCCAGCTAAATGTAAAGTAAATCTAAGTGTAAATCTTGGCTCTGTATGTACAGGTGTTGATGTGCCATCCAAAGACTCATTGCCAAAGAAAAGGCCCATCTATGGGGACAAGAGGAAAAAGAAGCCTACTGCTCAGACTCCTGAAGGTAACCACACACACACACACACACACACATAGACACACACACACACACACACACACACACACACACACACACACACACACACACACACACAGCATTTGTGTGAAGCTATTGACTGGCTGGCTGTCCTCTTCATTATCTAAATATTACATCCTCAGAAACTTCAGAGGTTACCTCACTGACATCAGAAACGTCAGAGCCAATCACAGTAAAGATGGACGTGGACACGCCCAAAGTGGAAGCAGGTGATTTTCATTAAGCATGTTGGTTGTTGTAACTGGGTAATAACTACACTATCCCATGGTGATTTTTTTGACCTCTAATTATTGCATAAATACTTACAGTTTTAATACAGACGTGAATTAAGATTTATTTGCTGTTTTCTCCCTCAGCAAGGGAGCCGAAGCCCGAGGCTGCAGATCTGGATGACTGGGAGGCCATGGCCAGTGACGAGGAGAAAGGTGCCTTTTCTTCGTCTTTTTTGGCACTTTGGCCCAGGCCCTGACTGTCGGAGTGAAAGAAACGAGTGTGACAAATGCTCTTAAGAAGCTTTTGGCCGTCTGTCCACCCGCTACCATTGAGAGCGTTGTTGTTTAAAAGCAGAAAAATCTGCCAAAAACTGAAGTTACACTCTCTTTGCTCATGGCACCTGGGAATGGGCAAATGGAAATGTCACTGCATTTTAAGTACAGATATCAGCTGTGCTTCACAAAGATGGTAAACAGTAAGGGCCACTGTTTCAGTTCAAAGCTGCTTTTCTGCTCTTGTACCGGCTGATGTCATGCAATGGCGCCAGAGCAGAGGCTGAACAATTCAGGTCATCTTACTAGGACTGTTTACTTCAGGACGATGTTCAGGGCCCATCACAAAAGAGCTGGTCTGACTGGCTTTGTGTCTACGGCACTTTGTCACTCGTTTCTTTCTCTCTCTCACTCTCAAGGCCAACTTGTAGGCCAGACGAAGTGTTGTTCTATGAAACAGGATGGTAAAGGAGACAACATTTCTGTCTACTAAAATATTCGTAATGCAGCAGATGTTGTGTACTTTAATTGATTACACAGCAACTCTGAGTCCTGTGTTCTGAACTGTTGCCTTGGTCAACCTGGCATAGAGACCCCATTTTGTGTTCTTTTGCCTCCAGTGCCACGACATCTGTCAAACCGAACCGGCCTTTACCCTTCTCCTCTCTCCTCTTACCCTTTCCTGTCTTCGCGTGCCAAACTGAAGATAATTCACGTTGTACCAGACAGGATGTTGAATATTAACATCACCCTGCGGTGACTGTGTCCTTCATTTTTGTATGACGTTAAGTGTCCTTCACAAAGAGCTGACCTAACTTGGCTTTGTGTCTATGGCATTAGATGACTTGCATTGTTTTTTTTTTGTTTTTTTTACCTCTGCCAGCGGAGGTTATGTTATCATTGGCATTTATGTGTTTGTTTGTTAGTTAGCAACATAACTCAACAAGTTATGGATGGATTTTGATGAAATTTTCAGGGTAGGTCAAAAATGGGCTAACTTAAAAGTGGTTAGATTTTGGTGGTGCTCTGAGCTGCCCTGGCGGAGGTCTGCGCTCTCTGAATGCTTTTCTAGTTTTTCATCTGTCGCTCTTATGATCTCCACTCTGCCCCCCTCATCCCTCTGTGCGCAGAGCTGAAGAAGGTTCACATCGAGGTGAAGGAGACCCAGAAGTCCGCGCAGACGACGGCACCACAGGAGGCCGAGAACGGCAGCGAAGAGGAGGACGAAGACGAGGAGGAGGACGACGACGAAGAAGAGGAGGAGGACGAGGAGAGCGACAGGGCGGAGGAGGAGGAGGAGAAGCCGGCGACGCGGAGTGGCAAGAAGGTGGAGAAGGAGCCCAGCTCGGACTCCAGCAGCGAGAGCGACTCCGACGACGGGCGCACCAAAGAGGAGCGGCTGTACGACAAGGCCAAGAGGCGCATTGAGGTACTCGCGCGCGCAGACACACAGACACGCACACTCACACAGACACGCACACTCACACACACACGCACACAGACACGCACACACTCACACAGACACGCACACACTCACACAGACACGCACACACTCACACAGACACGCGCACACTCACACAGACACGCGCACACTCACACAGACACGCGCACACTCACACAGACACGCACACTCACACAGACGCGCACACAGACACGCGCACACTCACACAGACACGCACACACTCACACAGACGCGCACACACAGACACGTGCGCACACAGACACACCCATACACACACGCGCACACACGCACACACACACAGACACGCGCACACACACACAGACACACACACACAGACGCGCACACACACACACACACAGACACGCGCACACACACACACAGACACGCGCACACACAGACACGCGCAAACACACACACAGACATGCGCACGCACACACACACACAGACGCGCGCGCACACACACGCGCACACACAGACACGCGCGCGCACACACACACACACAGACACGCGCGCGCGCGCACACACACAGACACGCGCGCACACACACACGTGTGCGCGCGCGCGCACACACACACACACACACACACACACACACAGACACGCGCGCGCGCGCACACACACACACACAGACACGCGCGCGCGCACACACACACACACACAGACACGCGCGCGCGCACACACACACAGACACGCGCGCGCACACACACACAGACACGTGCGCGCACACACACACAGACACGCGCGCGCACACACACACAGACACGCGCGCGCGCACACACACACAGACACGCGCGCGCGCACACACACAGACACGCGCGCGCACACACACACACAGACACGCGCGCGCACACACACACACAGACACGCACACACACACACAGACACGCGCACACACACAGACACGCGCACACACACAGACACGCGCACACACACACACAGACACGCGCACACACACACACACAGACACGCGCACACACACACACACAGACACGCGCACACACACACACAGACACGCGCACACACACACACAGACACGCGCACACACACACAGACACGCGCACACACACACACAGACACGTGCACACAGACACGCAGACACGCGCACACACACACACAGTGTAATGGCCTAGGGTAACCAGTACAATAGAGGGAGGCGAGACAAGCGTGAAGTGTGCACACAAAATGTTTATTTTGTAAAGTTGGCTCCCAAAAACGCAAAAAGCAAACAAAAACCAGGGTGAGTGGTCAATTAGTCAGTTGGTCAGGTATATCAGTCGTGTGAGGATGTTGGGTGCAGGAAATATGCTGCGTGTATGTCGAGTGCAAAAATCCAAAAAGCCTCCTGAGGTCACGGGAAATGCTCCTAATATGCCAGGCTGCCACCTGCGCGCCGGTGGAGCCCATCATTGATCAGGAGCGGCCCCGCCCCTGAGCACACCTGAGCCTAATTTAGAGGGAGCACACAAAGACAATGAGAAACCCCAACACAGTAGGCCCAGGGGCCGTCACACACAGACACGCGCACACACACACACAGACACGCGCACACACACACACAGACAAACGCACACACACACACAGACACACGCACACACACAAGTACAGTACTATATCCACAAATGCATCAAGGCAAAGGTGTTTAACCACACACCATCTTGCTTACTTCTTACTACTTAAAGGTACAGTCCACTATACTATTTTGATACACGTCAAATTTGGCGAAGTTTTATCATTTGCCCTGTCTGTGTGTGTGTGTGTGTGTGTGCAACGTGAACTTATTTATGAAAAGTAAAAATATAAGTAAGAAAATGACAGTAAATGAAGAAGTAAAGAAGAAGAATGCACTTGCATGTTGTAAGCAGTTGTTTTTCAATGGCGTCTAACCTGAGTGGTTTTATTCTGTGTTTCATTAGAAACGGCGGCAGGAGAACCTGAAGAATATTAACGTGGACCAATTGCGAGCGCCGGTGATCTGTGTCCTGGGCCACGTAGACACAGGAAAGACCAAAATCCTGGACAAGGTGTGTGTGTGTGCGCGCGAGTGCGCGCGTGTGTGTGACAAAATGCTTGCTTGCCCCGTATGTCTTTTTTTTGTGTGTGTCTAAACCTGAGCTGATGCAACATCTGTTTGTTTCTGCAGCTACGACACACACACGTTCAGGATGGTGAGGCTGGAGGAATCACACAGCAGATCGGCGCCACCAACGTTCCACTGGACACCATCATTGAGCAGACCAGGATGGTCAAAAATGTAAGAGAGTCTCGTGTTAGTTTTTTACACTCTGCTAGCAGATGTCTATGGTCTTTTTTTTGTCAGTGTTGATGCCCTTGCCAGCACTATCTAATATACGTATTAAATATCTGAAGTACACCACCAGTCAAACGTTTGGACACGCCTACTCTTATCAGTCTGTGTCTTCTACATCGTAGAACACAACTGAAAACTCAGAACTGTTTAATAACACTTGTGGGTATATGTACAAACTTTTACGCAAAGCTCAATATTTTATGTTTTAAGGTTTCTAAGGCAGTCCCTGTTTTTAAAGGGGGGGGGAGGGTGTAAGTTGTGGAATTTGAGTGTTTCCTACTATTATCTGTGCTTTTTTTTTTCTTTTCATTTTTAGCACATAGACTTTGAACTCACTTCCTTTGTACATCAGATATTTTAGTCCCCCACCCTATTCAAGGCCTATGCAGACAGGCTTTTATATGTGTCTGACACTATATCACCGCAATCATCATTTCACAGTGTGTGTGTGTGTGTGTGTGTGTGTGTGTAGTTTGACAGGGAGACCGTCAAGATCCCTGGAATGCTCATCATTGACACGCCAGGGCACGAGTCCTTCAGGTATGCACATGTCTCCCAATGATTAACCCCTGAGCACTGTCTTAGTGCAAGGATCAGGAACAGTTTTGAGTGGAACAGCTGTGGTTATGTTGTACCCACTGACATAGATGACTGGACTTTAAAGGGTTGGTGATGTCACAACTTGCCTGCAGTGGTTTAGGAAACCAGGAAATGGACCCTGGTAGTTGGTTTAGGGCGATGCTAACTGTCTTTTCCTTCCATTGACATGAGTGGAAAAAAATTACTTTGCCTGGTGTTATAGAGGCATTAAGTAGGTCTTGTTTCTTTTGACTGTAAATGTTGACGATCAGGGATGTTTTGTGGAGTATGTTTCAATTCATAAAACCTGAGAATTAATCTCTCGTTTTAAAGAGAATGGCTCATGAGTTAATCTTGTAAGAATTAGGTGGTCCGTTCCCTGAAATGATATGCACAACATTCTGTATGACGTGAGATCACAATGGACATCCAGCGACCACTCGAAATCCCAATTTTCCAGTCATACACACTAGTAATGCGTTAAATACCAGTTCACTGGTCCTCTTGATGTCACACAGCTTTCGCCCCGGTTCTTTTGGGTTATTGGTTGCATCTCTAATCCAATTAGATCAGACCAATATGATTTCACAAACATTGATCAGTGTTGCTAACCAACGACAAATCTGTGTGTGTGTGTGTGTGTGTGTGTGTGTGTGTGTGCAGTAACCTGAGGAACAGGGGCAGCTCTCTGTGTGACATTGCCATCCTGGTGGTGGACATCATGCACGGCCTGGAGCCTCAGACTCTGGAGTCCATCAACCTGCTCAAGGAGAAGAAGTGTCCCTTCATAGTCGCTCTTAACAAGGTAAGACCATCGCCACCTTTACCGTCATCTTCATCTTTATCCTGTGATGCTGTTAAGTTTGCACAACTTAGGGTCACTTGGGTTTTTTAAGCAGAAACAGGTGCCAGTCAGAATCCTGGACTTGGCTTATAGAGTAATCTGTATTATGCTCAAGTATTACAGACGCATGACCATGGGTTATGCAATGCCATAAAAAAAAAAAAAACTTAGTCCATGTGTGGTTTGCTAAAGTGCTGCTAAGTAGTTGACAGTATGTGGGCTTGGATATGTGTTCAGATTGACCGTCTGTACGACTGGAAGAAGAGTCCAGACACAGATGTTGTGACTACACTGAAGAAGCAGAAGAAGAATACCAAGGATGAGTTTGACGAGAGGGCGAAGGCCGTGATCGTGGAGTTTGCCCAGCAGGTCAGACTCCACCTCAACCCCTCTCTGGGTCTTGAAACCCCTTACAAACATAACAGGAGCCACAGCACCTATGCATCTATAAAAGCACTGTCTGCATGAGTGTTTCTAAGCAACATTATAATATTTTACAGCATTTTGTTTGTTTTTAATTAATGGCAGGCATTTACTTTGAAAAGGGGTTTTGCTAGATTCAGTCAATGCTCTAGACGTCACGAAGAGTGTCTACGCTTAGTTCTTAGTCATTTTTGAGTGTTCGAATGTTTAATGTTTTGTTTTTCTGTGGTGTTAAAATTCAGGGTCTCAACGCGTCGCTCTTCTTCGAGAACAAAGACCCTCGCACGTTCGTGTCCCTGGTGCCCACCTCTGCCCACTCAGGCGACGGGATGGGCAACCTGATAGGGCTGCTGGTGGAGCTGACCCAGACCATGCTGGCGCGCCGCCTGGCACACTGTGATGAACTGCGAGCACAAGTCATGGAGGTGAGACGTCTGCAGTGCCTGAGTTTGTCACTTATACAGGGCCGAAAGATATCAGGCATGGTGCCTGAAATTAGGTGTGGGACAGTAGGCTACATTTCACATTTGCAGTCATAATGACTTTAAAACTTTTGGTATTTTCAGATGTAGAATTATTTCTTGCTGTCTGGCCTGTTTATGCTTTTTTGGGTCAGTTTGATTGGTCATTGAAGGCCAGTTTGACAGTAGTTTTTAGAAAACATATTTCTAACATCATTCCGCCATTCACAAGGCTTTTTTTAAGACTTGTGTCTTAAGATGGTAAATGGACTGCATTTATTTAGTGCCTTCTCACAGTCATAGTAACCAAAAGCACATTGCAATTCAGTGCCTCACACTCACCCATTCACACACACACTCATACACCATTGGCTGAAGGTTGCCAACCCGTACATCATTCAGGGGTCAGCGGGTTGATGTTGCTTGAGTAGGACAGTCAAGAAGAGTTGCAATCAAATCAACGACCCTTCCAATTGACCCTTCCAATTTTAATTTAATAAAATAAAAATAAAATTTAAGTGTCCTCTAATAGGTTGCATAACTTTTAATATAACCTTCAGTGTGTGTAAACGAGCGTGTAGCGATATGTGGACGTGCACTGATCGTGTGTGGTGTCCATCTCCAGGTGAAAGCCCTGCCTGGCATGGGGACCACCATAGATGTGATCCTGATCAACGGGTGTCTGCGTGAGGGTGAGACCATCATCGTGCCTGGGGTGGAGGGGCCCATCGTCACCCAGATCAGGGGTCTGCTGCTGCCCCCACCCCTCAAGGAGCTCAGGGTCAAGGTAGGGTGGTGTCCCATCACACTTCCACCCAGCAGGGCTTAAAGCAGTTTCTCTTTTCTTACAGCAAGTTAAACAAGGAGCCTATTTAGTTATCATTAAATGCCACTAATAGTGAATAATAAGATTGTTACTATGCAGGGTATATTGTATTTAGTTATTGTTACCTTGCAAAGAGCTTTGCCTCACACATAAACAAAAAAAAGGTGGTGTTCAGTGATGTAGAATTTATCGTGATTGACTTTAGCCTTTAGACACTAAAATCCATACATTTGTGAAATTTAGATCTTTGTTCTCAAAGGAGAACTTCGGTGTAAAATGAAAATTGGCATGTTAAAACATCATACCGAGTTAGTATGTGTACTGAGGAGCAAAATTGATTTAGCCTGTTGCATTCAGAGTTTAACTATTTTGTATCGTTTGTCCCAGAAGGCTAACAATGGAAGTGGTAGGTGCCCTTAGATGAAGCATGACGGCTACGCTATTTTTAAACCATTAAAACAGCTCGAAGAAACTCCACACTCCATCGGTAGTACAACAAAGGCCCTGACATTAAAAACGAGGCACTGAGAACATTGTAAGTGTACACAACATTTAGTAATATAACAGTTTTGACAGACAGTACCTTGCTGTAGTTTCTCGTCGCTGCCATGATGAAAGTCCGCACAAGTCGATTGACGAACACGAACCAGCAGGAAGAATAGGAGGACAGGTAGTACAATCGATTTGTTTGGACTTTTATCATGGCGACAACGAGAAACAACTGCAAACTACTGCATTTAAGAACAGTTTTTTAAATGAACGTTGTGTACATTTACAATATTCTCAGTGCTTTGTTTTGAATGCCAGAGCCTTTGTTGTACTACCAATGGAGTGTGGAGTTTCTTCAAACTGTTTTAATGGTTTAAAAATAGCGTAGTCGTCATGCTTCGTCTAAGGGCACCTACCACTTCCATTGTTAGCCTTCTGGGATAAACGATAAAAAATAGTTAAACTCTGAATGCAACAGGCTAAATCAATTTTGCTCCTCAGTACACATACCAACTCAGTATGATGTTTTAACATGCCAATTTTCATTTTACACCGAAGTTCTCCTTTAAGATCCAGTTATACTGGTAAACTGTCAAGATAAAAAGTATTTTTCAAATACTTTATATCCGTAAATATAGCTCATTGTGAAACTGTGGCGTATTTCTGTCTGCATTCTGTCTTTGTGTGTACCTCCCGTCTGATCTCCATTGCTCCTGTTTGCCTCCCAGAACCAGTACGAGAAGCACAAGGAGGTGAACACGGCGCAGGGTGTGAAAATCCTGGGGAAGGACCTGGAGAAGGCCCTGGCTGGGCTGCCCCTCCTGGTGGCCCACAAGGATGACGAGATCCCCGTGCTGAGGGTAAGCCACCGCCCCAACCACCAGCCAAATGCTGGTAAAATATGAAAGTGGCTGGTCTATTTGGACGCACAATAATAATAATTTACTGTTGAGTGACTGGTGAGTTTGATCATGTATTGGTCAGTGGCTGGTAAAAGTTACTTACTTTGCAAAGTTAATTTCCATCCTGGTAAGACCGCTCTCCTGTCCACCACCACACTGTGTGTGCTACACCAGAGATAGTCCAGGAAGTCCTATTAAAGGTCTTTGGTTGCAAGGCTTTCGTCCACATTTAGTCCATTTCTAAATTGGAATGTAACAGAGTTGTCACATTTCTGCCTGTCTTTCACGCATGTGGGGCAGGGGTGGCCTGGCAGATAAGGTACCAGACCTGGGACCAGAGGGTTGTAGGTTCAAGTCCTCCACATGCCAGAGGTGCCACTATGGTACCGTCCCCACACACTGCTCCCCGTGTGCCGTTGTCATGGCTGCCCCCTGCTCAGCTGTGTGTGCCGTGTGATGGGAATCAGTTTAGTCTGTCATCTTCAGGCTATGGTACTGTACACAGCACACAGAAATAAAAAATTACGTGTGTGTGTGGTCTATCCCATGCAGGACGAGCTGGTACGTGAGCTGAAGCAGACGCTGAACGCCATAAAGCTGGAGGAGAAGGGCGTGTACGTCCAGGCCTCCACTCTGGGCTCCCTGGAGGCCCTGCTCGAGTTCCTGCGCACCTCCAAAGTGCCTGTAAGTAGCTCACATGCCCCTAAGCATCCGCTAAAACAAGTACATTTAGATTGTCTTATTGCGAGCATCATTTGATCTGACTTGGGAATCAAACAATAACAAATAGGGTACCCACTTAAGACAGTGGTTCCCCACTATGGACATAGTGTTCTTTTTTGTGCTATTGTGTAACCCCTCTGCCCTTTGTCTGATTGCAGTATTCTGGCATCAACATCGGTCCTGTGCACAAGAAGGATGTGATGAAGGCCTCTACCATGCTGGAGCATGACCCACAGTAAGTTTAGTGTGCTGCTGATTTTTCATGACATTGGTAGAGGTAGCACAAGTGATCCAGTTATTATCATGGCACCTGTTATCTGCCATGTCCATTGCTGTTCCCCTTAAAGCGAGGCTTCGTCTGGTTAAAATAAAGTTACACCAATGGAATCTAAATTCAGCTTCTGTAAACAGCTGGGTTTGAGTAAGTGAGCTCATAATGTTATTCTATAAACAGATTTTTAACTTCTCCAACATCTGGCCGCTAATGGGCATGCTCATGCTAATGGAATTAAGTGAGTGATAATTGATTGTAATCATTACAGTTTTCATTCAATTAGACAAAGTTCTTCCATTCCTTTAACTTTCCTCAACTGTGTGTGGTCATACGAAGGAGGAGAATTCTCCAAATCTGTGTGTGTGTTTCTGACTTTGGCACACACGGAACTGGAAATGAATATCAGATCTCCCCTTTAAAATGTCATGTGGCCAGAATTGTGCCTGATGAGCAGGGGCTTTTGTTTGCAGATACGCTGTGATCTTGGCCTTCGACGTGAAGGTGGAGAGAGACTCGCAGGAAATGGCGGACAGTCTGGGCGTGCGCATCTTCAGCGCTGAGATTATCTACCACCTGTTCGACGCCTTCACCAAATACCGGGAGGACTACAAGAAGCAGAAACAGGAGGAGTTCAAGTACGTAGCTGCTCGCAAATGTGGTGGATTTACTGGACGTCCCATAAGTCAGGACCCATGGAGCAAAAAAAAAACATAAAATTACAAAATGGTCCCAAATTGAACTGCATAATGTGTCCAAAACTGCCTTACATGGTAGGCTCAAAGCAAAATAACTTAAACTCATTTCTTTCTAGTAAGTGATGTAAGGTATCTGTAGCATAATAAAAAAAATGAGGAATCCCACATAGGTTGACACATAATGTGTGAAACTCTGTAGATCAAGTCATTTAAAAAAACACAACTATTTAAGGTGTTGGCCAGGCAAAGACAGGGAGTGGGGTTCCTAGTCTGTGTACATTTGTGCGAGTTGGATTGAGTGTGAACATATGTTACTGTTCTCTTCCATTATAGGCATATTGCTGTGTTCCCTTGCAAGCTGCGAATCCTGCCCCAGTTCATCTTCAACTCTCGAGACCCCATCGTCATGGGCGTGACCGTGGAGGCGGGCGTCATTAAACAGGGAACCCCAGTCTGTGTGCCCAGTAAAGGAGTAAGTGTGTTTCTATGTGGGTTTCTATGTGTGTCTATGCCCATGCCCATGCATATGCCCATGAAGGTACCCCATCTGGAAATTAACTCATTGTGGTGTCTACTAACATTAACCAATCATGTCAATTTGATGAATACCATAATGGGCACTTCACCATTGGCTAAATTACCCATTATTGCTTGCCTGTGTTGGACTGTTTTAGTTTTGATTGTGTTGTTGTTGTTCCTTTGTAGCGACTTTGAGCTTCAGAAAGGTCCAATATAAATTCAACTTCTTTTAAATTACTATAACGTTTTTTAATATGTGATGGTAACAATGAGACAGTTGCATGAAAAAAAAAAACGTCTGTCTCTCATTTGCAGTTTGTAGATATTGGCATCGTTACCGGCATTGAGGTTAACCACAAAGCCGTCGACTCTGCCAAGAAGGGACAGGAGATCTGTGTGAAGATCGAACCCATTCCGGGAGAGTCACCTAAGATGTACGGCCGCCACTTCGAGGCCACCGATATCATTGTTAGCAAGGTAGGCATGACGGACACATTATAATGATGGTGGGAATGAGTGGTTGATGTGTATTTATTGTATGTCCTTATGTTGGGTAGTGATTTTATGACTATCTTGTGTCCCAGATTACTACTGATATTTTAAAATGGAATTGACACTTAAAAATGAATTACTTCTCTTAATGCATATGTCCGTGTTGATTGAATGATTTTCTGTGAAATGAATGAATGAATGTTGGAACATATAAATTTTTACTCTCCCTCTATTTCTGTTTGTAAGTCCAAATATTGTCAGTGCTCCTGAATTTTGTTGTATTTTCTTACAATGACAATAAAATCTCTACTCTAATCTCTCCTAGATTACACGTGCATCCATTGACGCTCTGAAGAACTGGTTTCGTGACGAGATGCAGAAGTCAGACTGGCAGCTCATCATGGAGCTCAAGAAGACCTTTGAGATCATCTGAGCCTCACACAAATGACTGGCCATGTCTGCAGACTCTCTCTCTCTCTTACACACACACACACACACACACACACACACACACACACACACACACACACACACACACACACACACCTACACACACACACACACACACATACATACACATACATATACACAGGCATAGATCCTGACTCTTTGCACACTCCGGAGATTTTGTCTCTAATGAAGGAGGCAAAGGGTTTGAGAGAGAGACACACACACACACAGTCTCCTACTCACAGCATCTCACACAGTCATACCATAATGGGGGGTTGGCAGTGCAGAAACCACCAACACCACCACCACCCCCAAACCCCCCCCCCCCCCCCCTACCCTGCTTTTGGGTGGGGATTGTAATGATAAAGCGGGAAAAAAGAAAGAAGAGAAAAGTGTTTTCTGTGAGAAACCGAACTACAGTATTTCCACTGTTTTTAACAGTGACAGACAAAAAAACGATTACACACTATTCCAATGTGCCTGTTCTTCTGACTTGAGTTTTTAGGTTGTCTTTTTTTTCTCTCTTTCTCTCTTCATTTCATGGCTGCCCTCTGCATAGCTGTGACGAAAGCCTGCTTCCTCCACTCCTGTCTGCACACGGCGTGTCCGGACGGGGGGGGGGGGGGGGTTGCAGGGGACTGGGGCTCTTACCTCACTGAGATTCACCCTCTGGGGGGTTTTAGATGTTTTAATATTACCTTCTCAGTGTTTCTTTCCTCCCTCCCCCCTCCAGATCCCCCCTTTTGTTTTGGAATGCTGATATTAACCAAGCAACCGATTAGGAGATTGAACTCTCGTCATAAAAGCATCCCCATGTGCGCTCTCACGCTGGTCTGCCTTGTGCCTGCTGGGTGTTTGTACCATAGGTAGAAAAATTAGAACTGTATCTGCGGTTTTTACAGTGAATGGGCAAGGAGACAAATGGCCACCCCCTCTCTACCTAAGCTGAAATGTAAAAGAAAGATTTTAAAAAATGGATATTCAAAATACCAATAAAGAAATGGCATATTTATAGAAAGGCCCAGGCCTGAGTTGATGGCAACTTTGAAGACTTGTGATCACACAGTGACGGAGGCGGACATCCCGAGTTCAGAAAGTAAAAATCCTGCCACATATTTGTTCCAGCCAATTCACTGAATCAGCTGATCCTAATCAACACACCTCTTCAGCCAGGTAGATGAGGTAATTTGTGAACTCACCTGTGTTGAGGCACAGGTAAAAGGAATATTCTGTTGGGATTTTTCCTTTCTTAAGCCAGTTTGTCTGCCTCTGCACAGTGATGGGGAAAACTCTTGATATGGTATGAATATAATTAATGGGTTTGAGAAAAAACAATTCTCAGCAACATTATTACGATAATTCTCTCTGTTAGCCATTGGTCATGTCAGTGGATTATCAGTTATGGGAAGCGTACTACAGCAATAGGTTGATGTTGGTTGTTGGTTTTATATTACCATTATAGAGAGTAGCACGTGTCATCCAGCAGGGGGCGCTAGACTACAATGATAATTACTACCAGCTCGTAATTATATCAGTAGAAATTAATTTTGAACTTCATGGTGATTTAAAAGAATTTCACTTTTTTAATGTTTGGGTAAAGATCACACAATTGCTATTTTGATAGGTTCTTACAGATAGATATTTTGTTTAGCTTGTAGCTTATCTAAAAAAGACCCAATATGAACAACAACGTAGTGGGGGAACAATATGCTTACAAACAAAAGGAGCTTAGTTACAATATGTTAAATTATTGCACTGTTACACATGACACTGAAAAAAACAGTTCAGTGGTTTGACAGATTGGGCATCGAGGTACTGCCAGAGACAGATAAGTATGTATTCTGGCTATGATGTCATCTGAGCAAGCATCAGAAAGAGCAGCTGATTCAGGTTTACAGGATAACAGAGGACAGTTGACAGTCTGCCAGTGGGAATCGTGGAGGGAAACCGGACCTGCCAGACAAATCTAAACAACTCGTCATAGCGTCCAGGAGGAGGGATCACTGGAGGAGGGTGCACCAAATATCGCACTCATGTAGCCGGTGGTAGATGTGTGTACTAAAGACTAACCACTGTTTTAATCCGTTTTGGGCGCTTCTTTTTCTTTTCACTAACAAAACGTTACACGTTGTGATCTGTGAATGTGGCCATGAATCCCGCTGAACAGACAGTTACGTGGCTCATTACGTTAGGTGTTCTGGAATCCCCGAAAAAGACCATCTCAGATCCTGAAGGATTTTTACAGGCATCTCTCAAAGATGGGGTGGTGCTTTGCAAGCTGTTGGAGCGACTGCGCCCAGGCTCCGTCGAGAAAGTAAGGTTAAATGTAGCCTATATTTTGGGCCTTGGTTATTTTAATGTTTACGCACCCTGCTGTCAATGTGTTCGCTTTACCATGTTCATCTCGCCAGGGAGACAGTACATTTGTGTTATAACATTGGGGTTATTGCCCAGATAACAGGAAATGCCATAGGACAAGCCGTAGCTACCCTACATATAATACCAAATAACTAACTAGATTGGCCAGAAGGGAAGTGAATTGGGTTATCCATTTCCGTCACCTAAACATAATTTTATGTCGTTATCTAGACCCTTTATCGGTGTACAGACAGAACCATTTAAATACCGAGGATAGTTGTATTCTTCTGTTGTAAAACTTGTAAAACCTGTGTAGTGGGCCACAGGCTACAGCATTTGAACAGTGGTGATTTAGGACATTTATTTTAGATCACCGCGCGTAACTGATCTTTAGGGGGTTCATCCACATGAGCTCGCCGCCATTGACAGAGATCATTTGAGGGGAGGAATACCCCAAATTTAAAGCAACAGTACCATAGGCTAAACTGTGGACGCAACATCAGACAGTCCGTCTATCCCATGGAAGTGTTGTCAGCCTTTATTGACCCTTATGACATCTGTAAGTATACGCTACCGTGTACTAATCATAAAAAAATAGATGCACGGAAACGACCAATTTCGACAGTGTCTAAATGCTAAGAATA
This sequence comes from Coilia nasus, assembly GCA_027475355.1. Taxonomy (NCBI): domain Eukaryota; kingdom Metazoa; phylum Chordata; class Actinopteri; order Clupeiformes; family Engraulidae; genus Coilia; species Coilia nasus. The sequence continues at coordinate 21,910,657 of CM050220.1, read as the reverse complement.
ATCCCAGTGACGAGTAACACTGTCTAACAAATATAACACGCAAGATCAGCTGCATGACCTCTGCAGAAAAACAAAACAAAATGATAGCCATGCACTCATCAAAGGCTGATTATGCCGTACGCTTTTATTTAAATCTACCAACTCTGATACAGAATAGCAATAAAAGTATCAAATGAAAGTAGCACAGCTTAGTGGAGTAACACTTGCCTACCAAGCTATGATTACATTTACCAAATGACTTCAACAAATGGACCAGAAAAGAGGTGTTAATTTCCAGCCCTTCTGTAGACAGGCTATCACTGGAAAGGAGAGCGCATAGGACATACCAGCACTTTTGTACCGCAAACAATAATTCTTGATTTCTGATAAAGGTAGATTAGTCGCTTTTCACAGGCATAATAAATTGATCTGTTTTAGCGTGATTTTTCGCACATAAATTAGCCACGCGTCAAGCTAATGTATACACCCAAACAGCGAATATGGAATAACAGAAACGTCATTTCCTCTTTTCCAACGCCTACTTCCCGATTCTTACTAGTTTTGCTCCATGCAGATTGTAGTATTATTATTGCAGGATACATGTCATCTGCGCCAGCACATAAATATCTATAGTGGTCTCAGTTTTGAATGACAGTAAATCTGGTTCACGACTTGCAAAAAGTACGGATCGGGGTTGGTAACGCGGTTCGTTTTTTCGTCATCACAGATTTGCCAGGAACCGAGAAACGACTCCGACTGCCTGAGCAATATCAGAGAGTTTCTCAAAGGCTGTGCTGCATTTCGCGTGGAGGTAAGTGTTATTATTTTGAATACATTATCAGACAATCCAGACGACCAAGAAAATAGATTTCAAACTAATTACAGTCGCCATTAGGCTAATATAAAATACATCTACACACCTAAGGACAGCCGGTGGGGGTGTGCAGGAAATGATCTTTTTTGATTTACATAGTTTTGGACCATATTGTCAATAAAGCCTATCGTAGATTAATCAGCTTTGTATGCATGTCTGCAAGTGAAAAATAATCTTAACGCTGTTGTGGCATGAAGTGAGCGACTCCTTAGTGCTGTCACTGTTTGTCCGGATTTACTCTACCTAGCTGCCATCTGTAGCCTGTGGGCCTGGTCTCCTGTGGAGAAATGTGAGACATTGAATTAGCTCTATACCTTGTTTCTTACATGTTAATGTCATTTTACTAACATTACAAACGTGTATTGTGTCACTTGAAACTTCTGAACGCAAGATGGTTGTATTAACAGAAAACAGTAGTAATCGTATAATGGACTCTGACACTGGCCATACCCCCACCTGCCGTTTGTGCTGAAGTGACAGATGGAGTTGAACATTCCCTCCTTCGCAATGCTCTCGCGGTGCCCGGAACCCTAGTCAGGTGCATGGCCAGGTCACCACGAAATCATCATCATCATCATCATCGTTATCAGATGGCTCTTGTCAGGATTAATGACATTTCAGATTTCACTAACAGCGTAGTGCTGTAGCCTAATATGTTATGGAATGTTGTCTCGGGCTACGGAATCACATTGTGCTCTAGGGCCTATTTTGCGCTGGCGTGAATGGACATGTTGAGTGTTCAAAAATATTTCATAATCGTTTGTACCGACGAATAGCTGTCTTACAGAGCAGGAAAAATATTTTGACAACAACTGTGTAGGCGAGGAATAACAAACTTTTTAATTTTTCATGTCACAGTTCTACATGTATTTTATATGTTACTGCAGGAAGAAGTGGAGCATATTTGTGCTTTGCGTGGCGTCGTAGTAGCCCTTGTCAGATTTTAAAGTGTGTTATCAGAACTCTTATCAGTTTCATACATTTTATCTTTTTTTAATCAGCCTATTGCCTGGGCGGCAACTGCCATATCTTCATCAAATATATATATATATTTTATATTAAACATATACGTATAGCCTACCCATCATCATATGTTCTCAGAACCTCTGAGAAGCATTCTGTGGACCTTCTTGTGGGGGTGGCATGTGGTATGGGGCTCTGCTGAATATTCTACTCCCTCCTCCCCCTTCTGTCTCCGCCACTGACTTCGACCCTGTGCAGCAGTGACAAGATTCATACAAACCCTCTTTTGTGCCTTGAACAAGTACTATTATGGATGACGGGCCCTTCAACATTGCTCTTGTTTCTTGTCTTGGCTCTCCTCTCGCTCTTCATGCATAGTCTATTAGCAAGAGTGTGTGTGCCACCACATAAGAATGAATGCCGTTATGGCAAAGGTCTGACCATTATTCACCTGTTAAATCACGTGCCTATCAGATTAATATGAACAACTGATCTTTAACTCGAAAGATAGTGGTTTTATTAATCTGCGCTTGGACATCCTTGTTTCAGACAGGACAGTTTAAGGCAAGTATAAAATCCTGCCTCTGCCTTTGCACTTAAAGGAGAAGTTCAGTGTGAATCAAACTCATAGCCCTGTTAAAGTTCAATGGCTGTAGTAACTGTTGTATTGACATGTTAGTGAAGGCTCTGATAATTGGTTAAGTTGAAGGATCTGTTAGCCACCCAAAGAGGGGGTGGGATATGATGCCAATTGCCACAACATTGTCCACCTGCTGAAAAAAAGGTTACCTGAAGGTTAATCAAAATTAAGTCAGCACAAGAAATAGCTGATTTGCTTCAGTGCATAAGAACTTAGCCATTGATCTATTTCAAGCCACAGAAAAGCTCAGCAAAGTTTGCTGATTGACAGTTTTGCATTGGGCTGACCTCATGGCATTAGACCCATTCTGTCTTTTACTGACAACAAGAGGAGTACCACGGGGCAATGATCAAAACGGTGTGTGTGTGTGTGTGTGTGTGTGTGTGTGTGTGTGTGTGTGTGTGTGGGTGTGGGTGTGGGTGTGGGTGTGGGTGTGGGTGTGGGTGTGTTTGTGTGTGTTTTTAGTAGTGAGATGAGAGAACACAAGTCGGATGGCATTAGTGATTGCTCTCTGTGTGTGAACAGTAACAGATTAGACAGACGGTAATCTGCCACAGTCTGCTTTTAGGCCCAGAGAGGTCAGATGGTCAATGTGTGTGCCTGTGTGTGTGTGTGTGTGTGTGTACATGCACATTTGTGTCAGGAGTAACATTATGGTTGTCATGTGTAAAAGTTAAATAGGGCTGTGTAATAATGCTTTGTTGAGGTCAACCATGTATCTGTGGTTTATGGGTAGCTACAATTGCCCTCAGAATAGAACACAATGGAAATGAAAGAATAAGAAGGCAATCCCAGCTTTAGAGAGTAAAACCCAGACACGTATGAGGAGTCCACGGGATAAACGGGCATAGTCACAAAATTACATTTTTCAAGTTACTGCCCCTATGGATAGATTACATTACATTAGGGCTGCTCAATTAATCCAATTCTAATTGTGATAATGATTTCAGGGCCAAACGATCTCACAACACATAAAATCGAGGGGAACAATGTTTTTGTCCTAATTATTTTCTACTGTTTGTACTGTACATTAGATGTATACATTAGACATTTCTACTGTTTGTACATTAGACATCAAAGGAGATGTTTACAAAGAAAGGTATTAGGGAAAATCCGAAGGTACAAGAATGTTTTTTTCGAAATGTTTTTGAATACATTTTTAATAAATGAAGCATGTTACTGAGGAAAACAAAATAATCGTTTGAATAATCGTGATTTCAGTTTTGGCCCAAATAATCGTGATTCTAATTTTTTCCATAATCGAGCAGCCTTACATTACATTACACTTAACTGACACTCTTATCCAGAGTGACTTACAGATATTTACAGGGTTTCAGTTACAGTCCCTGGAGCAGTGTGGGTTAGATGCCTTGCTCAAGGGCATCTCAACCATGGGTAGGGTGGGATTTGAACCGGCAACCTTCCGATTGCAAGAACAACTCCATAACCACTAGGCCACAGCTGCCCAAAGTTAGTCATCAGACGGGTAGCTAATACCTGGATCAGCTAATGATTAAAATGCCTTATTTAAAGTGCACAGGCAGAAGGAATACATGACTGGAGTTTTACTCAGAAGCCGGGATGGCCACCTCTGATAAGACTATCTCACTCTAACAACAAATATCTACACACTACACACACACACACACACACACACACACACACACACACACACACACACACACACACACACACATATTTAATACCAGGATGCGCTGTGAATTTGGCTTGTGCTCCTCTGTGATGGGGAGAGCAGTCTGTGGGTATGTGAGTAGAAGAGCTTGTTTGGGGGTTTGTTTACGGCCACCGCATTTTCATATGCACATTATAGGCTATTGATACTTCTGTGGCTGAAGTTATTTTAGGAGGATGGACGAGAAGAGATTAGGATACAGTTCTGAATAATGGCTGTAATGTCTTGGCAGGCTGTATGCCTAAATACTCTCTTCTATTCTAATTTGTCCTTTAAAGCAATACGCCACCCCCAGATGAAAGTGAGTCTGTTCCCGCAGTCCCTAGGGTTGGATAAGTGGGCAGAAGCGTTTTCTAGAAGACCCAGCCATTGTCTGAATCTGGCAGCACTGACCTTAGCTTTGCTTAGCATAGTTGCTGTAATCTATTATTGCCAACTAGCACACTGTGGCAAAAGTGAATCAATTCACTCGAATTTTTTTGCAATTACTTCTCGTGACCTGTGCATTCAGATTGAGTGTAAATGACAATGCAAATTAACACAAAAGGATTGACCAAGCAGCATTTACATGGGGGAGTATATTCCGCGAAAGCACAGGCGAAGCACAGGCGAAGCACTGCTGAAAGGCGCAAAGACACCACGCAGCACCTGGAAACCCACCATCCCCCGACCTCCGTCAACATACAAGTTGTTACTGGTAGACAGTGAGACTGTTACAGTTTTTAGAACTTTTTCTCATATACTGAGTAAAATGGCTATTTGCTGTGTAGCAAAGGGCTGTGAGAACAAGCAGAGGACATACACGAACACAGTGTTTCACAGAATTCCAAAACCTGTGGAACGAGGAAGGCTGTGGCTTGCAGCCCTCGGCATTCTATCGACAACACCGGAGGAGAAAATAAATCAATACCGTGGTGTGTGGTGTCTTTGTGCCTTTCAGCATTAAGTAACTGTGTGCTGCAATAAGACTCCTCTGGTACTCACAGCTGTGGCATGGCTTTTTCTAATTAACAAACGTATGTCCCTTTGTTGGCTTTTTTCTTATTCACTCATTTTTCCGGCTATTTTCTTTCATTGACTAATGGAGGCAATCAGGGTAGAAGAGCATGTTCACGTGCAACTCGGAGTGACCTATCGTATTTCAAAAACAGCAAGTACTAAACGGCTTCTCGCGGAATGACACCTTTAAGGATCTTACTGTTGGACAGAATCATTTACAATCACAGAATCGTTTACAATGAACTGAGATAGTTAAAAGACACTTCTCAATTTTTGCTACCGTGTTCATCATAAACAATAATAAAATGCCTGTTTATCTCCCTCTCTGTTGGTATTTGCAGACGTTTGAAGCCAATGACCTGTTTCAGGGACAGAACTTCACCAAGGTATTAAATTCCTTGGTGGCGTTGAACACCGCTACTGCAGGTAACAACTTCTTTCCAGTCTCTGGAACATTCCATGTACATGTGTTTGTGTAGAGGGTTGGGTATGTTTCTGTGACGGATCTCCTAGAATGGAAGAAACCACTTTGGTGTTTAAATATGTGTGGATCTTTGTTATTCTTGTATTGAATATGCCTCTCCCTACTCTGTGGTCTGTATTAACTAAGTAAAGTAAAATACACTACATTGACCCCAAGAGGAAGTTTGTCTTGGGCTTCACAGTCACTGTATCATAGACTTACACAGCTCATACATAAATAAAAACCTACAGTGACCTATACAGCATCATGACACCACAGAAACACAAACAGACAACTCAGTTAGAACTGTGACCTGCATAACATAAGAGCCTGCTATCTGTTGATGAGTATATCTTTATAGTAGCTGGTATAAGGGAGTTTTTATATTTATTTAATCTGCAGTTTTGTGTCCTAAAGCGTTTACCAGAGGGTAGCAGGACAAAATCCTAAAGCAGGATGTGTGTGGGGTCGTCTAAAACCTTCAGTTCTTCCTTGAGCACTGACTTTTCGTCGAGACACTGCATGTAGCCCAGGTCTGGGTGACCTACAAACTTCAGTGCAGTTTTGGCCCAACTCCCCAACTTGGATTTCAACTGAACTGTCAGATTACCATACCACGCTTGCATGCCATACTGTGTCACACTCTCTAAGATCATTGTAAAAATAAAGACAGGAGCCTACTGCTGACACCATACAGTCTCAATCTTCTTAAAAAATACATCCTGTGCTGGAGCTGAGTGCAAAGGCTTTCTATATGGACGTGCCATGTGTATGAACAGTCCATAAAAACACCAAGGTACATGAAGAGATCTGACGTATGGGGGTGTTATGGATGCCCACCGGATGTGATTCAGAAACCGCTCTAGAAGCTCTAGAATCAAATATGATTTTTTTCAGATTTGTTTATGTTGACAACAAGATGATGGGCATCACACAAATCTACAAACGGTTTGATTTCTGAATGGTAGGATGCTGTGTCCTGATGCCTATGTAATAGCCTCAAGATTACAGTGTCATCTGAAAATGTAATGATATAGTAACGTGAGTGTTTACCTCTCTCTCTCTCTCTCTCTCTCTCTCTCTCTCTCTCTCTCTCTCTCCCTCTCCCTCTCCCTCGCTCCCCACCTCCCTCCATCTCTCTCAGATATCGGGTTGGGTGGAGACTCTGTATGCAGGCATCACTCCTCCACCCATCGGATAAAGTCTTTCGAGTCACTCTCCTCCCAAACCTCCCACAGCCGCTCCTCCAGACCGCCCCACAACCAGTATCGCAGTCTGGTGAGTGAGGGACATGCTTCCATTAAAAAAAAACATTTTCCATTTCCATTAAATAAGCATGAAAAAAACTTATAACAAAGTCCCTGGTATTCAAAATGAGGCATTGATAATTTTGTAAGTGTTCACATCATTTATAAAAAAAGAGTGTTTTACAGGCTGTAGTTTCTGTAGTTTCTTCGGGATATCTGTGCTAAAACCCAGCCGAAGGGTATAATATCTAAAGAGTTATGCTCAAGATACTGTACAACATTCTTATCGTGTAAAAGCTTATGACACTACTACAAAACTGGTAGACATCCCAGCGTCTAGAACAAAGCTTAGTTATAAATCCTTTATTTAAACATACATATGACCTCCAAGGCATTTATTGTATTCAGTGCAGAAATAACACTGAAATCAAAATGCAACTTTTATTGTTCTATTTCTACAATTTGGCCATAATCTGTAAAAAGAATCACGAGAGCCTCTTGTGGTTTAGCTGCCAGCCTACACTGTGGTGGTAGTGTACGTGCAAGTAAGTTTAAAAAGTAAAACTAGGCATAGTCTGTTTTCTAGGGCAGTTCTCTTCGCCCAAAATATTTCATGTCAAAAAATAAATGATTCATAAGGTTTCATCTTGGAGGGGGAGACGTTTCAATTTAAAAGCCAGACTTCGGTCTCTGCATTTAGTTTTGTGCCCCGGCTGCAGAGATTAAGACTCTGCCATGTATTTCTTGAAGGAATTTCATTCTGCCTGTCAACTGTACACACTTCTCTAATTAGCTGATCTGTCTATCTGATGGTTTTTGTACTCATTTGAATCAGCTGGATCAGAAAATGATTGGATCAGATCAAGTGACCAGAGGTTTTAATTCTCTGAAGCTGGTCTTTCCCTCTCTGGTTACCCTCCACGCATCTAATTGCTAACTCATAATAGACATCCTGCATCAGTGGTTTAGGTTGTTGTCCTTGCATCACTGAGTAAACATCGGGGTTCATCACATAAATTATTAAGGAAACTGTACAGCTCAAGTTTGTTTTTATAAAATAAGTTATTTTCTAAACCTTGTGAAAAGATGGATGAATGAATGCTTTATTTATCCCTAAAGAAATGAAGAAATGGAGGGAATAAGAGGGAAGAGAAATAAAACTGAGAAAAAGGAAATAAAGAATAAGAAAAAACCCTGGTGTACATATTACCTGTTGTCTTTGCACAGAAATTCTGTCTGATTTTGTGCTGCATCACCAAGTCAAGTGACTGTGTGTGTACATTTGGCAAATGAAGCGGTTCTGATTCTTTATTCTGCATTCCGCACCTCACCCTTGTGTCTGTGGCATCTCAAGGACATGTCTGAGAGCGGGGGGCCACAGCTGGTGGTGAAGGCACGCTTCAACTTCCAGCAGACCAACGAGGACGAGCTCTCCTTCTGCAAGGGCGACATCATCCAGGTGACGCGCCAGGAGGAGGGGGGTTGGTGGGAGGGCTCGCTTAACGGCAAGACCGGCTGGTTTCCCAGCAACTACGTGCGCGAAGTCAAAGGTACTGCCAAGTGTCTCTCCTCATAGACGTGTGTGTGTGTGTGTGTGTATGTGTGTGTGTGTGTGTGTGTGTCTGCCTGCCTGCCTGCCTGCCTGCCTGCCTGCCTGCCTGCCTGCCTGCCTGCCTGCCTGCCTGCCTGCCTCCCTCCCTGTCTGTCTGTCTGTCTGTCTGTCTGTCTGTCTGTCTGTCTGTCTGTTTCTGTTTGTGTGTGTGTGTGTGTATATGTCTGTGTGCCTGCTTGTGTTATTGTTGTATGTGTGCAGATATATCCATGTTGGCTGTATTTGTGTAGTTGTTGTATGTGTTGGTTTGCGTGTTAACTGTACGTCTAATAGATCATGATTGTGTATGTGTTGGTTTGCGTGTGCCTGACTGAGGTCTTTGCTGGGAATAATCCTCATGCAAATTTAGGAATTTAACATGCATTAAAATGAAATAGTGATATGGTGATATCAGATCTACTTTTTCTTTATCTCTCTCGTTTGTGCTGCTTTAAGCTTTAAATATGAAAGGCCAGCCAGGCACCACAAAATATTCACTGTCCATTTTTCTAGAGGAGATGACATAGGAAGATAGTCCAGGGAAAATATTTCCTGTTTGTTTTTAGGTGGGGCACTTTTTGATGCCTCACTTTGTGTTTTGCCGTCTGCTCTCTAGCGCAAGAATTCGCTCTGAAAAAGCTGTGATGTATAAGCTGGGAGACCACACAAATCTGACCGTTTTTGTTGTGTTTGCTCCAGCTATTGTGTCTGGAACCTCTCCCATTTTGGGGGAAAAATGGTTTGCACCAGGCCAAAAATGAACAGGGTCTATCGCAGTCATTTATGCGATATGAGGTGGGATTTGAATACAGTGACAGACAGCGCCGAACCTACTGTTGTAGCACTTTTAAACAACCAGAATGGTTCTTGCTGTTGTGGAACTGTGCCTTTGAAGAATTTGCTTCGTATACTTTAAAATGTATGACATTTTTAAATTTCTCTGTTAAATGCAAATAAGGTTGAGTTTTTTTTAGAGAGAGAGGGAGAAAGAAAGAGAGGGAGAGAGAGATACACAGACACACAGACAGACACACAGAGAGATAGAGGTGACTCTAAGCAACCATAAGCACCCCAATCCACTAAAAGGATGAGTTACAGTGAAGGGGAGTGCGTTATTGACCACAAGGACCGCTGCCAAGACTGAATTAATTCAGGCCAGCAAGGCTTTAGTCTACTGCCAGCAGTATGAGCTCATATTCAACCATTAGAATATTAAACAGCATAATCTGAGAGGTCACACATCTTAAATTTGGCTCGAAGGGATTCTTCATTAATCTTCAGTAAATAGAATGAATAAAGGGTAGATGCTGATTCAAACCAAACAGCTGGATGTATCATTAGCTATTTGTGGCGTCACGTATTCATGTGTGCATGTTTGCATATCCACATGTGTGTGAGTGTTTGTGTGTATCTGTGTGTGTGTGTGTGTGTGTGTGTGTGTGTGTGTATGTGTGTGTGTGTGTGTATCTGTGTGTGTTTGGTGGACAACAGGCCAGTTGTGATGGAAAAGCAGGAAGGAAAGGCTCAGCTCCACACAAAGACAGGAAAAGAGCCCCCACCAGAGGAAGGCAGCTTCCTCTCCCATCCCCGAATATTCCCCCCAAAGTCCAGCTATTGTCACACACCCCTTTGTGCCCATTCAGTCATGTACCGTTAAGATCTCCTCCATATAAATGACCACTGCAGCAGTGAAGCCCACAGAGCTGTGGATAGATACGGATGGACATAATCACATTCAGGGGGTGGAGGCCGGGTCTCTGGCTACATTCTTTCATTAGCAGAAGAGGCCTGTGCCTCAGGTTAGAGATGGATAATGCAGCACAACCGAAGATCTCATTTCTCCTCGGTGCACACAAACAATGCTGCCCGTTCCTTCCTGAATAAACGGCCAATGTTATATATATTCTCTCTCTCTCTCCTCTCTCTCTCTCTCTCTCTCTCTCTCTCTCTCTCTCTCTTTTTTGTTCCCCTCAACAAAGTGTTCCAAAAGGTTTCAACTCGGACTACTCTCCATCTAATGGAGATAAAATGGAGTCCAGATGTTCCTTCGAGTGTTTGACCCAATTTCATTATTTCATTCTCTCTCTCTCTCTCTCTCTCTCTCTCTCTCTCTCTCTCTCTCTCTCTCTCTCTCATTTTTCTCTCCCTCTCTGTCCTTTTTGGTTTCTACTAGACAAATCAGTTTCACCCAAGTCCGGCACACTGAAGAGCCCACCCAAAGGGTCTGACATCAATGCCATTAACAAGACCTACTACAATGTGGTGAGTGGTGCTTGTGTTTATGTGTGTGTGTGTGTGTGTGTGCGTGTGTGTGTGTGTGTGTGTGTGTGTGTGTGCAAACCTGATTTCCCGCCGGTTCACTGGTAAACGTTGGCTGATGGCAAGACACACAGTGCCCTCTGCTGCTCTCTATACCACACAGACAGCTAAGGAAACACACACACACACACACGCACACACACACATGCCCAAATACATACAGGGAGCCATACAGGGTTAGCTACACCTAAGCAGTATGTGGTAATCCCAGAAAGAATGTTCTGCTTAGTGAAAATGTGTAAAACGCAACACCACAAACCTTAGTTCTAGATATTTGATTTTATCATAGATGTACATGGTACTTACTTGCTGAAATGTATTTTTCTCTCTATGATACATAGGGGGAAAATACAATCAAATCAAAATAAAAAAAGCTTTTTAAAAGATACATTCACATGAGCTTGTCATGCTTCACCTGTCATTTTTATTTTGCCTATACTTACTTGCAGCAGTGTGAAGAGATGTAAGGCACATGAGAGGGTAATATCATTTTGGCTTGAAATACTTCTGGTCAAGCTCCCAAAACTAGCCTGAAAGCGCACATCATATTTTCTTTGTTTCCAAATGCATATGTACATATAAAATAATAGCTGTGCATAGAAATGTTAAGTAACTCCCTGACCTAAATCAGCTTAACCACCACCACCACCACCAGCAGACAGCTCCCGCCCTGTGTCCCCTGCCTGGCTGTGTGTGTGTGTGTGTGTGTGTGTGTGTGTGTGTGTGTGTGTGTGTGTGTGTGTGTGTGTGTGTGTGTGTGTGTGTGTGTGTGTGTGGGGTGGGGGAGAGATAGAGAGTGTGTAATATAGGTCAGTTTTTCCGTCTCACTGGACTTGAGGACAGCTGTGCCGGAGGCTGTGTGTTGTCTGTCTGGCTTGTGCGTTTTTCTCTGGTGGTGGTCTGCACACTGACTCTCTCTCGCTGTCTGCTTCTCCCTCCGTGTAATCGATCAGTTTTATCGCCTCATCCCCTCTTTTCCTCTTTTTTGCTTCTTTTTTATCTGTTCCCATCACATCTGGCCCTGTCCCAACTGCTCTTGTCAACTTTCATCTCTCTTTTCATCTTTCATCATCCCTTTTTTCTCACACTTACCCCACCCCTGCCTTTCTGCCCTGCTTTGCTCTGTAAGAATGTTCCAGAAATGTTTACTCTTGATCAGGTTTCTCTACCGCCAACAGAGACCTGATGTGATGCTTCATTTTTCTAGAGAGGCACATCAGCAGGGTGTTCTGTTTGACTTGTACTCAATAACACCGGCACCCCCATCCCCCTACTGTCCCACAGCAAATACACACACTGCTCCCATGAAGACAGCGTATATGGCTATGTCCGAAACAGGAAGCTAGTGACTTGCTGCTGCCTTGCTGCCTTCACTGTCTAAGGGCTGATTCCCACCAAACACTCTCCGTATACAGCACGTAGAAAGCAAGTGCCAGTTTTCTGTCCGTATTCGTTTAGAATGCACG
>CM050220.1:21890923-21895923 GCA_027475355.1 Coilia nasus | reverse complement strand
CAGTGATGGTCAACCTGGCTGCAGAAGCTACAATCCAACATATTCCAAGTGACCTGCTTGTATATGGATTGATTTGCTTAATGACTTTTGTACCTGACTGAAAATAGTATAGTCGTAGAGTTAGAATTAGCTGATTTAAACAATGGCAGGAATAAATACACAATACTAAATTGTAGCCTCTGAAATCAGTGAACCCTAGCCTGGGCCTGTCCATACTGCCTATGACACTGCAGAGAATTTTGTGTTCAAGTCAGTCTGGCCAACCGTAGTATTCTCGACTGTTCCTTTGCCTGAGAAATCAGGCACCAATGAAAAACCAACGGTACACATACGTCATCGTAATCAGTAGTCTGATTGGTTGTAGCTCTGTCTAGTAATACACAGAGGCATTTGATAGATGCCCATAAGATATCGCCTCTGAGAACTACCCGTCTATGGGATCTTTGCCAGACCAAGACCAAGCTATGAGCTTGGTCTGACAGCCATGCTAAGCCAAGTTAGCGCATCACAGGGTACAAGGTCTCCAGGAAAATAGAATCAAATTTGTTTATGTGTGTGTCTATGTTCATGTGTATGTTAGACTGCCAGAGAGCCAGCAGAGGATAGGGGGCTTCTTCCTGAACCAGATGCCCCAGATGAGGAGTCTGTACGTGGCCTACTGCTCCAACCACCCCTCCGCTGTCAGTGTGCTCACCCAGCACAGGTGCTTACCAACACCAGAACCGTCCGTATTTTTCACATGTGGACCTTTAAGAGGCAGACATGAGTACCAGAAAATAATAATCCTATCGGAATGATTTAACTTCAGAGTATATGTGTACTTTTATGTATTTGGGTGTGTGTGTGTGTGTGTGTGTGTGTGTGAGTGAGACTATATGTCTCTTGAATGTATTTGTGTATGTGTGCGTGTGTATGTGTGTTAGACTATATGTCTCATGTATGTATGTGTATGTTTGTGTGTGAGTGTGTGCCTCTATCAAGAGACACTATATGTCTCTTGAATGTATTTGTGTATGTGTGTATGTGTATGTGCATAGGACTATATGAGACATGAGTACCAGAAAATAAGAATCCTCTTGGCATTATTTAACTTCAGAGTGTATGTGTACTTGTATGTATTTGTGTGTGTGTGTGTGTGTGTGTGTGTATGTGTGTGGGTGTGTGTGTGTGTGTGAGACCATATATCTCTTGAATGTATTTGTGTATGTGTGTATGTATATGTGTGCGTGTGTATGTGTATGTGTGTAAGACTATATGTCTCATGTATATATTTGTGTGTGTGTGTGTGTGTGTGTGTGTGTGTGTGCGTGCGTGCGTGCGTGCGTGCGTGCGTGCGTGCGTGCGTGCGTGCGTGCGTGCGTGCGTGCGTATGTGTGCACGCATGTGCAGTGAGGAGTTGGGTGAGTTCATGGAGTCCAAGGGGGCCAGCAGTCCAGGCATCCTGACCCTGACCACAGGCCTCAGCAAGCCCTTCATGCGCCTGGACAAATACCCCACCCTGCTGAAAGAACTCGAGAGGCATGTGGAGGTGAGGGGCTGTGTGTGCGTGTGCGTTTATGGGTGTGTGCGTTTGTGGGTGTGTGCGCGTGTGTCAATTTTGTGAGTGTGAACTGTCAAATTTGTGACCTTGTGTACATTTATTTTTAAAGGTGGACAGAAATAAGAAATTACATGTCTGTGTGTGAAAGAGAAAGAGCTGATGTGTGTGTGTGTGTGTGGACCTTGTTGTCATCTCTTGTTGTTTTGTTTTTACAGGAGCACCACCCTGACCATCTGGACCTGCAGAAGAGCATGACTTCCTTCAAAGCCCTCTCTGTAAGTCAACATGGCGGCAGCCATCGCCTCTGGTCACTCTTTACTTTAAATGATTTTATGCTTTAAAAAATGACTTAAAGAAAACACCATCAAACCCCTTCATAGAAAATTAGAGAAAAGATGATTTAAAGAAAACCTTTTTTTCTAAATGTCATTTCAAGGTGTTCCATATTTTTCCTTGACATTAATAAATTAGTCAAGGCAATAAACAGTTCCTGTACTGTTTTAACATATATGGGTTGTCTTCAGCGCAAGTCTGGAAACAACATGAGCTTAACATTCAAACAGAGTAGATATAAATCAGTACACAGACTGGCTCACACAGTGTGTGTGGTGTAGTGGTATATTTAAGAGAGGCTACTTAAATGCCAGTCACCAAGGGCAACCTAATGAATGTTACACCCAGAGCTCAGATTTAGTGCCTGCCCGACAGCCTCTCAGCATCCCAGATCTCCCAGCATTCCTTAAAGGGGCGGTCTGTGTTTTTTCTTTCTTTTTTTTTATTTTAAAGGGGCAGCCCATCTGCCAGGGCACTTAGGTGTGAAAAAGTAGGTTTGTACAACTTTGTCAAGCTGATTTTAGTAGACTATACAGCCAGTGATGCATTCTGGGTTGAAAGAGATGGATGATGGTTCGAAATTGTGTCAGATTTGCCCGAAGGTTGTGAGGATGTCATCAAACTGCGACCGTATCACATGATGTCAGATTTGTTTTTGATTTCACTGTCATATTTTAACTGTCACCCCTGCTTCCACCAGCAGTTCAGGTTGACATTTGCAGACACACACACACAGACGAAATTGCAACTCAAATACAGATACCACCTTACTAGCTAAAGAACCGGGCTCCTGCTGATGATATAAGAGCCCTATGGGGACAGTGAAACACGAGCTGTTTGTCCCCTTCCTGTTTTTCAGCTACTGTATGTGGGGTCTCCCTCTACGGCTCCAGTTGCACAGAACGTCCAGTACATCCACTGAGCGCCACAGCTCTGTCCTACAAAGGCAAAGTTCAGAAACTACGTGAACATTCACTCAGAAAATGCCTTCAAAGTTGTTATACAGCCCAGTCCAACATGCTGTAGGTATAATAGTGGTGATGCTTTTATGTACTTTCTTAATAGGAAGAAGCAAGGCGTTTAATGACAAGACAAAGGAGGTGTTATAAGTCGATTTCAAGTCTAAACTTGTCTTGTCTAAAGTTTTGAAAAAATATGTAGTTAAGGTCTGTTCGCACCAAGAACTATAACGATAATGACAACCATAACTACAACAATATGGGCGTGCACACTGAAGAACGACATTTTAACCGCAACATTCTCTTCGTGATTTAAACATCTATAATAGAACATGACATCCTCTGAATCCTGCTGACAATGCTTTTATAGTTAATAAAATCGCTCTGAAAGTGATCCCAATGATATTTTTGTTAGACTCTTCACACCAACTTCTACTCTGATTAATCCTTCTCCCCTTAGTTTGTTTTTCCACTTGTCTACCCTGTCTGTCTTCCCACATATGATTATGTTGTGCGGAACATCACTGAGTTTACAGACCCAGTGTGGGTTTACTGATGAGAGACAGGTTGACTGAGAAGAATAGCAGAAATCTGTGCCCAACTGTTACATTGTTTCAAGTGTACGTGTGCATCATATGTTTCATAGCCTTGCTTTTATAAATCAGAGAACCATATATTTCAGCTGCTCTTAAAATTCAGCCAGCTCCTGCAGTAAATGTCCTAACCATACACCGTGTTTTACTTATAGGGGTTTGTGTCGTAATCTGTTGTATGTTTGTGTGACAGTATCTCAGATGAACTTTAAAGATAATTAGGATACATGTAGTATTGTTATGCATTAGGATATGTTATTAGCAATCAGGACATGTTGTTAGGAATCAGGACATGTTGTTAGGAATCAGGATATGTTGTTAGGTATCAGGGTTTGTTGTTAGGAATCGGGATGTGTTGTTATGAATCAGGATGTGTTGTTTGGTATTGGAATATGCTGTTATAAAGCAGGATATGTTGTCAGGGCAATGGATTGCTCTGGTGTGTACCTGCATCCACATAATGTTGGTTCACATACAAAGGCAACGAGGGAAAGAGAGAAAGAGGGAGGGAGGGAGGGAGAGAGAGGGGGGGGGGGAGGGAGAGGAAGGGAGGGAGAGGGAGGGAGGGAGGGAGGGAGAGAGAGAGAGAGAGAGAGAGAAAGAGGGTATTAAACCTGTGGACTGGGTTGGGCTGTGGACTCATTGGCTTAAACCCACCCTGGGCACAAAACCCTCTTTTCTTTCTTCTTTTTTTCCCTCTCTCCACCTCTGCCTTTCCTGCTCTCATTGTTCCACCACACGTGCCTGTGTTTATCAGTGGCTCTCAGAGAAAGCAGCTTGCTGAGATTTAGGGGGATGGCAAGGGCCTGCTGTTCCTTAAGGGACTTCATGCCTCACACGCAGTCTCTAGCCCTATTATTGTGCATTACTGTGCTCTTTTTACTGCTGGGGTGCATTCTCTTTTTCTTTCTCCCTGACACGCACGCACGCGTTCGCACACACACACACACACACACGCAGACATACACTCTAGCCATCATTTTTTCATTTTCTTCTCTTGTTTTTGTTTGTTTGTGTGTTCTTTCTTTCATTCTTTCTTTCTTTCTTTCTTTCTTTCTTTCTTTCTTTCTTTCTTTCTGTCTTTCTTTCTTTCTTTCTTTCTTTCTTTCTGTCTTTCTTTCTTTCTTTCTTTCTTTCCTCCTCTTTGCTCCTCAGATGCAAGCTAATTCAGGAAGCTAATTGCATTATATCTCAGTCGGCCATTCCGGTGCCTTCTGTTTACAGTTTCCATTAAGATACTTTCATTAGTTGGACTACTAAACTTTGTAGACCCTTTCAATGGTAAAAAACAAAAGCAATTCATGAATGTTCTGTTTTGTTCCTAAACTACTCCACATTATTGCGAATGTTAGAATGGAAATCCTGTGTGAACAGCTGTGGCGCTTATAATCAAACTGTCTTCAAGCGGTTTGTACACTCTGTGCATTGGTTGGAAAAGTAGCTAAGACATTTCATGCGATTAAAAAAAGCAAATCACGACACTACCAAACAGGTGAGGACACTACTGTCAGGCAGGCTGTCATGAAGGTTCTGACTGTGTGTTTGTGCCTGTGTGTGTGTCTTTGCGCCTGTGTG
>CM050220.1:21865923-21885923 GCA_027475355.1 Coilia nasus | reverse complement strand
GCAAAAGCCCCAAGAGCACGAGGAAACTGCGACTACGTAAACCTGAACGCAAACCTTCAGACGAAGAGTTTGGTGTCCGGAAAAGTAAGTCACCCCCTCCCAGTTATTATTTTACATCTACTTAATGTGTACTCCAGCTAGCAAAACTGGAGCTAAAAAAAAGTAGCTAGAGGGAAGTGTTGGGGTCCTTAGTGCCTATGTCTCACCGTTATGTCACCGTAAAAAACAAATATTTCGATTGTGTGGGCAACCAGAGAGGTCATTTCCTGTATCCAACTTCTATTTCCTGTTTGTGTTCAGGTACGGCAGCTCTGGAGGAAGATGCTCAGATCCTGAAGGTCATCGAGGCCTACTGCACCAGTGCCAAAACACGGCAAACACTCAACTCCAGTAAGAGACGAATACCTTTATTGTCTGGAACACTCTGGCTTGGCAACAGCATTGTAAAAATATGAACATAAACAATGTAATGCTGAGGATGGTTCCGAATATTTTAGTGTTCAGGGTCCACCATGATTATGTTTATGATAATAGGATGTGCCAGAGTAACAGTTACACAGTTGTTTTGTACATGGAGCCTATTCAGGGGCCAAATATAGCTTTTGATATTGTTTTCTGTTTGAACTGGGTGTGTAAAATTTGGTGTGTAAAAAGTTAGCAAAATCATCATGTTGCAGCAGCCGGTTGCAGAGCTAGGTTCATGTGAAATTTGTAGTATAAGCTTGAGCTGGATAAAAGAGAACTAAGTTTAGCTCAATGACTGAAGTCTCTTTGATATTCACAAGGGAATATATGGTACTAATCTAGTGAAGGAGTGAAACTTCTTTATTCTTCATTTTTGTGGATAGTGAAGATGTGCTCTTGTAAGTGCAAAACTCAGTAACACTTTCTATGAACCCGGTCTTAGCCCCTATAAACACATTCATAAAGGTTTATAATGCATTCATAAAGTTTTATAATTATTGACACAAGTATTCACAACTATTTAAATATACATATAAAAAAGTGTTACCCAAAACTCTGTTGTTTCTCACCATTTCTGGAATAGCAGAATATTGTGGTGGGAAATAAGGTGGATAAAGTCATACTGAAGTTGTGCCACTAAGTCACAGTTAAGTGACAGTGATGTACACAAGAGAGAGAACCCATGAATCATGAACGAGGAATCGTCATACCTCAATCGTGCTACAGCACCAGCTTGGCTCACCAGACTCTTTCACTTCATTTCACTTCCTGCAAAGGGTCTGGCTAGAGTCTGGGTTACTTTCTGGTGGGTGGATACTTTGTGTAAACTTTAAAACTGTTGGACCTCCCTTCAACCAGTCCCTATCATTTTGTTGTGAAGTATGTTATGCCTGAATGCAGCATGCATACTCCAGCTTAAGTTCAACTCAGTGTCATTGCTTTTACATTACATTACACTTAGCTGACGCTCTTATCCAGAGCGACTTACAGATATTTACAGGGTTTTAGTTACAGTCCCTGGAGCAGTGTGGGGTTGGATGCCTTGCTCAAGGGCATCTCAACCATTGGTAGGGCGGGATTCAAACCGGCAACCTTCCATTGCTTTCAGGTCTCCCGCTGGGCTTAATAGCCCTTCCTCTGTTCACCAGTCGCTTGCTAGAGTGTCTTACTGCAAAATCCGAAGCCGTCGAAAAGTATCCTGATGTATTACTGTAGCGAAATGCAAATATTTACTTATACTTCACTGTGCAAAATGGAGTGTGACGGGTGTTTTGGTTTGCAAACGGATACCAGAATAACTTTCCCTCTTGTCTTTGCTGTTTTTCTTGGAACGTCAGTGAGTCTCTAACTGTGTGCTCTCTCTTTCTCTCTTTCCCATTTCATTCATCCACTTCTTTTTAATTATTAAATGCCTCTTTACACTCTCCTTTGTTTCTTTCCTCTGAACTCCCTTTTGGTCTCATAAACCTTACGAATTATTTCTGTTCTCACCCTACCTTACTCCCCCATTTTGTAAATATTGTGTTTGGGTTTTCCTGCACCCCCTCTTCCCTTCCCTTCTCTCAATTTGTATCATTTGACCTTTGACCCCCTTCCTACCTACATCGCAGCATGGCAGGGGACAGATTTGATGCATAACCATGTGCTGGTCGAAGTCGACCAATCAGGCGTGGACGCAGTGGGCGTCCAGAGTGGTGTCATTCGCCTGGAGCCCTGCTCTGACCTATCGGAAGACTCGGACTATGACAGTATATGGACAGCCCATAGTTACAGACTGGGTTCCGTCTCTCGTAAGAGCTGCTGCTCGTACATCTCCCATCAGAACTAAAGCACTACCTCCCGTCGTTTTTTACTTTCAGTTTCCACTCCAGTAGACTGTGACCTTGATTTTGCTTTTGTTTTGTTTTGTTTTTTGTTGTTGTTTTTGTGTGTGTGTAGTCCCTGTTACTGTGACTGTTTAGTTTGTATCAGTTTTTGTTAAAGTCTCCCATCAGACAAACTGCTTGCTGTTGTCTTTTTATGTGCTTTCACTTGTATGTATAGTTTCCATAGCCAGCTCTCCATTCACTAGTTGTGTAGACTGGAGATTGTCATCTAGCCTCTCTGTGTTTGTGTTGCAGGTGGAGGGGCAGCATTTTGACTTGTTTTGACTCAGAGAGCATGTTGTCATGTTTTGTGAGGAATTTCCCAGTTTTTATTTGGGGACCTATCTGTCATTCTTTGCATATCTAACTGCCCAGCAGGAGAACACACCCTTTGAAGGTTTCATTCTTTTAGGGCCCATATTCTAGCTTTGTAAACCAGCCTCTCCTACTACATTTCATTTCAGGTGTAGACTCTGCTGAAGTTTAAAACAATTGGATCTGCCTTTACCAGTCACTAACGTGTGGTCGTGACACATGCAATTAGCCTGGCTATAAGCCTGCTTACACACTACAACTTCAATGTAACACAGTCAACGTCATCGCTCACAAACACTCTCTTCACTGATTGGCCCTGTAAAGATTCTACCGGAGTCATACATGTCAATGGAAGCACAGCCAGACCCTCTGCACAAAATGAAATGTAGTAGAAGGGGCTGGTTTACCAGGCTACCCATATTCTACTTGTATTGCATTTTGTCTTCATAGAGTCTGTCTAAAGTACACAAACACACAGACAATTATTCTATAGGTACAATGACAAAATGTACTGTAAATAACTGAGCATGAATCCTTCAAGGGGTGTTCTGTCATGATGTGACACAAATACATAAAGGGCAGAACTTGTAATAATAGACAAGGATTGTTTTGCTGGCCTCATTAATAGACAAAGGAAAAAGCAACATAACCTATCCAGATAAACCATTACTGTAATTGGGGCAGCCTTTAAAAAATGATGGCTCATTAGAATCGACCTGTCGAGTGGTTTGTCTGTTCAAGGACTCTTAGTCATTTTTATAGCTGCCAGACTCCCATATTGTATGTCATATTTTCACATATGCAGAGCTCAGTTTCTCTCTGTCCTTTGAATGGCAGAGATATACTTTAATATAATACTTTAATTGCCTACATCTGGCTTAGTCGATGGTTAATGAATTTTACTTAAAAAAAACAAACAAAAAAACTGTATGGATGAAAAGATAAATCATGCTTTATATGAACTTTTTTGTCAGCTTTATAATCACTCTTACTATACAAAGAAATGGTCCGTAGCGGGCATTTTTGTCAACAGACTGGTGCAGCCACACAGAGACCGCATACAGTAGTTGTGATGATGGATTATGAACGGACATAAAACAGGACTGTACATGTGCCGTATGTTCATCATTTTGTGAAAAAAGAGCGAAAAAATATGGATGGTCAAATGGCTAAAAATATAGAACAACAAAATTCCCCCTTATATTTATGTATGTATGGCATATCTTTTCTCAGATAGCACACTAATGGTACACACTTTTTATATGAACGACTTCTTGTAATAGACAATTGTGAAATAAATATATATTTTTTGCATATCCCTTTTTATTCAGCATAGACTTTTCATATAGATACATTATGTCTGAAGCAGTGATGGGCAGCCTAAATTCAGAAGCTACAATCCAGTACCATAGATTCCAAATCACCTGGTTGTACCTGTGCAGTTAATAGAGGCGATTCTGCTAATGAACTCCTCTACCTGGCTGTACAGTAGTGCTAACTACAATCAGACAATTTAGTAAATGGCTGGAACAAATATGTGGTACTGGATTGTGGCTTCGGAAGCCAGGTTTTCCATCACTGCTCTAGAGGGTACGTATATGTTTTGGTGTTTTTGTTCTGTAGTTACATTTTTGTCAGCATTTTTGTACTTTTGTAAGTCATGCTGGAGAGGTTGATGTTAAAGATCAACACACTCATCTGAACAGCTGGAAGAAGAAGAAGAAGAAGACCTCATCAGTTTAGAGTTTACAGAATGATGGCCATGGTCACAAGCAGCCTCTTACTAGCTTTCACAAAAGAGGGGACTTGAGTAGATTTCAACAACAGAGTGTGAACCCCATGTGTTTGGTGTTTCATGTGTTCTTGATGTTGCCTGCTTCTAGTGACCGTCAGTGCATGATACCCACCCACCTTCACCAACCAATCACGTGTCCTTCAAGTATGGTCTTCCTTTCACCCTCAGCACCAAAAACACCCACTATTAGTTGATGTGGTTGTCCATCACTGGGCTGTTCAGTCAGCTATTGGCTAATCTAACTGGAGACGCCCTTCTTGCCTTAAAACAGGGTCCAGGAAGGAGTCTGGACCTCACATGCTCTTCCCCGAGGAGGAGAAAATCATCGTGGAGGAAACCAAGAGCAATGGCCAAACCGTTGTGGAGGAGAGGTCAGGCAGAACTCCAGCATTTAATAGTATTTTTCATGATCAGCTTTGACATTTGATGTATGATGTTTGTTGTTCCTTTATTGTTTTATAGGAGTTTGGTGGACACAGTATATGCTTTGAGGGATGAGGTCCAGGAACTAAAGCAGGTGAGTGGTCCAATGCTCTTTTAGCATTTTGAAAGCTATCGGTGGCTTACTAACAGCTGGCAATGGGTTAGGGTTGCAGTGATGCATTTGTATAATAGCCTGGTAAACCAGCCCCTTATTTCATTTTGTACAGAGGGTCTGGCAGTGCTGTATTGAAAAAGGATTTCTTCCTGGAGGTGTGGACTCTGCTGAAGTGTAAAACAAGTGGCTCTGCCTTTACCCAATCGCAAACGCCTGGTTGTGACATGCAATTAGCCTGCTTACGCACTACAATTCAAACGTAGCACACAAAGTCCACGTCATCGCTCACAAACACTCCCTCTGTTTGCTGATTGGCTAGGCAAAATTCTGCCTAAGACAGCATTGTCAACGAAAGCACTGCCAGACCCTCTGTAGAAAATGAAATGAAATACGAGGGGCTGGTTTACTAGGCTAGTGTAAGGGGTGTCCATACCATCAATCCAGGGACCCAATGTGTGAGCCCAACCTGAAGTTATATCCCGAAGCTACCCTTGCTCTCTTTGTCTTCCTCTCACTTCCTGTCCCTCTCTGCTGTCCTATCTGGTTAAAGGTGAAGAAGCCAGAAAAAAAAAACTTGAAAAAGACTTTCATAGATCATTGTCCAGTACAAATTGGGCCTTTCATGAGTTGTGACTTGGTTACTTTCCTGTTCCTCCAGGACAACAAGAGGATGAAGAGGACACTGGAGGAAGAGCAGCGGGCCAGGAAGGAGCTGGAGAAGGCCATCAGGAAAGTGCTGAAGAACACCAACGACCCCACGTGGGACGAGACCAACCTGTGACGGCCCCTCAAGGTCCACCTGTAGGATTGCGCAGATTCAGACAGTATGGGACTGACTGTGAGAAGCCGTTCAAAAAACAAAGCCGTGGAATTGACGAGAGCCATGCTAAAGCTTTAAACTGGATGAGTGCTGACGGAGGTTTGGACAAGCGTCAGAGCCACAAGAGGGGTGTTGCCTCAGCACTGATAGACGGTGGAAGTCAGTTGAGCCGGACCCCCTCCAAACTTACCTAACTGTGGGTCTAAACCCTAAACCCAACCCTTTTCAATGAGTTCCTCCTCATCCTGGATGTTTCCAATGGAAAACTACAGTACAATACTGGAAGCTTTTGATTCACTTGCTTTCTTTTTCAGTCTTTATTTTTTGTGACCATTTTTCTTTTTTTATTTGATTTTGAGGAATTATTTTGATTTTTTTAATTACCTCAGTTTTAAGCTTTTTTTTGTTACTTGATAATTATGGGGTTTTGACGTTTTTGATAATTTTCTGTAATATTTCCTTCTCTTTGTAATTTTATTATGTACATACATTAATACACTCTTTGTATTATAAACGATGCTAAGAAATGTGCCTTTGAAATCAATTTCCTAAAATTGCTTGCATTTCTAGCAGTTTTCTTAGCATTTCAACATGATCTTCGAACGCACTATACATTTAAAATGAAAAAAAAAAAAAGAATGCAAATCTACTTTTCTGACAAAAATGTCTATATTCTTCCACTAATTTATGTATTTAAAAGACATATTCTGCTGATGGGACTGTAACTGATGAGAGGGTGAGTTGAGTTCCTGCTCACTTTCACCATTTCACTCCTCCGTCTCTTCTGAGATCTTTTCATCATCTCTCTTCTCTCCACATGGTGCTTCCTGTCTCTGACACTTTTACTAGTCTCTCTCTCTCTCTTTCTTTCTCTCTCTCTGTCACTTTATTTCTGTCACTCTTAAGTCTCTTTTTCTCTTTTTTTCTCATTCTCTCTCTCTCTCCCTTTCTCTGTCATTCTAGTCTCTCTCTCCCTCTCTCTGTCACTATATCTGTCACTCAATAGTCTCCTCTCTCTCCCTCTCTCTCTCTCTGCCCACCCCTCATTTAAGCTTGTATCACTGTGTTTGAGGATTAAATCTGTAAAGAGACCCCCGTGTCCCTCTCCTTTGTGTCCTAAAGTGCTGTAACCTTAGTTTGACGCCTTCCACACACACACGTACACACACACATACACACTCACACTCAGACATCTCAATAGCGAGTGATAGCACTCACTTCCCCTCATTCCAAACACGTATCCCTATCCTTGGAACAGCCCCTGTGTCAACTGCATGTCTGTCAGCTGAGATGATGACTACTCAGTTTTGTTTTGAGATGAGTAGAAACACAGGAACCTCTGCCAGCTTTCACCAGCGAAATACCTGACATGACAACAAGGTACCTTTAGCCCACAGTGACAAGAATGACAAAGCCACATAAACACAAGGAACGATAATTTCCGAGCAGTTGTTTTTCAAAAACACACCGCTGTAACATTGGTCTCCTCTGAGGTGCAGTTACTGGTTTGCATGTGAGGGAGATCAGGCCTGCTTTCCCCATGCGAAGCCAGCCAGCTGGACACCCCTGTGTGATAAATCTGTGCTTTGTTTTCTGTATCTTTTCTCCCCCTCAGGGACATCAAGAGGACACTTTTTAAGCTGTGCCCAGTCATTGTCGAGGTGTAAGCCGCAAAGTCCCTCCCTATTGTGCCCACCTCTTCCCTCTGGTGTGTCGTGCTAATCCAGCTGTGTGTCGGTAATCCAGGCTTTTACTCTCCAGGCTGAGGAATGGGTGCAGAGGACGGAGGTGGATGAAGGATGCAGGACCGAGAACATGACAGAGAGAGAGAAAGAGGTGGTGTGAGTGTTTATGTGTGTGTGAGTGCGTGTGGTAGTGGAGGGAGAGATATGGAAGTTGTTGGGCCTGCCTGTGTGTGTGTGAGTGTCTGTGTGTTAGTACAGAGGGAGAGCTATGGTGTGTGTGCTACTGGAGAAAGATATGAAGGATGTTGGGCCTGTGTTTGTGTAACACTTAAAGGAAAGGTATGGTATGTGTGTGTGTGTGTATGGTGGTGGAGGAACTGGTAAAGTGTGTGTGTGATAGTGGTGTGGGAGAGATATGGAGGCTGTTGAGCCTATGTGTGTGTTTGTAGCAGTTGAGGGAGAGGTATGGTGTGTGTGTGTGTGTTTGTTTGTGTGTGTGTGTGTGTGTGGTAGTGGGAAGGCAGAGATATGGAAGTTATTGGACCTGTTTGTGCGTGCCTGCATTTGTGTGTGTGTGGTAGTGTAGAAGAGATATGAAGAGGGGCATTGGGCCTGCTTGCCTGGCTGAGTGGGGGCTCAGAGAGAGTGGGCAGGTGGAGTGTTTGGAGAGGTGGCCAGAGAGAGAGAGGGAGAGAGAGATGGGCTTCTTGCCTGCTGCTGATGGGCTTGGCTGGAGGCCCTTCGCCTCTCAGACTCCCAGGCAACCTCACCTCCAAAAAGCTACGCCTGTGAGAAAATGGATGGAGCAGGAGGGCTTTTGGACCATAATGCGCTATCTGTCATTATGGCTTGTGTTCTCACAGCCAGTTAGGCTTGTAGTGCACGATCCTGTTTCCTGAGGAGGGAGACTCTTTTCCAGCCACCTTGGTCATTTTATATTTGTGTACCAAAATGACTTGCGTAGAAGCGTGCAATATTGTATGTAGCACATGGCCATTTTGGTACACAAATTGTCAGCATAAATTAGGTAAGAACAAAAAAAAAAAAAATGAAATACACAGCATGAATAGCATGGTTCTGTTTGTAATTACAGCATCAACATACTGCTGTAAGTAATACAGCAAAATAATTAGAAGGGTAATTACATGTTTTTGTTTAGACGGCATTGCTGCCTGCACTTTAATCTCATTGTAAAAAAATATATAGTGTTTGTGTTGAAGAAGAATGTGATGGCACCATGTCGCTGTGAGGAGTGCATTGTGGGAGATTAGATCTCCAGCAGAGACACCAGCGTGGACCGCTGCATGGCTCCTCTTTTGTCTGGGCAGAAAAGGCAAAGATGACATTTAGGGAAGAGAATGACACGCACAAGACATTTACATGAAAACAAAGCACTCTTTGCTGAATGTGTTGTGTGTCTGTGTGTTTGTGTGTGTGTGTAGGTGTATGTGTGTGTGTGTGTGTGTCTGTCTGTGTACATGTGTTCACAAACAAGATGTGGAAAATGTTACCTGTATCTAATTACCGTGTTCTGTACAGTATGGCCTTGACTCTGACTGCAGAGACTTGTGGTTTCTTTCTTTAGAGAAAGAAAGCAAACACAGGATAGCGACGATTACTCATACAGAGATTGCTGAATTGTCTCACAGAAGATTGTGTTTTTTTTTACAGGTGCCAAATGCTTGTGTTTTTAAGAGTTATAGAATCACATCAAGAATCACAATAAGTCTTATGAGCATATTTCAAAATCTTTTCAACTTTCAACATCTTCAACATTGAGTGAGCACTTACCACTTTGTAATAATAATGATCATGATGGTGATGATGGTGGTTATAATGATAATAATAATAATCATAATTTTATTGTGTTGTATTGTTAATTATGTTGTTGTTGCAGAAATAAGAGATCGCTTCTCACAGTTAAAAAAGGAACGCTGTCCAGTACGCTACATTTGCTCTGAGAGAACATCAATACTGTAGTACTGTAGTTCCTCAATTCTGTGTAAATGCTCCAACCATCAAAAACGATTCTGTCTCTGGACTTTCCCTTTTTAACAGCCCCACTGCCTCTGCATGTATGCTCACAGTGGACAGAGAGTGAGAATGTAATTCAACACTTGCCTCAAATGTCAGACACATTAGCTAGCGCTAAGTGCAAAACAGCCTGACCTGCTACTGCTACTGCTAACCACTGTTCAACCAGCAGAACCAGACAAGACCATTGGGACACTTCAGGGCCACACAGACAAACCCTTAAGGAAGCCCCCCTGAACTTTCTGCTCCTAACTCCTAATCACAGTTTCACAAAAGACCAGCAGGTGGACTCCCACATACATGTGACATCAGGTCCACATGAGAAAGGAAAGATGACAACACCTCTTTCTTTTCTACCTGCGTCTCCATACAGGGTAAAGGCTGCATTTACAGCAGCCTTATTAAACTGACAAGGCAATTTAGCCCCTTTATGGCCAGGGCCTCCACTTCATTGACTTACAATAGGGAAAGGATATAATTTTGCAGATGTTGGTGAAAAGCTCAAATGTCAGCCTTTTCAGATTGCCAGGTCTGCCATCCTGCCGGATGAATAATGGATAAGTCACCTTTGTCTACTGTTAATATTCTAACATAAACACAAAGGCCCATAAAAACATGAAAGCGCGTCTAATTTTATCGCTGGGCCTTCAGATCAAATGCTGAGATAACCTCCTTTTTTCCTCAGCAAGTCTTTGGTCTCTCTCTCTGTCCTCCATTCCCTTCTCTTCTCTGCCTATGGATAGGGTGGCCTTTCCACATGACGTGTTTGGGTTTGGTTGTAGTGGTACTTTTGACAGGTACAGTAGTAACGTTAGTCAGTTGGTACAATGACAATAAAATCGAGTAGTTTGAATCGATGATTTATTAAGGAAACAAAAGAGTATTCTTCAAGAAGCTTGATTGGGACACCATTACAAGATGCACTGACCGTGTGTGATAGACAGTTTTTGTCTCATTTGTCCATAAATACTCATCATTATATCTATATGTAACTCAATTGACTTTAACATTGCGGGAATAAGACACTACAGCAAGGTAAGTCCTGTAAAATAAGACCTTGGAGACAACACAACCACTTATCACACTTACCCCCATTTCTTGTATGTACAACCAATAAACTAGTTAGTCTAACTAACCATGTCACTCAAACACACCCACTACACCGTGCTTATTACGGATGCAACTGAGCCAAGAACACATTGTCCTTTTTTCTTTCATACTTTTTCTTCTTATTGAGTTTTTGCTCTGCTCTCTCTCTCTGTGTCTGTCTCTCTCTCTCTCTGTCTCTCTCGCTCTCTGTCTGTCTCGCTCTCTGTCTCTCTCGCTCTCTGTCTCTCTCTCTCTCTCTCTCGTCGATAGCAGAGCGCATTCATCACGGCCGTAGTCGCAGGGGTAATTGGTGTGTCTGTAGCTCAGCTATGGCCTCCTGCCCTGGGTGTAATGGAGTGCATTGTGCGCTACAGAGAGCTGCCTGCCATGGATAGTCCTTGTTCCACCAGGAGAAGTGACAGCAGAACCCTGCGTGGACCGTTAACAATGAGGTGCCCAAAAATCGGAGAGATGCCCTTACTTTTTTTCCCCCGAATACTACACCAATCAATGGTGAGACAACCCCCTCACCCCCCACCTCCTCAGTTCCATAAATGCAACACTCACACACACACACACACACACACACACACACACACACACACACACACACACACACACACACACACACACACACACACACACACACACACACACACACACACACACACACACACACACAGTCACCTTCCAAAGGCTTGTCTGATTTCTGTGGGTCCATTGAAAGGCTAGTGATCATTTAGATTTGACATGTATTGTGAGGCCAGCACTGGTGGCTTTTTCTCTCTGGCTCTCCCCTCTCTCTCCCTTCTTCTTTTTTTCCCGCTTTTTGCAGCCTGTCATTAATTTCCAGCCTTTGCCATTTCATCCTGAAAGAAGAGCTGTAGAATGGAGGGAAAAAAGCAGAGGAAAGGGATGGACAAGGGACTAGACGTACCCTTTAGGTCTCTTATTGCGCAAAATAGCTGTGCGATATTTTTTTGCCAATGGTTTACTCTAAAAGCTTTGCCTGTCAGCTTTACAAAAGGAAAGCAATAAAGGGGCTTTCAATAGGCATGAATACAAAAACGAAGGGGAGGAGAGAAAAAAAAAAAAAGAAAAGATCCTTTGGGGGTTTGACCGGAGGGTCTCTTTTCTTCAGCTAGTAATCAAATTGGAGGCGAAATGAAATGTTGTTTTCTTTATGAAAGTAGCCTTTGTTGCAGGAAAGACCTGTAATTCATAAACAATAAACTGCTCTTTTGTGCAATAAATAATATATTCATGCTCTTTGGAGAGTGTAAAAGGCAGTGTGGCAGGACTGGGCGCTCGTGTGGATAAAAGGCAACAGGGGCTGGCTCAGCTGCAGTTACCACTGCCAGGATTGTCAGAGCCAGGGCTCCTCTTTCTCCCTGTGTCTGTGTCTGTCTCTCTCTCTCTGTCTCACACATGGATTCTCTCGTTCTTTCATGCTCTCCTTCTGTCCTTCTCTCCTCAGCCTTGTTCTCTCTCTCTCTCTCTCTCTCTCTCTCTCTCTCTCTCCTACACAAACACTGTCTGCTCAGTTGTCTTGTTAAACAAGAGGTACGCAGAGTAGTGCAGAAGTTTGTTGGAGGATTCACCACCTGCCCTGGCCTCGCCAATGGGGGAGAGGGAGATGGAGGGAGCAGAGAGGAGAGAGGTGGAGGAGAAGGAGGGGGAGGGGCCAAAGGCCAGCAGGTGCCTCTAGTTGTCCCGGCTGTACCGTACCTGTCAACAGACGCTGGACACAGAGCAGTCACCACAGACTGAGGAGGCTGAGTAGAGGAGAGGAGAGGAGAGGAGAGGAGAGGAGAGGAGAGGAGAGGAGAGGAGAGGAGAGGAGAGGAGAGGAGAGGAGAGGAGAGAAGTATCTACGAGAGCAGAGATGAGTGTGATCACCTGGGGAGGAGCATGTCAACATGAGGAATAAACTACTGAAGACGTGGCTACATTCACAGATTCACGCACACCCACACACAGACAACAGTCTCTGGACATTATGGAGAAGATCAACCGGATGGATTAGTTATGGATGCACTCACTGTGAAGAAGGAACAGGAGGAGACTTTGCTGGAGATGGCCATGAAGATGACAAGAGGTGAGAGCTGTCTCTGTCATAATGTTCGCATGGGAGGTTACAATACCAGGCGCAAATGTAAACTCCAGTTTGGAGACGAATGTCAGTGTGTGCAAGCATCAGTCAAAAGTGTTCAGCTCAGCTTCAGGAAATATGAAGGATATGACATTAAGAACCAGCTGCTTCTCTTTCTTTTGCTAACATATGATTTGTATTTTGTGGTAAACTGTTGAGTAGTTTCTAAAGATTGCATCTACAGTAGCAAAATGTCACTGATTTGTTCAGGCAGGATAGCCACCAGCTGTATGACTTAGAAGTCAGTGGGTTGTGTTACACGAGGAACTTTCTTTCATCATGCCATTCCCCTGACACAAGCTCTGAGCTAAACGATCACACAACACACACATCACACAAGTTTGTATCAGTCTTATGTCTAGCTGTTTATGTCAGAGGTGATGTACTTCAGATGTGACCAAAATTCACCCTCACTTTTCCCTTTTCTCTTTTCATTTTCTTTTCACATCTTTAATAATATGAATCAGTCACATTCGGATTCATTTTTATCTGACAAGTCTGAATGTAGACAGGAAAAGATACTTTTGACATGAGTGTGATCTGTGGCATGAAGTATGTATAAACAGAGTTAAACAGAGCAATGATGTTGCCCTTGTAGTAAACATCTCACATACTGATTCTACATTTTCAATTTGATTTTCATCTTCAGCTTGTGTTTTTATCTGTCCCTGATGATATCGGTGGAGAGATCATTTTAAGAAATCATTAACAAAAAATATATAAGAGATTTTGGAGACTTGCAGGACATGGCCATCTCTCCCACTCCTTTTCTGAGTGCTGCGAAAGGATCATGGCTCCTTCAGGGGGAAGTTCAGGGGGAGGGGTGTGTGTTCTGAAAGGACAGAGAGACAGAGAGGGAGATAGGAGACCAGGATGAGAGAGGCTAAAGGGGCTTAGGGGTGTAAGTCTCCCATAGGGGTGTAAATCTCCCACTGATCTCACACTTGAGGGCAGCAGAGAGAAGCAGGGATGGAAGCAGAGTGATGGGTGGAAGGGGATTGTAAACTTCATAAATGTATGGTTTTAATATACCAAAAACACGGTATGCAAGACTGTTGTTAACTGCTTTTTGTATTGTATTTTCCACATTTCATAATGGTGTGGTATGATCGATTGGGTTTTTTTTATCATCATCACAACAGGTCAGTGTCGTTTCTGTGGAGATCTAAAAAACAAAAAAATAACGTCTTGTCATACAATTATTTAAAAAAGTGTGAAAAATTAAAATGGTGGTTTTGTTTTAACTTTCAAAGAGTTTCCAGCCTTTCCATCAGTTGATAAAGGCAGGGCCACATGACCACTGTGCCACATGAGTATACAATCACAGACTTGAATTTTACATTAACTTCTGTTGTTGTTACTGTTAATGTTGTTGTTGATTTTTGTACCAATATGGGCAGGAAATGCTATGCGCAGTGGTTTCAGTGTGGTGTGCTGCCACACTGCATGCACTATGCAGACTACCCTCCTGTTGTAGTTACCTGTTTTGTCCATAAGAGGCAGCCATGATTTAAAGCCCTCCTCAACCACAATGTCCTTCTGGGATTTGGATTCCTTTGAACATCATGAAAACCCAGATGAAACGTTGTTCTGAACAAATTCTGGGCTTTATATGTAAATGTTTTGGTTATAATTTATACCTTAGGGTTTCTAGAAATTACATGTTAAAACACATTGTAGGCTCTTTCCTGAATATTCCAGAACCGAAAAGTAAAGTGTGGATTACAACAAAAAAACAGCTCCAAAGAATCAGTAACGGATTTGGATACCACAGTCACATAACATAACCATCAGATTGAGCAGTGTAACTTTGTTCTGTATTCCTTCTGAAATTATACATCAAGAAATTATCTGATTCAGATTTAAGACCGACGAAACAGTCACTTAGAAGGCATACTGTAATGATAGCCTGCTTAAGGCCAGTTACAACATGTGTCATAATTTACAAATACAGATAAACACACACACACACACACACACACACACACACACACACACACACACACACACACACACACACACACACACACACACACACACACACACACACACACACATTCAAACTACACAAGGCAACTTAATCTATGCCGATTTTTGTGCTTAGACACATTGCATAGATGTATTCTCACTCACTAAATCTGGACATTGTTGTTGTCATACATTAATAAATATGAATTAATATAGAGCAGTGTTTCTGAAAAATTTTCAGACTGAGGACCCCCCCCCCCCCTTAAAAAACCCTCAAGGACCACTCCCCCCATCTGAGGCTAACAGGGCTATGTAAATGCATGAATAGGTGCGGCCATAACTAGAGAATGATATGAAGATGATGTACGTGTCATTTACAAACACACTGTGCATAGCATAGGTAGCTTAAGAACAAGAAAAAAAAAATATTTTAAAACAACTGTTTACGGACCACTTGGGATTTCTTGCGGACCACACTTTGAAAAACACTTTGAGAGTATACAGTATGACACTAGAATAAAGCTGTAATACAGTCCGTTTTGTTACAATACTTAGACTTGGTAGTTGGCACAGCTATATTATTCTGATAGTGAGCTGTTTACTTAGGGAAGTTACCAACCATTAGCACACTGAATTTCACATCTCCTGTGTATAACACATATGTTACTCAATGCAGGACAATACACACAACAGTTTACATCAAATGAAGAATGTAATGGCTATGTTCAAATGTGTCATTATAATTCATCTGTCCTTTTACATGGCTATTTCTGTCTTGAAATACTGCCCTAACAGGCTCAGTTCATTTTTAACCACATCAACACTGAACAATAGAGGGCAGTGTTGTTTCACAAATAAAAGATAAAGTTAGACTAAAGTTGTTCTTTGTATTTATTTGTTTGTTTGTGAAAAAATAGTGTGTGTTTACAACAGGCCACTATTATTTTGTACTGCTAATTTCAACAACAATTTGAATTGATATTTTGATCACCCAATCTATTAACCTGGTGTATTTTGTAGAAGCGCACGGCGGTGTTATTATAACTGCATTGTTACTTCTATACCACTAGAGGTCACTGTGGATCTGTTGTTGTTCTATTAAAACTGGCCATTTTATGAAATGTCTTTTATGAGGCATAGGCCTACTTCTGCCCATCATTATGGCTGTGGGGTGTTTAGCGCATTATACTTATTGATGATATATAATGTGATAGAGATACATTTCTATGTCATTAATATATTTTTTAGAATCACGTTTGTTTATCATGTCTGTTGTTTTTATCAGTGAAGCTATCACACACCATTCTCCTTACATGGAAGAGCTGTGTCAATACAAATTGTGAAATAACAAACATTTCAATGCTGCAGCCCCCAGAATTATCTATTACAATCCATGAAAAAAAATGAGTGGAGTGGCCAGCACTGGATCAAGTGGTTTCAGAAAATTCATGTCACTTTTCCAGACAATCATGTTCAGTGAGTTGGTCTGACCCTGAACACCTATTGTGAGGAAAAACACAGTCATTATGGGAGCTAATGTGAGGGGACTGGAGTACAGAAGTCAGTGCGAGTGCTGCCCTCTCGTCTCTCACTGCCCTGGGGGATAGCTTTGCCACCGTGACACACGTGGTCATGCTTCTTTGTCTAAAAAAAGCCTAAATGAGTTTAATGGTGCATGTCATACCTGA
This sequence comes from Coilia nasus, assembly GCA_027475355.1. Lineage (NCBI taxonomy): Eukaryota > Metazoa > Chordata > Actinopteri > Clupeiformes > Engraulidae > Coilia > Coilia nasus. The sequence goes on along the minus strand of CM050220.1, from coordinate 21,869,509 downwards.
TTGTGCTGCTTCTCCTTTGTCTCTTTAACCTTTCACCCCCTCGTTTTATGCCAGAAATGTACCATCATCTCACGTTTTTTTCTGAGGGTGAGGAGGAAATATCAGTACGTGCTTCTTACTAAAGTAGAAGAAGAACTGAACGTCTGAATGTTCCCGTGCTACCCAAATACCATACAATACTTAGGGTCTTTCTGCTATTTTCAGTGTTCTAGACCTATCATGTATATGCTTCTGAGTTAGGTAGGCCTATATGTTCTCATGCACAGTAAGTGTAGCACATTAGTGTTAAATCATCCTAAATATGCAATGAATATACCCTCCGAAGACCCCTAAATATGGTTATACTGAGGCATACATAATTTGAAAAGCATGCTCCACACAAGCAGAATAATGTCAGTGTATGTGCTAAGACAGGCCTATCAAACACAGGCATCACTGTAGCAAGCTAATACATTAAATATCATTAAACTAACCAAATCATCAGTCACTTTTACTCAACTCTATAAATATACCAGTCTCTGTGAAGGCATCCTTAAAGCTGACCTTTGCCCCCAAGTCCATGAGTAAGCTATCAAATGAGACTGCTCACCAATATTTCAGTGCATGTTACATTTTTATCTTTACAGGAATGGTATAATTTTATTTAGATTAAAACAACACATTATTTTAAATGTTGTCATTAACCATAAAAAACAACTTACATTTTAATTTAATATAACCAGTAGTAAGCGAAATCATATGAGCATCTATGTGACCTTTGCCCCAAAGGTCAAGAGCTGCGTTCAGGCTACCCATTCAGTGACCGAAACATTTGAGCAGCATGTGCTATCGAATATAATGTGTTCTCCGGTATGTACAACAAGAGTGCCATACGCATTTTCCTCTACATTGGACTGCAGACCTACATGAAGTCCGTTTAAACAAGAAAGTCCAGACAGGTACAGTATGAACACAAGCAGCAATAAAGCGGTGGACTGACACGCAGCTGAATAGCCTACTTTTAACAAAGCCACCATGCCGTTTGTTGGTCATTTCAGCGCAGTAGATTTTTTTAAGAGTACAGTAAACAAGTCACCAACAGGTTGGATGCCATCGTGGCTGAACTGCAGGCATACCGCCATACATGAACGAGACCCTGCATGTGATGTCTAAAATTAATGCCTGACTTTGGGAGTCTTTATGCAGACTGCAGTGCAGTTGTTCTGTAATGCAATTATCGCCGCAGACAGCCTCTCTTTTATGTGTTTTCTCTACACTTACGCGTTTTCACTTGTTTTGTGTTTCATTTGGCTGTTGAATTTCAGTCCCTGTGCTAATTTTACGAGCTGCCTTAAGCTAGCATAGAAAACAAAAGTTTAAATGGCGTGTTCAGTCTGCTTCCTCTCTTGTTTTGGATTGCCGGATAACACGTGGCAGCTGCATTAAAGACAATACAAGGCGCAAAAGAAAAGCAACTCCTGAACTGACATCTGACCCCCCCAACAACTAAGCTTCTGAAACCGTGTCAAACCAAATGGCCATGACCCAGCATGCTGTAACCTCCAACGCTTGTTGCCATGACAGCATTGGATGCAAGGTGAACCCGGAACCCTCCTTCCTATTTTATCTTGAACTGTTCTTTTGTAAAGCTTGTGTAGTTGTCAAAATCCGTTCCCACACAGAACACAGTCATTCAGTGTGCAAAACGAAGTGCTTCAAATAATCTATACTAGGCTACCACACACATAGTTTGGGAAACAAATTTAGATTGACAAAGGCAAGGCCTAATAATTAGGTAAACTGGATCTAAGCTAATAATCGAAGTACTTAGATAAAAGCAACAGTGATGATTTGTATTATTATTAGGCTATTATTATTATTATTGTTATTATTATTATTATTTCATTACTATGTATTTTTTGACAAAAGTGGAATGACATCATGCATATATATGAAGCAGACTGTAAATGCATTTTTAACTAGCCTAAACAAACAATACTCACATGTTCCCCAATAAAGCACAACTTTTAGGCTTTATAGCAATAACGGTAAACTGCATAGAAATTGCCTAGAGAATAGATGAGTCTCAGATGCTGAAGTTTTGCACACTTTTCTCTGGTGTTGGCACACCGCGGTAGTGTTTTTTTCTAGGTTGTATCATTTTTTGTGAAGTCTGTTATTTTCCTGTCACGCCGCGATGGCAACCTGACAGAAGATGTGACAGAATAAGATCATGCTAGATCCTCCAATTGGAACAGATAAGCTTTCTTTTCTGGCCAAAAATGCAGTTCACTTAAATGCATCAACTGCAGATTTTTGAGTCACTGAGGCTGTTTATGTGAGGCTTTGGGTTTTCTTGGATTGGTATGGCGTGGCACAGTATACAAAAATAGTGCTTAAACATAGGCTTACAATGAAACATAATATAACAATGATTAAGACATAAATAGAAAGGTCACAATGCATTCAATTTAGGCTTTTGTTAGAGCAAAGCAGTAACTACTAATAGGAAATGAAACTCGTTGCCTTTGAATGATCTGTCCTTCATGCTTGTATCTGTTGTCGGAAAAGACCCTTCTCTGCTTTGTGAAATGCTCAGGGCAGTAAATTCTCTGTGGCCTTTGAAAAGGTTGATAACCTATTCAACAAACAACCATTAAAGAATTTGATAGGCTAATGGAGGCTGGCTTGCTGTAAGCTTTTGTAATCGGACATCATAAATCTGAAGAGCCCGTGGCAGGGACACAAAAGCCTGTGTTCCCGTTTCTTTTAGCGGACTGAGCCGGCCATATATTCCATAGGCCATGAATGCAGCCATCTGAAGGGTGGTGATATATACGTTACAATCGGAGATGCATGGCCACCGGACCTCACACATCGATCAGTTTCCCTGTTTGCCACTTCCTCTAGTCTGCACACACCCAGGCAGGGGGGAGATGGGAGATAGATAGCAAGGGCAGGCCACGGCAGCCGTGGGATCACCTGCTTATCAAGATCCCTCATGTGCTCAGCGCTATCCCTGGTCATTAACCTTGCTGCTTTTCATCTCTCCACAGTGATTAGCACAAAGGCCCTTGAGGGTGCATCGATGCGGCCATCTTGGAGATGGAGAGGAGTTGGGTGAGTGATGGGGATGCTAGTGAGAGGATGTGCTGAGTTTGAGATGTTGCCCGATAGCGATATAAAAGAGGGGAATAAAATGGCCTCTGTCATTTTCCTGCGGAGCGGGTGGGGTGAGGGGGAGAGTCAATGTAGCCAGAAATGAATGCTCAGAGACAAGGGTGTCCTGTGTCTGCCCAGACCTATGGCTAATTATCGGACCAACATACAGAAGCATGAGAACATTTTGATAGCATGAAGAGGACTAGCAAAGACTTGTGTATTTCCATGCACAGTCCAGATGCTGTTGTAGAGTTCAGTGCCAGTTTTGGATGAAAGAGTTGTTTTGGTTTGATGTAGACTTTAAAGATGAGAGCTGGGGTGTGGATGCTTGTGCTGATGGTTTTTGGGGCATATACTGCAGACGTATGGAGAAGTATGCATGGAAAACCTCAGCATATTTCACTAATTGTAAAATATTTTACTAGATGTATTGATAATGACCATG
>CM050220.1:21858423-21860923 GCA_027475355.1 Coilia nasus | reverse complement strand
CCACTTCACACAATGTAACTAAATTGCCAGCCGTCCTTTAGGAAAACATTAACAGTAACTCACAAGCTACTACTTTATACTTTATTAGTAGTGCTGTCTCTAAACAGTACTTACAGTAGACCTCTGCCTATTTTATTGTGTCCAAAGCATCAGAATGTCATATACCTTCACTGATCTTGGTTACAACAACATGATGGCCTACTGAAGAATTTTTAAATTATTATTCTGTGAAAACAATGGTCATTAACATGACACGATAATGTACCAGAAGTTCTCATGCATTATTATGTTCCTTCTCTTTGAGTCACATCATTTTACTTGTTGGTCTATGAGAAGAAATGTTTTTTTAGTGGAATGTGCATGATGTTGAAGAAAATCCATAACATCCATAGCATTTGGAAGGTAAGCCTAGGCGGTACATAATATATCATAGCAACAACAATACATCACCAATAAATAGTTTGTATTACAGTATTTTTAAGGTTCATATTTTAGAATACCATTGATGCTCTTTGCTTTTAAGAAACAAAAATGTAATCTAACACAAGCGCACACACACGCACACACACACATGCACGCATGCACACACACGCACACGCACACACTCACCATCACCATCACCATCACCATCACCATCACCATCCCCATCCCCATCCCCATCCCCATCACCATCACCACCAAAACCAACAACTATGTGCATATTGGCTGTCATCTGCCGAGCATCTCCAACGCTAATGGGTCAAGCTCTTGTACCCCGTGTGATGCAATGATGAGTAATGATGATGAAATGGCATTAAAAGACAGGGTTGAGGGGACGGGCAGAGAGGAGAGGAGGATGATAGGAGGATGAGAGGAGGAGAAGAGAGGCCTGGTGAGTGACAGTGAATGATGCACACTGTAATTACAGCTCTATCAGTGAGTCGCGCTGAGTGTGTGGGGCCCCTTCCAGAGCAGGCGTTTTTGCCCAGGGGCCAGCCATTACGCTGACCCCTGTCACACAGAGAGGGCCGAGAAGGACAGTTTAATGATTTCAGGCACTGCCAAGGAAGCTGTACTGTAATTAGAGGGGCCCTGGATGACACGGCTGCACAGGCTCCGCCCCTGTTCCTGTGATCGCTCGCACCTCGCTCTTAGGCCCCTCCCCCTCCTTCAGTCCCTGGTGTCTGTGTGTCACAGAGTTTCACTTCACACATGAGGAGACCAACGGTCAACAAGGGAGCTGCTAGAAATGTTGGACCCTATGAAAGAATACAGTTTAATAATAATGTAAATAAAATAATATAAATAATGTACTGAAAGGGCCCCCTGTCAATGCTAGGTTTAGGTTTAGGTTTCTTCCTAAAATTTGACAAATCGACAGAAACAGGGAGTTTTTCCTCACCCCTGTCGCTCCCCGGGGACACTAGCAAATGCCCTTGACAGCTTCCCAATGGACTGTCTCGTTCTGGCACCACTGGACTGCAAGAGATGTTGTCTTGTGTTTTTCTTGCCAAACTGTTAAAGCACTTTCAGATGCATCTTGCATGGATTGTCCAATACACGTAAAGATGATGATGATGATTATTATTATTATAATGCTAGGCCTTTAGAATGGTCCCAGCAGTCAGATCTAGCTGTCTGTTTACTGTCACCAACTTCAAATTCAAAGGAGCTTTATCAGCATGTCTGTATTGTTATACAGCATTGCCAAAGCATTGAAAAAAAACAAAAAGAAAGAATGATGTGCATCACAAATGTGTATTTGTGTGTGTGTGTTTGTGTGATTGTGAGTGTCAGTGCATGAATGTCTTTGTGTGAGTGTGTGTGTGATTCTCTCACCTGTATTTCTTGCCAGAGTGACATAAATTGTCATTATCAATATTATTATGATATGAAGAACCATCATCATCGTTCCCCTACCTTCATCTACACACGTTCCTGCTAAGTCCAGTCAGATGCTGTGCTGTGTTTGAGACTGGCACAAGCTGCAGTAACTGATGTCTTTTTGTGCACATTAGCTGTGCTAAGCCAGGTGATAATTAATACCGCAAACTTTAAAGTGCTTTATGAGGTAGAGAGAAAACTTGCCATCATCGTCATCAACCATAAACCACATCATTATCATCATTATCATCATCATCATCATCATGTCACACAGCTGTCACAACCACAGCATGCTTCTCATGCTCTTTCAGTGCTCAGGTTTCCATCTCCAACGCCATTATTATGCGTAAATAGCACAAGGGAAAGAAAGTAGAGAGAGCGAAAGAGAGAGAGAGGTGGAGAAAAAAAAGAGATGGAGAGAGAGAATGGGAAGAGATAGGGAGAGAAAGAGAGAGGTGGAGAAACCGAGAGAAAGAGAGAGAGATACAAAGAAAAAGAGATATATAGAGAGAGAGATGGAGAGAGAGAGAGAGACAAAATAGTGAGACAAAAAAATAGAGATGGAGAGAGAGAGAGAGACATGGAGAGAGATAGAGAGAGAAAAAGGAAGAGAAAAAGAAAAGAGGAATGGAGAGAG
>CM050220.1:21823423-21853423 GCA_027475355.1 Coilia nasus | reverse complement strand
ACATACTCACTGATAAACCTGTTTGGTTTTGTATGCTGATATTCCAAATGGATGACATGACCTTTAGCCTGTGTGTCATATATGACATGTCCTCAACTAACACAAGCTGCTTGATGTCCCACACTGTCTCTGATCATAAACGCTGGAGTCTGGTGCTCCACTGGAGTCTCCAAAGAGTGGCTTGCTTTGAGGTGCAATAGGGCTGTGTAGGCTGTGGAGTGTGCTGGTCTGTCTTCTCTATTGTAATCCAATGAGGTCCAGCAGATCAAAGGTTAGAGGCGTTAGAGAAGTGGAGAGATCTTAGACTTCCAGAACCCTTCTCCTTCATCTTTGGTGTCCTATAGAGATTCCTCACCCGGCTCCTGTTCCACGTTTGAGGGCCACACTTGAGGGACAGAGCAATTGGGAATGAATCTGGAATTCTGTTCGTGGAATGTTGCACCTTGTGTGGTGACATCCAATTGCTTCAAGGAAGCTGCTGTGCTGTTTGGGTGACAGAGGGATATTTTCAGAGATGGAGAAGAAACAGGGAGAGAAAGAAAGAGTGAGAGCCTTTTTTCTCTCATTTAAATTGGTTTCACAGAGAGACCGAATTCATTTATTCAGTGTTCAAAGCCGAGGGAACTCTCTGATCTGTTTCATATTTCAGTTCTTTTCTCTTCTGTGGCACAAAGAAAACAGTGAACAATGCATATATTTCTCATTTCTGAGGCAACTTCTTCCTGTTGTCTTACAGAAGGAGTTTGTTGCAGTAGATTCATATGAGCTTTGGGTGTAGCATTCATTATATCAGCTGCAAGTGGCACAGGCTTAAATATGTAACAATAGTTTTCATCTCCATGAAAAGGGGTCCAAGGATCAGACCTTCAGACTGTTAGAGGGGAGAGTTCTGGAAGAACCTTTGACCTTACTTGTCATTGACAAGAGGCATGGATTGGATGCACAAGCTCTGAAGCGTTTAGTATGATGTGATATCAATATAAATCATGACAACCAAAACATACGGGATGATATCATCTTTTCTGTCCTATCTCGTTTGGGTCAGAGATATGATGCAAAATACATTGTTTGGTAATGGTGTAAATATATGTATATTTAATCATTATATCACTGAAGTATGCCATGCCAAAATGGAAGTCTTGTGTGCTGTTTTGTACATTTCACAGGTGTTGGGCAGTGTGCTTTGCCCTCTGTCTGATAATGTCCACCCTCTCCAACAACCCCACACCTCAACAGTAATGTCAGAACACGGCACTGACTGTTTTTGTGTATGTATATACGCATGTTTGTGTGTGTGTGTGTGTGCGCACATCCGCGCATGAGTAAAAATCCCTGTCTTCTTGTGTGCGTATGTGTGTGTGTGTGTGTGAGAGCATGGGTGTGTGTGTGTGTCGGGGTGTATGCCTGTGTGTTTGTATGTGTGTTTGTGTGTGTGCACTTCTGCCTTGAGTTTGTATGTTTGATTCCATAATCCACTCTGTGTTTAACAGGTAAATATGTGGAAATTCAGAGACTGTACACGAAAGCACTGCCAGTATGTCATGCCAAACTTGACACCCCCGTGTGCTGTTTCGTACATTTCAAAGTTGTTGGCCGGTACACAAGTTCAGTACACTATCGGTTGCAGAGACACGGCGGTACACTGGCTCAGTCCGTTCCGGAGGCAGAAGTGTGTGTGGGGAAGAGCACAGACACAAGTGACAATTAAAGTCTAATCCCGATTCCTCAGAGCCAGCCAAAGCCCAGGTTATTTTTATGCAGGAGCTAGGCCCCTGCCAAGGAATTCTGGAACACCGGCCAACATTTAAATCCGAACCCTGAAAAATCCCTCAGAGTGTTCCAGTCACCCCAATTACAAATCCCCTCAGCAGTATGGTCATCAAAGGCCTGGGGTTCGAATCGGATCTGGAGTTGTAGAGAAATCTGATTTTTCATGCATCCGTCCCCAGAATTAAAAGAATAATTTTCTAAAAAAAAAAAAAAAATAGAACAGGAGTTTGGGGTGGAACTATTTCTGCTATGTGTTTCCTCTCTACAGTAAAGAATCTGTGCAGTTTGGTGGGAGCACCCTTAAGGAAATTTAAATAAAAAATACAGTGTGCTGCAGTTACAAATTTTTAGATTTCCTTACAAATTCACACAGTCCATTACAGTTCACATAGTAGACCACAGATGGGGTCAGATGTGATTTTGAGTTGAGCTATGGGCACAAACATTAAGACAGGGTAAAAATAGACTTCATGTGCCTATGGCAACAAAGAACAGACTGGTACTGATCACATCAAGCATGTTGTATTCAACATTTGTTGTCAACAATAGAAAAACCTGCTCTGCCGGACGAACATAAATACTCATGTTGTGACTGAGCACTGCGATTGCCTGTGATTTCCAAGAATCAGGGTTAAAATTTTTGTGGTGCTGTGGCGCAGTGCATTGGGCGTTAATGCCAGAAATGGGCAAGTGCTCATGGGGACCCAGGTTTAAATCTGGCCTGGGTCATTTCCCAGCCTTAGCCTGTCTCTCTCTCCCATTCACTTCCTGTCCCACTCTTCACTGTCCTGTCAGTAAAAGGCGCAAAAGTATGCTTAAAAAATGGGAAGGTCTGTTCCTAGCTTTAGTCTTTCCGTACACCATTCCAAAGTCAGTGTTCTTAACCTTCTTGTATCAGTATGACTATGCTTTTTCTTAGGGTGTCTTCAAGCAGGTCTTTACTTTTTTCCCATGCAAAACCATTTTTGCTAACTAAAAAAGAGATTTGGGAAAAATAAAAAGATTGACATCTTTGTAGAAGCGATCTCAGTAGTTTTGGTAGATATGTAAAAAGTTGTCATCATGTTTTTGTGCTCAGATGGATGATGGATGGATGTTACTGAGACCTTTTTTTATGAGTAAGCATAGACACACGCAAACACAAGTAGAAATGAATATGTCAGAGGGAATTTGCCTTTCTACAGCGTTTACTTTGCTCATGGGGCTTAACTCCCTAGGGTATAGCACGCAGCAGACAGACAAAACTGTGTGTGTGTGTGTGCGTGCGTGTGTGTGTGTGCTTGCACAGCAGGGGTCAATGTCAGGGTGGAAGGTTGATCTCCCAGGAGGCTCACATAGCTGCGAAACTCCATTGTGTGTGTGTGTCTGCTCGCATTGTCATACTTTTTAGCCATCTTAAATAAGCAGTCACTCTCCCCAACCTCTTCGTCTTTCTTCCTCCAGCAGAATGCCCATTAAGGTGTGAGGTTGCACCCAACAAACTATTATCAATCAGAAATATTTAGCTCTTTGTATCTGACAGGAGCAGAATCTAATGCGGGCAAACAGGGGGAAGTGATATCCATGTGTGCTCCCGCCGCACAATGGAGTCTGGCTAGTGAATGGCTGGGCTGGGGCTGAATGGGTGGGAATGATAGTGGTGTTTTGGAAAATTACCCATCAGGCTTTCTCAGTATCATCCACCCACAATTCCACGGGGACGGGTTGCCAGACGTGGAGGATCGACGAGCGGGCGGCGAAGGTGGGTTTCTCCCTCTCCCAGCACAGGGGGAAATGAAGATGTTCATTAAAACAGAAGGGGATTAGAAAGCTTAAATCATTATTATGGAAATACAGTGCTGCCAGTGTGCCGATAAATGGCAACTTACCTTATCATAGCAAACACCTTTAAGTACAGGTCCTTCTCTGGAATCTCCACAGGGTCCCATTTATTTCTTGATTTGTTTTTTGTGTTTTTTTTTTGCTCTAATTTTTCCTTTTTTTTCTTTTTTGCCCTCTTCTTTTCTCTCCAAATGAGCACTGTTGCAGGCTAAGCAAGGGCCACTGCTCTGTAGGCTCTCTTGCTGCTACCTTTGTGTCAGACTTGGTGCATTTCTAGCATTGTTTGGTTTCAAGTGATTGAAGTCATTGTACAGGTAAGAGTTAGGGTTAGGGTTATAGCTGTGCTCAGGGGCGCTGCTAAAAATTGTGGTGCCGCTGAAAGAAAATAATTTTGGGCCCCACCCTACCCCCCTTAGTGGTAGCCCTAGTTACAGTATGCTGTATAACCCTAACCCTAACCCTAAACCTAACACCATGTAAATGGGAAAACTTTGTGAAGCTAGAGCTTCATCCTGTCCAGCAGCTGTTGGCCAGTGTATGTGGTACAGTAAATCAGGTCTAGAGAGCAAAATATTACTTCTAACAACAGTCGTATGTTTGTCTTTCAGAAACAAATGACATGTTGTTGACCTCTGAACTGTTTCTCCTAATAACCCCTTAAGGGAGAAAGGAACAGTATAAGACTATATAAAGATCTTAAACTGAGCTTAGATTGGACTTTTATCGGGCTTCACTGGACAGTGTTTCTTAGGAGTTTAATTTAAGAAGTATGAGACAAAATCTAGAACTTAAGGAATTGTTTTTACTAAAACCCTCTTATGAGAAAAAGCTAAAAATAAACTTAATAATATACGATCTTATTTCTTTTTGAAAGACAAAATCAACACAATTCTAAGAAGCAATATGTTCTTCTGTGTAGGCTGTTTCTGAAGGTTAAACGCCCCTATATCTGCAATTGTACTATTTTTGAGTATCATACTAAATACAAACCCACACCCAAAACATGCATGCGGTTGAAGACACACCAAAACAAACAACTTGATGCACAAAGTACACAGGCACACTGCGACAGAGTCACGTTCCGTCTCCTAGACAGTCTCATAGACTAACAACGTTGGCTCGTACACCTCTAAGTAGTTGCGAGATAAGTTCCAACTTTGTTTTGACACTTTTTTGATGAAGGAGCGGCCGGACGCACACCTGTACGGCTGGCGGAACAATGCGCGGCCCTCGGGAGAGATTGATTTTCTACATTAAAACCCCAGCCTTTGTCTAAAGCCACCGGGCTCTTTGTTATGCTAAAGAGCCGTGGAAGATTTCCAATTCAATTTCACCTGAGCGCCGGTCAGCTAGCCCTTCTCCCCCGCCGCCCCGTCCACCAACCCCCCCCCCGCCCACCTCCTCACCCCATCCTCCCCCACCCGCCTCTCCTTTTGTACCGTCCCCTGGGCCCCTTCTTGTCTTTTAAACTGCAATTTAGCTGTGTTGGCGGTCGGAGAGGGGAAATTGACAGGCGGCGGAGTGCTTTCTCTTGTGATATTACACCCATCAGCTTCATTCAAAAGGGGATTCTGAGAATGCAGCCTCTACCGGCCTGTGGATGGCCGAGCTTCAGAGCCACGGTCATTTCACGGATCTCATAGAAAGTTTAATAACGCTGCTATACATGTGTGAAATAAATCAGGACAGAATAAAACTGAAACTAATTTTAATGCCTCTATAAAGAGTGGGCTTCTTCAAGTGTGACACATAGCTCAACACACACACACACACACACACACACACACACACACACACTTAAAAATATATGTGCATATGCAGGTAAAGAGTGAGAAGTTTAGTGTAGGAAGTAAGACTCTGCAAGTGAATAGTACTGGTACATAGAGGGGCCTGCAGCTGCATGCACTTAGTATGTATGCATCATGATAATTTAAGAGGACATTTATTTAGTTATGACTTAACTTCCTTAGTTCTCTTATGTGGACTCACACACACACACACACACAAGCACACATGCACACACACACACACACACACACACACACACACACACACACACACACACACACACACACACACACACACACACACACACACACACACACACACACACACACACACACACACACACACTACATCCTAGTGCTGACAGTTAACCCGGAAGGAAAATTGGGCTTCTCAAACTTGTTCTTGATTGAGAGGGGCATTTGAAATTCAGGAAGTGAGACATGGCTCATTCAAAAGACAAGAATATCCATTTGTTATTATAATTAAATTCTTGAAAAAAATAAACCAATTGTGGAGACTAATTGCAAATGAAAATGGAGGGAGACTGAGGAGACACATTGTAAGACAGTGCCATTGAGCAGTGTCTAGAGACTGACACTCTCTCACTGTTGCCTGAATGCATTCGCACCCCATACCACCTTTAATTAGGAGACAAAATAAAGATTTTGTTATGTTCTCATTTTCGTGCTGAATGATTTTCAAACTCTGTGGTGGTTTCTCAGCACGGAAGGAACAAAACATCTTTGTCTTGTCCCTCATCAAAACTGATAAAAAAAATGCCGCAATAACTGCATCAAGATTAGCGTCGGGAGATAAGCTCGTCCCAAAACCGGTTAACAATGGAATCAAGAGGTGCTGCATCTCTTCTGTTTCCCCTCATACTATTTGCTATCGAGAGAGAGAGAGAGAGAGAAAGAGAGAGGGAGAGAGAGAGAGAGAGAGAAAGAGAGAGAGAGAGAGAGAGAGAAAGAAAGAGGGAGGGAGAGAGAGAGAAAGAGAGAGAGACAGAGAGAGAGAGAGAGGGAGGGAGAGAGGGAGAGAGAGAGAGACAGATAGAAAGAGAGATTGAGAGAGAGAGAGAGAGAGAGATACTTCTCCCAAGGCCTGTAATTACACAAAGCAGCCCCCTGATCTATTTATTTTGAGAAACGCAGTATTTGTCTTTTTATTCCCCTGATATTTAGGCAGCTATGCTGTATGTCTGTGTTAATATCAGGGTTTTACCACATCCATGAGCTATATTTATGCCTTATTCCAGCTCCCATCAGCCTCCACTTGCCTCCACAAGATGCTGGGATTTCCTTCTGACTCTGCTGTATGATAGTAGAAGGCTTTTACATCAGTAAACAGCCAAAGGGGTGGAGGCTTTGCATAAAAGGCTAATTATTGGAATGGATTGAATGGAAAACTTTAATCTTTTCACACATTGATTGGCAAAACTTTCCTTCACACTCACTTGCAATGGCCGTGTTCGACCTTGGCTCATAAATGCCGGACATCAAACCTTAGCTGGACGAGAGGAGCCCATTGGTAGTAAGGCCACAAGGAAGCACCCAATAGGTGTGAGATTTGGCCCTGCTCCTCAGCAGATAGATTGTAAGATCAGGGAGTTGACAGGACTGGCAGGAGAGCTGCTTCTCAGATGGATGGATCCACTGCCTGACTTGCCCAAGACACAGTCCGTGTAATGCAGTCGCACTGCATTATGCACCATTGATGTGTGTGCCATTCATGCTGCAACATGCACCTCTCTTTCTCTCTCTCTCTGCTCTCTCTGTCTCTGTCTCTCTCTCTGTCTCCCTGTCTCTCTCTTTCTCTCTCTCTCTCTGTCTTCCTGTCTCTCTCTTTTCCTCTCTCTGTCTGTCTCTCTCTTGCTCTCTCTGCCCCTCTCTCTCTCTTTCTCTGTTTTTCACTGTCTCTTCCTCCCCACTGTTCTTCAATGAAACCACAAACTGACATGCAAATGGACCCCCTCATTAAATCCTGTTAGTTTGGCTGTCACATGCTACAGATCGCCCTCTTTATATTTATAAGGATAGTCCTCGGCGTGTTGTTTGTATCGAGATTAGAACAAGGAGAGGGATAAACCAGCAGTCTCTCAGGGAAATACTGTACTGCCTGCATCATGTTCCGTACTGTCACAGCCAAAAAGGGCTTCATCGGCGCATTGTTTGGGGATTTGTCAGTCAACATGCTCCACATGGATTTGAGCATTTCCTTACAGAGACATGTGGTTTTGTTTCCATATTCTCCTCTCACTCCTTCACCTAACAATGTTTCACTGTATATCCCATGCAGGTAATTGAGTTTGACTTTGAGACGTTGTAGGTCTTGGATTTTTAGGTGTGGGTGAGAAATGATCAAAGTGACAGTGATCTGACTGTTAGATGGGTAAAACCATAGGAAGATCATGTTTTGATCATGTTTTCATGTTTTCAAGGTTTTTATGCCAAGATGTCATAGCCTTCATTTTTTGTTTAGTCCATACATGCTTTGTTTTATGTGTCTTTACACATTATCTTACAGTTTTTGCCCATTGCTTAAACACATTTTGCAAAATTTGGCTCACTGTGCCAAAACTGTACACCCAAGCACATAGGACACAACACTTGGAAATAAACCATTCACATCTATGCCAAATTGAAACTCTGCAATCAAAACAAAACCTAACAATCCTTCACCAAAATGTCACTCTCATGACTAAATTGCACACACTTGTATCTTATGAAAACACTGTCACATCAGCACCAACACACTAGTCTACTTTATATAAAACACTGTTTTTTGTATTTTGAATAGATGTGTTTTGCCAATGATACATCGGTATTTCATTTTTGAACGAAGTGTCTTATGTATGAAATAGTGTGTAGTGTGCAGGAGTGAGTGTCTTGCAAAAAGGAGCAAGTGTGTTGCAGAATTGCAACTGAAGTGTAAAGCAGAGCTTTTGTTTAAGGTATGGTTACACTGTGTTTAAGGCATGGTAACACAACTTCAAGTTATGTAACTTTGGTTTAAGCATATGTCTATTGCGTTCAAGCAGTGGGCAAAAACTGTAAGATATATTAAAAAGATATAAGACATAGTAAAAGCAACATGTACAATCGAATATAAGTGTCCCTGCAATGTGCAAGCTGGTCTGTAGCCATCCCTGCTCAGTCCTATACAGACTCTTGACCAAGATTAGAACTCTGGTGTGTGTGAGGGAGCAAGTGAGCGAGCAAGCATACATATGTGTGTGTGTGTGTGTGTGTGTGTGTGTGTGTGTGTGTGTGTGTGTGTGTGTGTGTGCTGGAATGTCTATTAGCTGTAATGGCAGATCAGCTTTAACAAGAATATATTAAAAACCACTAAGCAACTACCAAGAAAGTTATATGCCTCTTTGCAAATTGCATATGCTTTGGTCATGGACTTTTCCAGCAAAGTTGTTTACCCTTTCTAGTGCTGAGAAAGGAATGGAGCTGTAGTTTTGGAGGTGGGAACCTTTAGACAAGGAAAGTGACCAATGGTGAAACAGGAGATTAAATTATGTTGAATACCATTGTAGCAAAGGGGAGGAGAGGTCACCCCACCCAGCTTCGAACCCAGGTCTCCGGAGTACCAAACGTGGGCTCTGACTGCAACATCAAAGCGCCAGGCTTGTTGGTATGGCAGTCAGAGCACACCCATAATCCTAGTGATGGTCAGTCCCAGGGCCGGCCCAAGCCTTAATGGGGCCCTAAGCAAAAATTCCTTAGGAGGCCCACATACCACCTCCTCAGCAACAGATGGTTAATTTTCCTATAGCCTACATACTATGTGTGTAGTTTATCCACCATCATTGTCGCAATATGTAATACGTTTAAAATACACCAGTGTCATTCTGACTGTTTTAACTGAAGCAAACCAAATTGGCAGTCATTCTTAATCTATTTCGTTATTCTGTGAATCTGACTGCAAGACGAGCTTTCATCACATCTGCTCAGCATTCAAATTCGAAGTTTACTAAATCTGTCCACCAGAGAACAGTCATGTATTGTCTATGACCATTACTCTGCTGCAGGCAGGAAAGGCACATTATCAGGTCGTCAAATTTATTAACATTCAAATTGAAATCAATCAACCATTGTTAGCGATCTCACAACAATTATCAAGAAGGAGACTTTGAGAAGTTAATATTTAAAACATGTCAAGACAAGCAGTTATCCGCATCCCCAACTTTGCAGCTTCTCAATTTGGATGGAAATATCTAGAAATGACCACTAGCAACTGTGCTAGGCACCAACAAAATTGGAGCTACCTTTAAGTGTACAAACAGATCCCATTCGAATAAATAAACACGTGTTGTCCACTTGAACTAATACAAATTATAAGTGGGTGTTAGCAAGTGGCAGCCAAACATCCACCCAAACGTAATGAAAAGCCACTGTGAAAAGCAGTTCTAAATTAGCGCGCTAACAAACACATTTAGCTAAGCAGTGGCATGCTGTGTCCCGAAAACAATGCTCATTTTGTTAAAATCGAACAGTAACAAGTTATTCTCTTACTCTTACATTACAATCATAGGCTGTTGTGGATCAATTTAACGCACATTCGAAACTTCAACAACTGTAGGAAGTAACGTGATGACCGCTATATTTATTAAAATACCAACCATCCATTTGAATGGAATGGGGCTTCATGCTACAAAGTCACTGCTGCTGTATGACATCTCCAAGACAAATGGTGGCAGCCTGAATCAGCACGAATCAATGACGCATCTCATTGGAAGGACTCTTTTTTTAGAAGATTTCCGTAAGCTATCAAAGTGTATTTAAATAAGCCATTGACTGTATATTTTTATTGTTCTTTTAAATAATAATAATAATACAGCACGACCAAATGCAACACTGTTGATATCGATTTCGTTAAAATGACTAGTCAACAGGGTGGGGTGGGGGGTGGGGGGTGGTGGCGCTGAGGACTGTCTGTTGTTTTCTTCCCATCATGCACTGCACTTTTTGCAACATCATTTCTCGAACAGAATCCACTTATAAGTGCTCCTATATTAAGTTTGACTTCAAAATATTATAAACAGTCATGTTCTCCGCCTATTGAAGGGTTTTTTAAAATTAAAAGTGGCACAAAAAGAACACCCACCATCATAGAGGAGTATAGGGCAATATTCTCTCTATATAAAGGCTGCTAACATGTTGTGTTCCGTTGCGTGAGTGAGATCGCGGGGAAGCGCAATGCGTGCGGTTCAATGACACATCAAGGTAGAGTGGTTAGGGGGCCCCAGAGGTGGGTCGGGGGCCCTAAGCCGTCGCATAGTTCGCTTATGCCTCGGGCCGGCCCTGGTCAGTCCATCACAACCGTCACTACACGTAATCACTAAACAATAGGGGTGCTACGGTTTCGGGTTGTATTCGAATCCGTTCGGTTCGTTTAGCACGGTTCAGTTCATTCTGTGGATCGGATCGGATTTCGGATACGCGAGATATTAAACTTGCTTGTTTAATAGAAAGTCATTGCTTATGCATTCTGTGTAGCGTACGGGTGTTTAGGCCCCGGGGGAATGGTTTCTCTTCAGTACCACCTTCAAAGACACAAGAGGCAAAGAGAATTTTCCCGAGCTTGCCTTCAACCTATCAGCGCTCCGACACCATCGTCTCTGAAATCTGCGGTGTGGGAACATTTTGGTTTCAGCGTAGAATATGATGACCAAGGAAACAAGACGGTAAACAAGCAACGCACGGTCTGCAAACACTGTTCCGCGAGACCCCCCCGAGCGCCCCCCCCCCCCCCCCCCCCATGAGGAAAAAAAACATAATTTTGTATGTTTTGTTATGAGCACATAGTGATTATTATTATTGAATTGCACTTAAAAATTAACATCAAAACACTGTAGGCTACAAAAACTCTTATACAAAACATCCCTAAATTACAATTTCATTATGATAGCATGCCCTTACATGCCAAATGTCCGTCATTAGACGCTATCTTTTAGGGAGGAACAATTAGCTCCTTGGTTACTGCCTCGAATTCTACAGTATGCTTGTTACACGTTCAGGTATGACTGGTTTACTATGCTAAACTACGAGTTGCAAACTATGAGTTGCAGCAAATTGCAAATGTTGAAACTACCATAACATTTTGTTGGCTAATGACAGCTCAACGTTAACCCAAATTATGGAAATAAATAAAAACTTAACTTGTAACCGTTTTGTTGCAAAGCCAAATCTTATGGTGAAATTAGATCTTGTGTTTGTTGAGCTAAGACCGAATTATTGTTGAGTATAGCAATCGTAGCATCATAGCTAGAAGGCTAACAAACGTAAGAGTTATACCATAGAGTTGAATACAATACTAGAGTGGACACGGCATTGGCTGACCACACGGGAAAACGTCCGACGCGGCCGCCATCTTGCGTGTGCTAGGCACTCAATGTAAATAAGCGTAGAATGGACCCACCTCTGTCAAAAACGGATTTGTTCTGTGAAAATATCCACTGACACACACACAATGATGATATTTGAAATAATTCATCATCGAATTATTTAATGTTTATTAACACTGTAGTAAAAACACATGTATCTGCCCTTGCTCTTTTCACTTTGCACACCCCCAGTGGTGCACACACCACAGTTTGGAAAACCCTGCTGCATCCGAACCGTATCCGAAACCGTGGCCAACAAATCGTGGACCGAACCGAACCGTGGACACACTGATCCGTTGCACCCCTACTAAACAACATCACTTACTCAGCATTCAAAAAAAGACAGACATGTTCTGAAAAAAAGCAAACAGTTTCAATGAAAACAGTTCTGTTTACATTTAAAAGACTCGGACCACAGTGACCACATTCCCAGCCTTAACATTGGCTTGTACAGGCATGGCTTTACTCTTTTCCAGGTCTGCTGCAACAACATGTAGTCTTTATTACAGTAACCTGTGGAGAAATTAGAAAACTTTATCATTTCAAAAAGCTATACGTGTCTCTAGCACCACTTGAAGCCATTAGAGTTAAAGAAAGGGAAAATGACATTAATGAAATCAGATAAAAGGTTGGGTGTGACAGTTGATATGCAGACGTTTAGTGACAAATGATTGTTTACTCTCTGAAATACAGAAAAAGTTTGAAGGTGAATAAATCTTGATGTTTGATGGCAGAGGGACGCTGTGAGGACAACTGCAGTGAACTATTCAAAAGCAGGACTCTCCAAACACAGCCTTTATTCTATCATTAAAAATGTCATGACCATGTTTCTGATTTATTCCTTCCCTTTGTATTGTGTGTGTGTTGTGTGCTTGTGTGTATATATATATCTGTGTGTGTGTGTGTGTGTGTGTGTGTGTGTGTGTGTGTGTGCGTGCGTGTGCGTGTTTGTGTGTATACGTATGTGTGTGTTTGTGTGTGTCTGTGTGTGTATGTGTGTGCGCACCCAAATGTGCAATTCCACAGCTGTCTCTGGCTAGCGTTGGATTCCTTTGGTCGGCTGCCCATTTTGTGGAGTGTGAATGGGCTGGGCTGCCGGAGGCCTGATTAGAGAGCCCAAATCCCCCTGTGCTGTGGAGCTGCGCTCTGCTCTGCTCTGCTCTGCTCTGCTCAGCTCAGCCCCCTCACTCAGCCGCCCCCCTCACATCCGCCACACACTTTTATTAACATTTCTGATGATGTGACACTTTCACTTTCATCTGTCACTTTAATTCCGTTTCTGTTTGTGTGTGTGTGTGTCTGTTTGTGTATGTCTGTATGCATGTGTCTTGCTGTGTGTGGGTGTGTGTGTCTGTCTGTGTGTGCGTGTGTGTTTGTGTGTGTGTGTGTGTGTATGTCTGTATGCCTGTGTCTTGCTGTGTGTGTGCGGGTGTGTGTGTCTGTCTGTGTGTGCGTGTGTGTTTGTGTGTGTGTCTGTTTGTGTATGTCTGTATGCATGTGTCTTGCTGTGTGTGCGGGTGTGTGTGTCTGTCTGTGTGTGCGTGTGTGTTTGTGTGTGTGTGTGTGTATGTCTGTATGCCTGTGTCTTGCTGTGTGTGTGCGGGTGTGTGTGTCTGTCTGTGTGTGCGTGTGTGTTTGTGTGTGTGTGTGTCTTGCCTTGTGTGTGTTTGTGTCACAGTGTTTCTAGTTGGATTTGCAACTGAGTTTCACCATTCTCATGGAAGCCATTCAATTCTCGTTTCTTAATTCTATCTGGGCAAGGCGACAAGCGCGCCGTTCTAATACTTGGCAGGAGGAGGCAAGCCAAGCAGTGGGATCGCACAGATGAAACGCAAGACAGTGATGAGGAAGGAGCTAAGTGCATTACAAACAGACCATGTTCTGTTTTGAAGTGATAGCTGTGTGTGTGTGTGTGTGTGTGTGTGTGTGTGTGTGTGTGTGTGTGTGTGTGTGTGTGTGATGAGGTCCTGTAAACACTGTCTGTTTTTTTCCATGTAGGCTTTTGTTTTCCTTCCACCCAGAGTGACAGTTTGGCCAGGTTGTCATGACAACATCTTTGTTGACATCCTGAGCTAGCCATTAGTCTGTTTGGCACCAAGGTGCTTTCACTGCAGTCAAACTGCATGTATTTCACAAGTAACTACAGCAAATGTAAACTGTGTCCTTGTACCTGTGTAGATTACTGCAGGGATTGTGTCATGAGACATGATATGACCAGTGACTGTTGAAAAAAGATGGATAATTTGGCTCCATGCTTTTCTGTTATATGGAAATGTGTGTACCCATCTGGCCTATTGTCAGATTTAGTGTTAGAGTTTGATCAGTGAGAAAAAAAGTGTCACATGATGAGGGGTGTGGTCTGAAGCTCACAGCTACAGCTCACACCTCAAGTGGTCCAGCGATATAGCTCCTACTTCCCATCATCAGGCCAGAACTGAAGAAGCCTTTTGGATGAAAGGTGAAATGTCTTCAAGCTGCAAGAGAAGTCCAGTTGCTTAGAACTAAACTCCGTTGACTATCATGACCTGGATGAATGAGTATCTCCACAAACAGACTACTCTAATGATCACCCTATGATATCACTTTTGGTTGCCCCAACACTCCCACTTATACACCATTATGTACAGTGGTTGTGTGATTTACCACAGACAATGTTTGTCGTGTGTGTGTTCATGGTGTCCTGCGTTGTGACAAACAAAGGTTGACACTTTTTCCTCGTGTCTAGCCGAGTTACATCCAGCTTTTTCTGGAAAACCATGGGGATGTATGGCCAGGTTCTTATGCTACATTAAATTAGCTGGCACTATCCAGAGTGACTTACAGGTATTTAGGTACAGGGTTTCAGTTACAGTCCCTGGAGCAATGCTGAATTAGATGCCATGTTTAAGGGCACACCATGGATGAGGGTGCATCCATCTCCCACCCTCATGTTTCCTAGTTTGGTAAACCAGCCCCTCGAACTTCATTTCATTTTGTACAGAGGGTCACCATCACAAACGATTTCTTCCTGGAGGTGTGGACTCTGCTGAAGTTTAAAACAAGTGCCTCTGCCTTTACCCAATCGCTAACACCTGGTCGCCACGTATGCAATTAGCCTACCTACGCACTACAATTCAAATGTAGCACACAAGGTCAACGTCATGGCTCACAAACACACCCTCTGTTCACTGATTGGATCGGTCTTGCTTGGGGCCGACTACATGACCCTCAAGAGATTCCGGTCCAGACCCTCTGTACAAAATGAAATGAAGCACGAGGGGCGGGTTTACCAGGCTACATGTTTTCTACTGGAACAGGATTCAAACCTGTGACCCTCTGATCCCAAAACAAACTCTCTAACCTATAGGCCACAGCTGCCTAGTTGCTACCTCAGACTTGTCTGTTTTGCACTGGCCTTTCACCCACTCTTCAGCCTCTTGTGCTCTTCACAGTTAGTAAAAATTGCTTGTTAGTTTTACAGCATTGAAGACCGCACTATTTTAGCATTAAATCATTTTAAAAAATTCTTATTCATAAATGTAGTCATAATATTTTAAAATCAAGTTTGTCAGGTTTCAAGATATTCAAGACATGGACAAATTCTGTCTTTGCTGTCCACTTGAATGCCACATGTAATAAATACCATTAAGATATATTAAAAAGATATAAGACATAGTAAAAGCAACATGTACAATCGAATATAAGTGTCCCTGCAATGTGCAAGCTGGTCTGTAACCATCCCTGCTCAGTCCTATACAGACTCTTGACCAAATTGGCCGTCTCCTGTTTAGTGTTGCGACCTGTCCCGGTTTTACCTGATTGTGCTGGTTTTAATGGTCTGGAAAAAAAATATTCCCCTGGGACACTGACACCCGGGTCGCTGCTTATAAGCCAGGTGTAATGTCCAGGTTTTTTGTCAGACATAGGTGGCAACCCTACTCCTGTTGGCCTGGCTTGTTCTGACCGTTAGTCAGTAGTACATGCTGAAATCAGGGCCAGCAGCTGGTGAAGAGAGCGGAGAAGAGTTCTTCCTTAGTTTCCACTTTGATCCACTAACGTTTCATCCCAATCATGAGAACCCACATTCATTAGCCCAAAGATGAGTTCTCTGTAATTATTATCAAAGCCACTACAAAGCTCATTTGTCTTTGTTTTGATTCCCTCTAATCAATTAATCAAGAAGTATTAGCTCAGAAATACCACAGTGTGCAGTTTGAAAATGAAGGGGGACGCCTTGCGAATGATCTTCCTGTATGTCTGTATCGCTGCCTGCCTGTTCTCTGTTTGTTTCTAACTATATGTCTACACATGTAATATCCATCCTTATCTTTTGATTCCAATAATAGTAAAAAATAAGAATACCTCAGCCTTATGTAGCGCTTTCCTAGATATCCAAGATCACTTTCCAGTAGAAATGTGTGCGTGTGTGTGTATGTGTGTGTGTCTGTACATAGGTTAGGGGGTGGGGCAGTAAAGCACCAAAAGCTTCTGTGAACAGATGTATTTTTGGACAAGTCCGATGAAGAGGCGCGTCGGATATGGAGGGCTAATTTGTTCCACAGAGTGAGGGCGGCAACACAGAAGGCTCTGTCCCCCAATGTGCAAAGTCTAATGTGATGGGATAGCAAACTAGCTTTTGTCAGAGGGCTGTGGGAATCACAGAGGGGGTGAAGGGTGTGTGGGTAGAGTGATTTATTGATGAGGAGGAGGACTTTATAGGAAATTCGGCTTGTACTGTAGGTGGGGCTTGTGTTGTTATAAATGTTTTATATAGGTGTTATATAGTGCTTTTTTGCCTTGCTTGACTTCCTAAGCTCACAACACTATGGGAATCATGGATGTGGGGATGGTTGCACATGTGTGTGTTTACAGGTGTGTTGCTACATGTGTTTGTGCTACTGAGGTCAGAAGAATCCATCCTTTACCTTGGGGGCATGGAAGTCGTATCAAGGCGATGACAATGCTAGGGAAATATAATCCACAAGCCCACCCCCTTACCCGCCCTCTCTTTTCTCGTTCTCCTGCTATCTCTTAGCAGTTATTTGCATGTAATGAGATAAGTATTTGGGATTGTCAGTATCGGCAGTGTGATCGAGGCGTAAGTGACTGATCCTCTGGAAGATGAGCGGCCCCCTAATCTCCCCTCCAGCCCCGCTGAGATCTGCCCAGATCTGCTTACTCCGCGGCTTATTATCAGCACTCTGCTTCCCCCTGCCAGCAAACTCCATCAGTCCAGCGCTGAGTGGGACGAGCAGCCTCTGAGAGGGAGGGAGAGAGAGAAAGGAAAAGAGGGAGAGAGAGAGAGAGAGGCAGGGAGGGAGAGAAGGAGAGAGAGGGAGAGAGAAAGGAAAGCACAGGGAAAGGCAAGGAGAGAGGGAGGGAAAAGGAGGGCGAGAGAGATGGAGAGAGATTCAATGGCTAAATATATTTGCCCACGCCTGTAAGGTTTATCTGCACGGGTTTGGTGGGAGATTAGGAGCGATTATCTCCCTGTCCCACCCCCCTCCTCCCCCCCCTCTGCTCCCCACGCATACCTTAGTCAGCCCCTTCTCCAAATAGAGTTTGGAGGGTTTGGTAATTAGAAACAAATTTGATCTTGCCAGACTTTTTTGTTTTAAATCTAGCATTTTATCATTGTTTATCTCCCAGTATAACGAATTTTGCATACTTTATGACAGTTTTTAGTTCATACATATTATTTTGGTGACCTACAAGATATGTAACTGATATAAACACAGGCCTATAATGACAATAATGGAAGTTAAACTAATGTATTTGCTTTTTTTAACTTCCAAACTTTTGTTGCTTTTTACATGTGTTTTACTATTAAGTGTGTTTAGTGTTAGTCAAGTCATTTTTATTTCTAAAGCACATTTAAACAACAGATGTTTACCCAAAGTGATTCACAAGATAATCAATGTGTAAAAAGGTAAGCAATGTGGAGACAGTTACTTCTAGCAATGTTTAAATCATCAGACAACGGGATAAAACTTACAAAAATGGGAAAATGAAAAGTAGATACACTGTGTTGTGTTTGCTTTTTCTATTACCAAACTTTGTTCCAGGTTCACATGTGTTTATATGTGAAGTAGGAGCTCTATTGTGTATCTGTCCATGTAAGCAAAGGTCAAGTGGAGGGATGGGGCTGTTTGTGCTCTAGTGCAGTTAGAGCTGTATATTGCCAGGATCTTGTTCACAGATCAGTTACCTGCATACCTGTCTCACTTTTCCTCCTTCTCTATATCACCCGGCAGAACGAGCACACACACACATACACACACACACACACACACGTACACACAGACATAAACACACACACATGCACACAGATGTACACACACACACACACTGCACTGTCTTCACACACACATCACACACACATTACACACACACTCTCACACACAAAGGCACATGCACACATGAACACACTGAGCGCCTTTAAACAGAGATGTCAGTGTTTAATGCGCGTGGTGATTAGTTTACGGTGGACTGATTGGAAATTAATTAAAGTGATGAGGGGGGCTCAGCGGAGGGCTGGCCGTGTTGGCAGAGGCTGGTGGCGGAGAGGAGAGGAGGGGAGAGGAGAGGAGAGGAGGGGTAGGGTGGGGAGGGGTGGGGTGTCTCAGTGCCTCTGTGCCTCGGAGCAATGGTTCTCCCCTGGGAGATGCCGCTCATCTGCAGCCCCCCAACGTGTCCGCTTCCTTTCTCTTTCTCTCTCTCTCTGTCTCTTTCTTTCTCTCTTTCTCGATCTGACTCTATGTGTTTTTTTCTCTCTGTGTGTCTCTTTCTCTCTCTCTCTCTCTCTCTCTCTCTCTCTCTCACACTCTCTCTGTCTCTTTCTCTCTTTCTCGATCTCACTCTGTGTGTGTTTTTTCTCTCTGTCTCTCTCTCTCTCACTCTCTCTGTCTCTTTCAAAGAGAGTGAGGAGAAAACACTAACAAGGCCTACCTTCATGTATGTGTTTGTGCTTTGTGTGTGGTTTAACGAGACCAAAAGGAGCATATTACAATAGGGGCATATCTGTGTTTATGTAGAAATGTGGTATTCTCTGTCAGAGTAAGAGAAACAGAGAAATGGTGGGAGACAGAGGGAAAGAAAGAGAAAGAGAGAAGGAGGGATACATAGAGAGACAAAAAGATAAAGAGAGAGAGAGAGAGAGAGAGAGAGAGAGGTATGTATTTCCTGTTGTAAAGTAATCTTTTTTTCTCTCCATCCATCACCTTTTGTTTGTCCCACTGCACACAACACCACCCTTTTCAGCCTGCTGTGACACACTCTGTGCTATTCATAACTGGGCTCTGTCACGGTCTGACCAGTTAGTTATCAGATGAAAATGCCTATGTAAGTGTGCATTGTGTATATGTGTGTGTGTGTGTGTGCGGGTATATGTGTGTGTGTTTGTGTGTGTGTGTGTGAGTGTGTGTGTGTGTTTGTGTGTGTGTGTGTGTGTTTATGTGCTCGTTTGTGTATGTGTGTGTGAATGTGTGTATAGTGTTGTGTGTTTGAATATATATGTGTGTGTCAGTTTGTGTATTGATGGTTACCAGAAAGGAAGGGGGGGTTGACATGACTGCTTTTCCCAATCCTAATTGGTATGCACCTGCTGGCCAACCTAATCATATGCTTCTGGGCTGTAATGGGGAAGGTCCTTGAGAAATGTACTGCCTCGCTGCTTTTTTTTTCCCTCCACGTCACCCTCTTCTCCTTTTCTCCTTCTCTCCTTTTCTCCTTTTCTCTCCTCCGCCCCTCTGGCCCCAGCGTGGCCTGCCTGTGGTATACACAGCGGAATGCTTGATTGACAGGCCCATTCTGAGCGGGCTGGCAGAGGCATGCTGGGATGTGAGATTGTCAGCATATGGCCGTCAGCTGCTGCTGCTGGTTGCCACGGCGCCACCGGCTTTTCAGTGTGGTGATAAACAAACAACCCCAGGGGCAGCGGGAGCAAACACCTTAAACGAATCATACATACACAAACAAGATGGCCGAACTTCTGAGGAGAAAAGAAAGTGAATTTTGTTGCATTTACTGAAAGAATCTTTTTTTTTTCAGGATAACGCAACAAAAAACAACCCTTCCGTGTTTCAGTTAGTATAAATAATCCTTATTACAGTGCAGTAAACCACAAGTAATTGATTCTTAAAGGGCAATGATTTTTTTATCTAATCTTTCTCAATATGTTTCATTTACAGTAATAAAATAGAAAGTTGTGATTAAACAGACTAAAAGGCAGATAGAGATAACGATGGTGAAATTATGGTGGTATGTCACAAGTGTAATATTTCAATATTGGGTCTAAATTTCTAAATTGTTCTGTCTCTCTTTCTCTCTCACTTTCTCTATCTCTGTCTGTCTGTCTGTGTTTCTCTCTGTCTCTGTCTCTCTCTCAATGCTGGGAATTTTGTTAGGAAGTTTGGGGGTTGGAGGGGGAGGGGCTTTAAAAGTGGTAAAGTGGTGCCTAACAGGTCATGCACCTCCTGGACTGCTCTTGTAGCTCTTTGATTTAATGAGGTCTCGCATCCAGACATGCATGTAAAGACTAATTAACAAATACTTTAAATCATTTCCAAGTAGCACAAGTGCAATAATAATTGGTCTCCCTAATCTGGGCAATAATTAGCCCGGGCAGTGTGCGACAGCACCAGAGGGCTTGAATGAGATCTCGCCGGGGTGCCTGAGGTGGTCTACAGGTGGCCCTCCTGGAGAAAAAGACATTGGTGGGGTACAGAGCCATCTTTGTTCTGTGGGCTGTTGTGTTTGTGGGTGGCCGCTTCTCAGACTGAGGGAAGTGTTTGGGAGGGGCTGAGGTAGGGGGTCGGGTGTGGAGGGTTGGGAGGTTGGGGGAGAGGTTGGGTTTTTTTGTCTCCCTTGGGTAATTGATTGTGTGGTTGGGAATGGAGGTGGTCTGTGAATGGAGCACTGAATGTGGACCCAGCATAAAGGGAAGGCACCTGCTCATCCAAAAAGCTGTCTCTTTCTTTCTGTGTACCTTCTCTATCTCTCTGTGTCTCTCTCTCTGTACCTTCACATCGCTTGATATACTCAATTCACTTCAAATTCATATTTTCCAGATGTCTCCTTGTTGGTAGTCTGCTTCCACTAACAGTGGTGTGCACGAATCTATGGTCTGCATATTTGCTACTGAACACTGCATGCTGTCCTGTAGATGATACAATTTGTGCTGGAATGAACTACTGGCTGTACAGATTAGCAGAATAAATGTCACAGGTTTCCCATTTTGTCACTTACAATAAAGGTGTATGAAAGTGTAAGTAAATCTGAAAGCTGCTCTCGCCATTTACAGGAGGACTGCTTTGGAAGGTGAGGCTGTGGAAGCAGTTTAGAAAGCAATGAGAACGCTATCTTTATGCCTGAAAAAAAAACTGAAAAGGGGAAGGAACAGAAAAAAACAAAGGAAAGGATCATGAAATTCACTTTTTCTTCTCCACTGAAGTTGTGCCAAGTTGTTTGTGTTTGTCATTCATTCATTCATTCATTCATTCATTCATTCATTCATTCATTCATTCATTCATTCATTCATCATTTTGTTCATCCATCCATCCATCCATCCATCCATCCATCCATTTATTCATTTATTCATCCATTTATCCATCCATTCATCCATCTATCCGTCCATCCATCCATCGATCCATTTATCCATTCATCCATCCATCTATTCATTCATTCATTCATTCACATTCATTCATATACATTATAGGTCTAGTGTTCCTAAACAACCACAGACTGTCCATTGTAGCTGTCTGTGTACAGTAAATAGCATTGTGACCCAGTAGGATTGGAGCAGTGGACTCCTCCTGACTACGGAGTGTGCCATCACCCAGAGACAATCTCAGTGGCGACATCTGGAGTTTATCGGGCGGTGTGTGGCGGAGTCCGCGACTCCACGAGGAGGGGGAACAGCGGTGGCATGGCCTGTCTGTAAAATATGCTAACACACATAAAGATACGCCTGCTCCCCCTGGCCTCGCTCTGACATTTTAGCGCGTCTGTGCAAGGACATGGCCTTTTCACTCGGCCCATCTCTTCCAGCTAATCAGCTGTCTTGAAAGGCAGTCCGATAAGGCCCATTGTTTGCGCTGACAATGTCGTGATGGTGTGGCCTGGGAAGATCACATACGAGGCTTCCCTCTTTTAAAGGGGGTTAGCCACCAGAGAGAACTCATTACCTCAGTGCATGTGGGTTAATTAGCTCAACAAGACTGCTCCTCTAGAATAAAAAAAAAGGTAGAGGGACAGAAAGAAAAAAAAGAAAGAAAGAAAGCGAGTGATGGGGGGAGGACAAAAAAATCACATCTGTGTTTGGAGCGCAGTGCAGTGGTCTTTCATCAGAGCTTTAGCTACAGTGAAGTAATTATCAGTGCTAATGGATTTCATGGTCAAGCCTGGTGCAAGCTGGGAAAATATGGTGGCGTTCAGAATAACCTGTAACTGCTGAAGAAGCTGGTGAGATGTAAGGCTGTGGGCTGTGTGCAAAACAACTGACCAGTGGGCTTTTGTGGGCTGATATTTACCTCTGTGGACTATTGTTACCCTTTACAGACTTAATGGTTTGTAGTGAGACCGGGAGATGACAATTCAGAGGACAATCCCCGTGTGAAAAAGCTAAGGGCATATTGCAACATGATAATCATTTTTGTTTTGCTCCCCAATAAATGTTCAGAATGTTGCAAGTTCATTTTACACTAGAACTCTCCTTTAGATTTGGGCACGAGTCCTCTTTTAATACTTTTCCCTTATTGTTTCTGCCAAGCAACAAGTCCACTGAAAGGAAAAACATCAAGCAGGTCATGTGTGTATGTGCACAGGATGTGCATGGTCCTGCCTGTCTTAGCTGATCACAGAGGCTGCAACAAATGATGGTAATGATGACAAAAGGAGTCTGAAGCCTGTGTGTGAATGTGTGTATGTTGCATGTATGTGTGTTTGTTTACATGTTTTTGTGTGTGTGCGTGTGCATGTGTGCACATGTGTGTGTGTATGTGTTTGTGTGTATGTGTGTGTTTGTGTGTACTTGTAGTGCTGTAGTTGTGAGGGCCAAATGTCCTCACAATGATAGGAAAACTAGAAAAATGGGCCGACATTATGATGGACCTCACAACAGTGTTTTCCTGGCCATTTTGTTGTTATTGAAAAAAGTAATAGTGCAAAAACATTTCTTTGCTGACAGGTTAAGGTTAGGGATTGTTTTGGTCTGGGCACAGTTAAGCATTCTTTAGTTAGATATGGGAGTCAATGGAAGGTCCTCACAAGTATAACACTACAAGTAAGAGTGTGTGTGTGTGTGTTTGCATGTGTGCATGTGTAAAATACTGTTAGTCACAAATCAGAGGGATGATGGGTATATCAGTATTTTTTTCCTCTTCCCTCACAGTCTCTTGTCACAAATGCTTGTCTGAACATTTTAGTGGTTCAGACCATTTTCACTCTTGTCTCAATACAATTTTTTTCACCGACCAACACACCAAACCAGGAAAAGTATTTTGTTACTCAGTGTACAATGAACTCAAACTCATTGCCAATTTGAAACACTGCCGAAAATATCAATGATGTGTTGCCCTGTTTTTTAAGTTTTGCATTGTACAGGGTTACACTCTGAAATGTTAGACAGATACATACATGTTGTAATGTCAAAGACAAACTGTAATGGCATATTGTAATGGCAAGCAAATGTAGTATAAATCAGATTCTGCTGATTGCATCACAACAGGTTTAACTGTTCCAATATACCCTAATACTACAACAAAGTGTGGTGAGTTAGTTTGTAGTCGCAGTGTCTAAACCAACCACGTGTGACACTGCTTCTCAAAGTGGAGTTTTAACTTTGGTGTTCCCTGAATGCAGTATCAGATTTTTATACAGTACAGTACAGTACATTTACATTAATGCAGCATTTGCCCTTGTCTGGACTCTTTGGGAAGAAAAACATCTTAAGCATATCTAACCATATCCACCATATACAATCCCTAGCTTGGTAAACCAGCCCCTCATACTTAATTTCATTTTGTACAGAGGGTCTGGCCTTGCTGCATTGAGAAACAATTTCTTCCTGGAGGTGTGGACTCGGTTGAAGTTTAAAACAAGTGGCTCTGCCTTTACCCAGTTTCTAACGTCTGGTCGTCACGTATGCAATTACCCTGCCTACGCACTACAGTTCAAATGTAGCACACAAAGTCAACGTCATCGCTCACAAACACTCCCTCTGTTCACTGATTGGCTCGGATTCGCTTGGTCCGAATACATGAATGTCATCGGCATCAAGGCCAGACCCTCTGTACAAAATTAAATGAAGTACGAGGGGCTGGTTTACCAGACTATACAATCCCCTGTTCCCCATAACCTTTCAAGACAAGCAGCCGTTATGGCACTAAGGATAAAATTAATTTGAGCTGTTGTGACCATACTGTGGACTCTATTTTCGAGAGTGGCATACATGATGATGTTACAGCAGTTACTCCGGCCAAGAACGGTCCACACACCCCAACAAGTACAGTTCATACACTGCCGAGTAAGGTGCTCATACAAGACTTTAAGCATGTTTCTATGTGTAGAATTATAGGTCTTTTCTTTGCATCCACTCACCCCAACAACTAACATCCACTCACCCCGACATGTAACATCCACTGACTCAAACAAGTAATATTCACTCACCCCAACAAGTAGCATCCACCCACCCCAACAAGTAGCATCCACTCACCCACACAAGTAACACTGACACACCCTAACAAGAATTGCCCACCGTCAAGTGAGCTCTGTAGTATGTCACTGTAAAAAGTCAAACCATGGAGTACTTCATTTTATTGGTGTAACATTTTTACACCTACAAAAATTGAGTAGATCATAACACAGTGAAATTAAGTACGTTTGCTTTATAAATGAAAGCCTTGATGAAGCTTTGCTGCTTGAAATAAACAATGTGCCTTAAATCTAGCTCTCAGGATAATGTTATGCTAAAATAATCCTTTGTCAGCGCTAGGGTTATATAAAAATAAGCATAGGTAGCTACCTAATATGGAACAGGAAATTCAGAATTCATATAATAAATACAGTTTAGTATGTCACTGAGGAGGTTGAATCATTAAAGGACTTGCAAGACTTGCTAGCTTACAGCGCTAGAGTTTAGGCTTAAGTGAAACAAATAATTAAAGCTTAATGTTACCAGAAATGTTTGGAGTATCTTTGAAATGTAATTTATTAGCCAAATACTTTTTTGTTTTTGTGGAATGAACTGCAACTATACAACTAGATATAGATAAAACATTAGTGTTGAAGTGCACCATTTATTGTTGTATTTATGAGTGAAGAAGATGCCTAAACCAATATGACAGTTTTTTAAGGTAGTTTAATCTTGTGCTACTGTGGTATTTACAACGCCTCCGAGTGACTCTTTACAGTGTGTGTCCTTGCTAAAAGCTCACCAAGCCTTGCTAAAAGTTCACCTGGCCTTGCTAAAAGTTCTGTTTTTGTTTTTTTTGGTCTTATTCTGACCAAGTCGGATGTCTTGCATACACAACAGTAACATACACAGCACAACAGAATAATTTTGTCAGTGGATACAACATCACCATTTTGCCAATAGACATGCACGCGTCACTGCAATTACATAAGACCATTTTGTGTGCATGATGAAAAGGCTATGAACTCTCTCTCTCTATATATATAATTTATATGATTTTTTAAATAAAAGCTACACAAAAAGCATACACAGTTTTATTCATAGAGTTTTACAAATATAGTGAGTGTATTTTGAGTGTTTTGAAAAATTGGACCTGGTATTGAAACACGACAATGATAAGAAGCAAAGTGTGAAGTGTAATCTGAGGCAGCAATCTGTGTCATTACTTACTTCTTTTGAAAGACGATTTCAGCACATTTACAACAAAGACTGAGTGAGACAAGCCCACAAGCGCAGTAAATATAATGCATAGAAATATAAACATGCTTGTATAATCATTGGACATTTTCTAGTCATCCTTGTCACACAATCAATATTCACATGTTCGAAACCCACACCAAGTCAGCAGAGAAGACATAAATTTATGTTGTTAGCTTTTTTATTTATTTAATTGTTTTCCCAGTGAGTAAAATATTAGGAGTAGTTGAATATGTATCAGGTTGCTTTTACAAGCGATAGACATATGTGGATCTACCCCTGTGAGCTTCCTGTAGTTGCGGAGCGCAGAATATCTATCTCAAACTCCTCTACAGTAACTGTCAAAGCTGCTTATGAATTCCTTGCCTTCCCCAAAAATGTGTCTTTGTGCCTGCTTGTTGTCATCTTAAGTCCTCTCTCTCCTTTCCAAGATACTGGAGGAGGCTGAAACTGTGTGTGTGTGTGTGTGTGTGTGTGTGTGTGTGTGTGTGTGTGTGTGTGTGTGTGTGTGTGTGTGTGTGTGTGTGTGTGGCCCCGAGCGAAAGAAACAAGGGCAGAGAAAGAGAAGTTGAAATCCTCATGTTTCACACTGGCCATGCATATGCGCAGCCACAAAAGCACAGCCCCTGGAGGCTAAGAAGAGGCTAACCACACCTCCGTCTTCCTGCGGACTTCTTTTCTGTTTTTTTCTGATACACTAACGCAGGTCATGCTGCGTGCTTGTGACAACCAGAACTGTATGTGATAATCCGTAATCTTTTCTCTCCCTCAGCAATTCTTTTTTTTTTCTTCTTGTTTTGACCCAAACTAATGGTTATTGAATATTAGCAATTTTACAGTCTTTATAATATTTTCTACATTTCCAAGTGGGTCATAGACTACACACAAACACATATAATTGATGACTAATTTATTTGCATTATGTTTTTGTCAATGAATTTATTAGCATATGAATACAAGCAGTATAATTTCGTCACAGTGCAGTTATTTTTTTGTTTTGTTGAACTGCAGTGTCAAAGTCCCCTGCTCAAAAAGCATTCCCTAATACCATCATTTCCTAATGTAAAGACCAGTTGGAAATTTTGCTAAATTGCATCTCTCTCTTTCTCTCTCTCTCTCTCTCTCTCTTTCTCTCTCTCCCTCTCTCTCTCTCTTTGCTTTGTCTAATCACTAACACAACTGGAGTACCTTACAATGCAAATGCAGATAATGCCTAGACTTATTTGCACTCCAACTCTCCTGTGGAAATCTTATCTCGCGCATGTATTCTGGTCCAGGCAGAGATATATTGCATTAACTCTGCCAAGGGTGCATTAAAAACACTGGGGGTGTCACTCTACCCCCGATAGTGGGCTCGCTGGTAATTGTACTATGAGATCTTAATAATATTACTGCTGTCTACTGCTTTTAAGAAACCCATCATGGAAGAACGCGAATCATAATGCGTTTTTTGAAACATATCCGTCTCAATAGTGAAATCCCCAGATGTATTGGCACGGCGCACATAACGACCCGCACTTCAATTTGCTCGGACGGACTTATTTCCTATGTAAATAGTACATTCACCCCCCCAAAAAAATGACTGTAATACCTGATAAAGATGTCAAATTGCCTCCGTGTTACTTTTTGCCTATTACTTAGTGGAGCAGAGCTGGACCCGTCGACAGGAGCCACTTTGGATCATTACAAGCCTTCTGATTGGTCTCTTAGGCCTTTGGGGACTACGGATGGAGGCGGGGGGGGGGGGGGGGGGGGGGGGGGGGGCAGAGAAAGAGGGAAGACGGAGAGAGGGAGAGAGAGAGAGGGAGAGAAAGAGACAGAGGGAAGGGGGCAGGGAAAGAGAGAGAGAGAGAGAGAGAGAGAGAGAGAGAGAGGACTGCACTTGAAGAACACACAGATGATTCAAATGTACTAATCTGAGCTCCTCCTTCCTCTTGAGGCTCAAATGCAGCTAATGTCTTAGGGCCTCTCCTCTAGGCCTATGACTCACTGTCAGTCTCTTAAAGCACAGGAAGAGATCACATGCTCATCCCTAGTTTAAATAGGTGATGAACCAAAGAACAGAAGACATCCAAAACATAAAAGAGAGGTCCACACACCTTAGCTCCCTTATCTCTGATGTTTCGAGACAACCGCTCTTCATGAATAAAATTGAAAAATAAGGGAGCTAAAGTGTGCAGACCTTACCTTTATGTTTTCACTGTCAATCTCTCACTTTCCCCAGAGTCCAGTCCCCTCAGGGCCTCTGATCTAGGCTTAACTGTTACGCCCCCCCCTATGAAGAAGAAAACATTTTGTGCCCCCTACAACTCGGAGAAACTCCACACTCCATCGGTAGTACAACAAAGGTCCTGGCATTCAAACCAAGGCACTGAGAACTTAAGTGTAAGTAAGTGTACACAACGTTTATTAAAAAAACTGTTCTTACATGCAGTAGTTTGCAGTTGTTTCTTGTCGCCGCCATGATGAAAGTCCAAGCAAGTCGATTGTACTACCTCTCCTCCTCAATTCTTTCCGCTGGTTTGTGTTCGTCAATCGACTCGTGCAGACTTTCATCATGGCGGTGATGAGAAACTACAGCAAGGTACTGCCTGTCAAAACTGTTTTATTAATAAATGTTGTGTACACTTACAAAGTTCTCAGTGCCTTGTTTTGAATGCCAGTGCCTTTGTTGTACTACCGATGGAGTGTGGAGTTTCTTCGAGCTGTTTTAATGGTTTAATAATAGCGCAATCTTCATGCTTCGTCTAAGGGCACCTACCACTTCCATTGTTAGCCTTTTGGAACAAACGGTAAAAAATAGTTAAGTTCTGAATACAGCAGGCTAACTCAATTTTGCTCCTCAGCAAACATACCAATTTCTCTGTTAAGTACACCCCTGCATAACATTGTATCCTTATTAACATTACAGAAAACAAAAAGACAAGAAATGTACATTAACTTCTAACAAAGAATAACTTTATTAACATGCAACATGCATTAACAGCAAAAAAAAGCATGTTCTTCGGAGTCACACGTGCCCCCCCTGGCATCGCACCATGCCCCCTCAGGGGGGCCCACCCCACTATTATGAGAAGCACTGGCTTAAGGCTTCTCATGTTTACCAGAGTCCAGTGCCCTGAGGTGCTTGTGTAAAACACACCTTCTTACATGCCGTGGGCCTTTACAGGAAACACATCTTTTAGCCACCGTTCCGGCTTTGTCATCACCACATTATTGTGGTATATTTTTGTAAGCATGTATTTTCTATAAAGACAAGATAGGGTATGGACTGAGTCATTTGTTTGCGTCATATTACTTTAGGATGAATACGTACACTCAGGCATGCACTGTGATATGCACTGTATACAGTATCACCCATTTCGCCAAGAGAGAGATTTTTTTTGTCTTTGTTCCAACTTGCCTATCACTGAGAGGCTGGATTTATGGTGAGATGTGTGAAATTGCATTTGATTTTAATAAAGCAAAAATCATGAGTTATTGCAAATATGTAATGGAGATTACATTCAACATGAAAAACATAGTAATCATGAAAAACATATTAATGTTATTGTTGGAAAAGCAAAATTAATCAAAGTAAATTAACACCATGTTTTTCCAATTTGAATTATGACAAATTCTTTTTTTTTTTTACTCAAAACTCTGAATTTATATACATGTAAAAAACATCTGCTGAACTCAAACATACCCAGGAGCAGATGTTTTAGCTCCCAAAGATAAATAGTCAGGAAATCACCCATTTTTGCTGTCTACTCAAAAGGCAATACAAATGTATGGCTATGGTGACACAGCTGATGACATGCATTTATTAACTGTGAAGGGAATGTGGAAAATGAATCATTTATAACAATGTGAGGTAATAGGTTTGTTTATTTTAAACTGACAGCATATGCTTTGAATATTAGATTTTAATATTTGCTAAATTTCTGGCTGTGGTATACTTCTTTAATTGTTTAGATTTTAGTGTAATTCCTGGCAGCACATAAACACATCATTTCTATTCATTTATTATTTTTGTTATTTTATAACAGCTGATAACATACTTGTATTTGGTATTATTTTGTGCTAAGACCATTAGGCAATATTCTGATTAAGAGTATTTAATGCTAAAGAGGTTGGAAGGTTTCTTTGAAATGAGCATAATTACAATTTATTCATGGCTTGGTATATACAGGCCACTGTATAATTAGTCTGTTTTGTGAAGGCTCAGTATGCCAAATCAAACCCACATCCAGCTCGCATTTCAAAATGCTTTTATTTTCCACTTGCTGTCTCATGAACAACAGGAGCAGACAAACAGAAAAATAAAACCCCCACACACACAGCGTCAGCGAGAGAAAAGGACAGGGAGCGAAGGAGA
>CM050220.1:21815923-21818423 GCA_027475355.1 Coilia nasus | reverse complement strand
ACTCTTTCCTAAGTCCTTTCTCCTAAGTGCTGGCCAATAGAATTTGAATATTCACCCCCTTCAAGCACACAGACACACACACACACACACACACACACACACACACACACATACACACACGCACACACACAAACCCCACTTTCTTTTTCTTTTTATCATAAACACCCCAAGACTGTGGCACTCGCGAAGCATTTGTGCTTCTGCAAATCAGGTTTTGGAGCTAAATTGAGACGTATTGCATTTGCCATTGAAGTGAGTGATTGGAAGAGAATGAGGGGGCACCGCGTAGCTGTAAATCAGGCTTGACAGGGCTGGCAGAGCCCCCTAATCTCCACTCACATCCACTGCAGGTATTGATCCAGGGCCTTCCATAATTCCCCTTCACATAACACAAGCAATTTCATGTAATACCTATAATAACACACCATTCAAACTCAAGTAGCCATCAGGGCCTTTGAATCTAATGCAGAGGTGAAGCCACAGACTGAGTACATCACAGCATTGAAAACAGCCCAGAAGCCTCCTCCTCCTCCTCCTTCTTCTGCTACACTGCGCCCCCCCCCCCCTCCTTTTGCTTTCCTCTTTCCTTTTCTCTTTCTCTCTCTGTCAATCTCTTTTTCAGGCTTGCTTTGGCCACATTCAGTGCCTATCTGTAGAAACACATGCGGGCCATATATATGTATAAAAAAGACGACGACTCCAGTCTGAAAGATTATCCGTAGTCCTGTACGTTGTCTGGTTAATCCTTAAAAATCACTTCCTCGTGATCCGGTTTGTTAAATACAGCCTGAAATTTAAAAAATGTTAACATAGCTAGTGAAGAGAAACAAAATTGTCATATACTCATGAAGAGTATTGGTGAGTTGGTGATTGGTGTCTGTCTGAGGCTCCCCTGTGTGGATGATCAGTGCCCATGTTATGACTGGCTGTGTAGCTAAGGCAAGTGGCAAGTCTTGGCACCATCATTCCACCATTTTCCCATTGTTTTGCCATTTTCCCAATCATCTAGCTGCATCATCACCAGTACCACGCAGAGCCCGCACTACAAATTTTAATCATTGACAGTTTTCATATATTTCACAAAACTTTCTGTTGACACAGTGTGATAACCTCTTCATAATTAATCAGGTCTATAGTTTGAAACGTTCTTGGCTGTGTTTTTGTAAAAAAAAAAAAAAGGTTTTCCAAATCTACCCTTACTTAAAATACATCTTAAATTTGCTTGCAGAGTAGTGTCCAGAGAAATTAACCTATGTATCAAAAACTCCTGAATGTCAGCTTTGCTCAAAAACATTTGGTACTCTGTATCATTTTTATAATCCAAGATATAACATGTAAAATGTGTCAGTTTTAAAAGGTGCCAAATATCTTTGGCCCACCCTGTATATCTCTACTGAGATCTTGGGTATTGTTTTACGAAACATTTACTTGTGGAGTGTGTGAAGCATACTGTTCATGTAAACCTTCTGCATGTGTGGCCATGTAGTAGCACCTGTGTGCTGTCCTCACTGAAGTCCCACAGACACCCACCCACACACACACACACACACACACACACACACACACACACACACACACACACACACACCAGCCCTCCCTTCCCAGGGTGTCGTTGCATTGTCTTATCACAGCCTCAGCAGCCCATGTGCTAATAGGTGGTCCAGACCGCCGGCCCCCCGTATACATCATTGTCCTGTCCTGCGCCGACGATGGGCTCAATCACTCACACATTATCAGTCAGCCAGCAGAAGGTGGGCAATCACTCTGACAGCAGAGCATCATGGGAGCCCGGTCAGGGTTAAGGGAGGCTGACAGGCGGGATAATGATGATTTGGCCACAAAAAGAGGGGAACATGGGATGATATTTGATGGGAGGAGAGTGAGCCATAGAGCTGTCTGTTGGGTTTATTTATTTACTGTCACTCTAGTGATCTTTTTTTAATTTATTGTGTCAGTCAGAATATACATATGTCTGTCTCTCTCTACAATGATTGTATTGCTATTACATGTTGGGGACATTATGACAGAGGTGGAGATTTTAGCCTCAGAAAGTAGAAGAAAACCCTGCCACATATTTCATCAAATCATTGAAATGATCTTAACAAGAGCAGGAATAATCAGACACATAGATCAGACAATTAGTAAACTCACCTGCATCAAGTGGACAGGCAGAAGAGGTACATGGCAGGCTGGCAGGGTTTTTTTTTAACTTTCTGTAGTGGGAATGTTCACCTCTCCAGTATTTCCATGTTGTTTGGGCTGGGCATCTGTCTGTCTGTCTGTCTGTCTGTCTGTCTGTCTGTCTGTCTGTCTGTCTGTCTGTCTATCTGTGTGTGTGTGTGTTTGTGTGTGTCTGTTGGGGATTTAGGACGAATCTTAGGGCCCACCATTGACAGGGGGCACTGTTAATATTATATTATTAAAGCAACACTAAGAAGGTTTTTCAACCTTGAAATAAGTTTTGGGCTATGACTTTTAACAAGTCACAACAAGTTTACAG
>CM050220.1:21793423-21813423 GCA_027475355.1 Coilia nasus | reverse complement strand
CATTTTCTATCAATGTGTGATGAGGCTGTAAGGATCCACCTTTTCAGACAAACGAAGGAACTGAGATCGGATGAAGGCGTTCGCATGTTCTGGACTTACAGGATAAAATAATGATGCATTAGGATGGCGAGCATTAGAGTAACACTGTTTATCTGACTCTATAAAATAATAAGGTTACTCCAATATCCCAATACAGCATAGGAGCTAACAGCACAGTAATGGCATGGCACACGAGGAGATATATATGAATGATAAATGAATAAACAGTTTTTTAACCAGATGCAAGTTAGCCATTAAAATGAACACAGAGCTTAATTGCAAGTTATGCCAGTTGAATTAACAGGCTGGATACCAGTGAAATCAAATACATAATGACCAAGTAAATAGATTTGAAAATAGATATAGATGTAGATAGATAGAGATAGATAGATGTATCAGATGTAAAGAAAATCAAACAAAATGAGAGAAAGAAAGAGAGAGAGAGAGAGAGAGAGAGAGAGAGAGAGAGAGAGAGAGAGAGAGAGAGAGAGAGAGAGAGAACATCATTGCTGAAAGACAACTTAATTTTTTCATCAAAACACCCAACTTGATGCCAGTTGGCCAACTATAAAGCACACAATGAGATGTTATCTTGGGGGCAGGAGAGAGTGCCACTGTTCCACACTACCTGGAAACCCTAGGACGTAAGATCTTTATTAGAATAACCTAAGTCTGCTTCATAACTGACCTCAGTGTACCACTCACACTGTGGCCATCAAAATAAGACCAAACATGACATGTAAATCTCATATAGCATTATCCACAAGATAATATACCTTTAATTCCCTTATCCTTGTCCTCATGTTGGCCTATGGAAAATCACCACCCCAGATGTGGCACAGCACAGGAGCACAGTAGGTGTGACACCTGACCAAGAGCATGTCCTGGGGGGGCTCCCCTGAGGCACCCTTGTGATAATACGATAACGTACATTCCTCTGTTATGCTGATTCAGAATAGTCAACCTTTATTCCAGAAGCTTACAAGTCAAGCTGTCAGTGGAAAAAAATTATATGCTTTTCTGCTGATGAAGTGCGATATGCTTTATGTTCAGTGCGTTAGGGCGAGTTATGTTATGGAGTATTCCACTCATAACAACAGTTCATAGTTTCAAAGCTAA
The DNA here is from genome assembly GCA_027475355.1 of Coilia nasus. Taxonomy (NCBI): domain Eukaryota; kingdom Metazoa; phylum Chordata; class Actinopteri; order Clupeiformes; family Engraulidae; genus Coilia; species Coilia nasus. The sequence goes on along the minus strand of CM050220.1, from coordinate 21,812,265 downwards.
TTGTCTATAAGAACATAATTAATAGCAATCTCTTGCTACACTTGATGTTCCACCTTCAATCTAATTAGTGCTTACTTTTACTAATCCACCTATATTCATTGCGGAGGCATGCTCTGTAACATTGAGGTCTGTGGCAGAACCCTAGAATTTCACAGAATATTTAAAAGCCTTATTTTTCTAATCAATGGATGTACATTTCAAACACAGTATCATGATATCCAAACCCCCTTGCACATTTAAAGAAAATGTCATGATAGTATGACTCTTCACTCCAGAGAAAATCAACTTTAATTCAGGTGTGCACCAAGTTTATTTTTAGTTTGTGGTACTAGACTACGAGTCTGGTAAACAAGCCCCTCATACTTCATTTCATTCATTTCAACCAAGCACATCAACGACACACCTATAGCTGCCTATATATACATTTATGCAGCTGGAACTGATCCCCACTTTGCTAAAGTGTGACCCATTCTGTACTACTACTGAAAGCTGTGCAGTGAGGCTGTGACAGACTGCTAGTCTTCCAGGCTGTTATCAGCTGGTTTGTTTGTCTCCTTTCTGCGAGGCCTCCTGCTGCTTCTGTGGTCTCAGAAGAAAAGTGGTGATGACCTGAAATTAGAGTGTGGGGTTTTAAACAAGCGAAAGCCTGGAAGTGATCTTTCCCTTCTGTTCAAACCTCACAAGAAAAAAAAAAGCGAGAGAAGATGTGACATTTTAATGTGGTCTAGTAGCTACCAGAAGCCTGCATCATTAAGCCCACCCCCCATCCCCCATCACACACACACACACACACACACACACACAGAAAGACACACACACACACACACACACACATACACACACACACACACACACACACACACAAAGACACACACACACAGAAAGACACACACACACAGAGCATCAACTGATTTTGTATTCATGCTGTGCAGATTAATCAAGAGGGAGCATGTGTCTCCCTCAATCCCCCTAGCTGCCTAACCACCCCCCCCCCCCCCCTCCACCCCCTCATCCACACTCCTTTCCCCCAGAATGGACTGTCATTCTCGTCGCCAATCTGCATATCCGCATATTAGGACTCGGGGCGGCCTTTAATTTCCTACAGGAGCAGATAATGATCACCTTGTTCAGGCGGAGGGGAGCCTTTGTGAGCGGCGGGCTGATATTTCATACGGGCGAGAGCTGTCTGATTAACGCCACGCTGGGCAGATTCCACCAGCCAGGGCCTTTTCATTACGGGCCCCCACCGTACAGAGAGAGGAGAGGGCCACTGACGAGATTAGCAGATTTATCGATTTCGGTTATGGCCGCGGCTATTTATTCGTTGGTGTTTTGTTTATCTTTCCCATTTTTCCATTAGTGGCCACAGATGAAACCAGCTGTGAAACGTAATGGCCCCTCGTGTGTGCAGACAGCGGATGGGTTGCCACCCCCCCCCCCCCCCCCCGGCCACACACACCCCGACCACCCCCCACCCTAAAAGGGTTACACAGTCTCTGACCTGACTGTGAGACAAGAAGAGACTGAGCTGAAATACATAAAGTTGGAGCTCATTTTACAAATTGCTTTTTATTTTTTATTTTTTTTTATTAATTGATCAATGCTTGCTGCTGCCTATCTTGTATTGACTTGTGCTGCTTTCACAGAGTTTCCAAGACGTCTTCAGCTTGAGCGAGTATATGTTCGTGTCACCCTTCTTCAAACGCTCTGCTGAGAGCCCCAAAAAATGTGGCATGGCCTCATCGATTGGCTACTTGCGAGGAGAAACAGGTTTTGTTGTGTGACGTGTCAATCATGGACTTCTTTCTTCTCCAGAGCCTTGAGTTTGTACTTGAAAGCCGTCGCAACACGGAAAGGCAATTAATGTCTCCAATTTATGGCAAAGAGATGGTGAGCCTAGTGGGAATGAGGGTAGTCCATCTGAGTTGTGAATGCACCCTGTCACACTGTGTGTGTGTGTGTGTGTGTGTGTGTGTGTGTGTGAATGCACTTTGTGTGTGTGTGTGTGTGTTGTGAATGCACTTTGTGTGTGTGTGTGTGTGTGGTCATGAGGGGGTGGTTAGTGGGTGAGTGAGTGAGTGTGTGTGTGCGTGTGTGTGTGCGTGTGTGTGAATGCACTTTGTGTGTGTGTGTGTGTTGTGAATGCACTTTGTGTGTGTGTGTGTGTGTGGTCATGAGGGGGTGGTTAGTGGGTGAGTGAGTGAGTGTGTGTGTGCGTGTGCGTGTGTGTGTGCGTGTGTGTGAATGCACTTTGTGTGTGTGTGTGTGTGTGTGTTGTGAGTGAGTAAGTGCGCGAGTGGGTGTATGAGTGAGTGAGTGAATGTGTGTGTCTGTGGGTGAGTGCGTGTGTGTGTTGTAAATGCTCTTTGTGTGTGTGTGAGTGAGTGAGTGTGTGTGTGTGTATGAGAGAGAGAGAGAGAGAGAGAGAAAAAGAGTGTGTAAGTTTGTGTGTGTATGCACCCAGTCACACCACTCCTGCATTGAGTTTCACACACCAGCAGATGACTGCTTTGTGTCGTAACTCACCGGAGCACTGCATTGTGGTCTCCAGAGCTGGGCCTCTGTACCAGAGGAGAAAATGAAATTGATTTTTGCTTCCGTAGCGAGGGGATCCTTCTGGACGTGGGTAAGCCTCCTCTGTACATTCAAAAAGCACTCTGCTAATTAAAGTATTTTTCCGAGAAGGGAAGAAAGTTGTTTGTTTGTTTCGCATACGAAGGGACAAGGGGTGGTGATGCAAAGTTCACCCCTCTCCTCACTCCCTTATTGATACGAGGCATCAGCTGCAAAACCTTTCAATGCAATTTGCAATGCCTTCAAAAATATCACATGGGCTACAGTGAGACATGTGTCACTCCTTTTTGGTGAAATGACAATTTAACAAATGAACCCAGGTTAAGAGTAGTGAGAGGTGGGTAATTCTGGCTTTAAAGGGGCCATATTATGCGAAAAACACTTTTTGTATTGTCATTTAGGTCTGTACTGCTCCAATAAACCAAAAAAAAACATTCATTGGTTTACTGTGAGTCAGTTGAAAGATTTTAGTGTCAGGAATACTGTGTTTCAATGAGCCATTTCTCAGAAATGCATGGGGAAACTTCATAACATCAAGATGGCCAGTTGCTGTTAATATCCTGTCTGTTCCACTGCCAAGAGCTAATTATCAGCCGAACTGTACAGTGTTCCAGAACGATGTTCCCATCATCTTGCAGTAGCCATGTGTACATGGACACTTCTGATCCCATTAGAACAAGAGTAACTTTTTAATTGGAATAGAAATTCTCATATGTACGGCCCGATCGGAATAGAATTCTTTGATCGGATCAGAATTGTAATCGGAATAGAAGAGGTGGTGTAGTCCGCTAAAATGTGACATGTATACACTTATTCCACTTGGTTTGGGGTAGGGGTTTATGACGTGTTCACCTATAGTGTCCGCGTGCGTCCATCTAAGTTTACCGATGCAGGTTATACTAGGTGCTCAACTGAGCAAATACAAAATCGCTGGAAGGCATTAAAGGATGCCTACAATAAGGCCAAACGGGCAGTTGAGAGGAGCTTCTCCTTCCAACTCTCTCATTAACCAACTCTTTCATTAACAACGAATATATAACAATACCTCCATTATGTCGCCGCTGGTTCAGATGTATGTGCGAGAGACATTCGAACGTCGAACGTACAACTTTTGTAACAATATATACAGTTCGTTCGGATCACACGATAGGATCAGATCTATTCCTATTAGAAATCTGTTCGGATCAGAAGTGCCCATGTATACGTGGCTAGTGTTGTGCTCCGCTGTACCACATTTGCCATGTGGTGAAGCACTCTGTGTGCACAGTTTAAAATAAGCCTTGCGGAAAAGGGCCTTTAAAGCTTAAATTTGATACAAAACTGCCATTTCCAGCCATTACAATCCAGTTTTTGTTGTAATTTCAACCATATGATTTTCATTTCATATTTGAGGAGTCCACAGGAACAATGGGCATGGTCACAAACGTGAGAAAATGTCATTTATAAGTTTGATTTTTAATTTGATTTTATTGGTAAATGCCATTTTAAAATGCTGTTAACTCAAGACTATGCTCATTTATTCACATAATTACTTCAGAATAAGCTGGGGTTTCAGTGCAACTACAAACAGGGGGAGTAACCTGAAAAATGTGATCTTGTGACTACGCTTATTTTTCCTGTGGGAAAATATTAATTTCAGTGCGTATACTCATGTCTCGTCATTCATTTAGGTAGGGCCTAGTCTTAAACCTGAAATAAACCTGAAATAGATGCCCAAAGCCATTGCCAAGATAGCCACCAGGTCCGGGGACTTGTGTAAAAGGCCTTTGGTAGTTCATACGCGTGTTCCTGTGGGCACATGTAGAACATGAGCAAAGAGGGGAAGGTCGCCATATGGCTGCATATATGCTTGCTATTAACCCATTGTGTTTCTAATGAAGATTTTGCTGACACACATTGAAGTATTAGGGAGATGAGAGGCTTCTAGGCCTGGCTAAACAAATGGCCATGTGAAAGAGCCATTCAGTCAGACGTCCTGTGTCAAATCCCACACAAAATGGAATTAGTCAGTGCTTCGGACAAATGTTCCTAATTTGATTTGCTGCAGAGAGCAGGTTGGGAGATCACGGCGTATTTCATTAGGGATGTCGTAACATTTGGCCCCAGTGCTCACGGACCGCGTGTCACAATTACGTCTTTGTGAAGCAAGTACTTGGACAGGGAGAGGCTGCTTTTATGTTCAACAATGTGGACTTGAGTGTGTGGCAGATGCCATGTCCTTACACTGGCCCTCCAGAGCATCCTGTGTGGCCAGTTATAGATTGTATTTTATTAATGAAGTCATTGGAAAGCCCATGGGATTAGGGAAATAGCATGAGCACAGCTGAGTGACACACAAGACTAGCTATAGAGTAAATGTAAATGCAAGTGAGTGGGGATAAACACAATCTGCAGACTAAGCACCGTGTCACATCTCATCTGAGTGTACTCCTGACTGAACGTTTCACTCCTAATATGATTACAGAAATCCATTCAAGCAGTGGTAATGACTTTTGAAGCAAAAACTGAAGCACCAAACTATGTTAACGACATACCAATAATCACAGCAGCAGTGTTGACACCAATACAAGTATGCATCTAGACTGTCCAGTTTTGCAGTCCTCTCTCTCTCTTCTGCTACTGAATGTAATTATTTTTGGTCATTTGTTTTACTCTTTGACACTCACAGTGACCAATGCATATAAGTAGCAGCTATGAGTAAAGTTTACTCAGCAACAACCTTGACACATACATGCACACACAGTCAGAGTAACTCCCTCCGCACCACCCATCTCCTTGGGAGAACTTTGTTAGCAGGGCCCTGCCACCCCCTTCCTCCCTGTCACAGTCAAGTCAATGGTCCTCCACGATGATACGACACCATATGTAAACAAAACAACATGACCATATTTAAACAAAATAACATTTGGACAAAGATATCTGGTAGAACCAGCCGCTTGTGTAAACACACCTCAGAAAGCAGCCAACAGCTGCATACAAACTGCTTTGAGTTTATATCATTTCACCTGCCGTGGCACGTGTCTTAACATCTGCGCATATTTCAATAAGTACATAAGTACAATTTTAAATCCCTACATGTTAAAATCAATATAACATCATCTACCATATTTCACACATGTGAATATAATGCTGCACATCATAAATAATAACCCTGAACTCAGTTCCAGCTCTCTCCCCTAAAGACAACTTTGAATAGCATTTATTGACAATAGCAGTCAGCCTACTAACAGAGGAGAGACACTGTATAGAGACGACTGTAAAGAGATAGTTTATTAAAAAGCCGTCCTTCTCTGTGTTTTATATCCCGGTACAATCTTGCGGCATGGGGAACTGCAGCATGAGAGGAATGGTAATGGAGGCATTGTTGGGCAGTAATCTGAGTTAAGACACAGAGTGATAGAGCTCTTTTTGAGTGCTGAAATGATCCTTGTTGGCTGGCACCAGCAGGTGATTTGTCTCCATGAAACTGCAGCGTGTGACAGAGAGCTGACATAACCTAATTTAGCCATCACAACCCCCCCCTATCTGACAGACTTTATCTCCTAGCAGTGTCAGTTTGAGTGCAATGCTCACATCAGTTTTCTGCCTCTTCACACCTTGCTGGTCTTTTAAAACAGTAATGTGCTTCTGTGGTGCAGCCCAGATAACCGTGATAGAGCAGTGGATGATGACAGGCATGATAGCTGGTGTTGCTGTTTTATCACACGTGATTCTCTGGCAGAGTGAAATGAATATTATAAAAATGCATATGAGTAAATTCTAGTTTATATTACTGTTTCCCAGCAGATGTTTTTTCCCCCCACAAAGTGACATGGAAGATACAGGAACTCCACATTGTACGCAAAATATTTGGGTAAAATTGACTGAAATATGAGAAGTGCATGGGAAAAATGGGCACATGAGTCACAAAATCACATTTTTCAAGTTACACCCCATATTGGTAGTTGCATTAAAACTCCAGCTTTTTCAAAAGTAGTCCTGTGAATAAAAGAGCATAGTCTCAAGCAAGAAGCATTTAAAAATAGTATTTACTTATACAATCAACTCAAAAATCAAATTTATATATTACATTTTCCCAGTTTCTGCATTTTGTCACCATGCCCATGTTTCCTGTGGACTCTTCGTATAGTATAAACATTTTAGTAAAAATAGACGTTCCAACGTGATTTCATGCTGCTATGAGTACGACAAGTAATGTATTTCCTTTATCCTGCTCCACAGCCATGCAAGACAGCTCATGCCCGTTGTTCCAAACCGTGTTTAGTTATCGTGTATCCCTAATTATGCTGCAACATGACAAGACTAGCACAATAGCATGATATGTTCAGTTATCATGTAGCCCTAATTATACTATAACATGGCAAGATTAGCAAGATAGAGCGCCCAATCACTATTATCATAAACAGGCACAATGGCTGATGCTGATTTCATATCATATATTATGTAAGTCAGATATGCTGTAGCAGAATTCATGCACATAATTATTACACTAATGTTAAATCGAGCAACATGTTAATTTTATTTTAGGTTGCAATCATGGTAAAGGGCTATCTACAATGACCAATAAAAATGATTCTCATTTATTCTATGAAACTTTTTTGAGTTGGTTTAAAGCTTGAAAATATTTGTAATAATTTAAAAATCATGAATTCAGAATGTGACTTTATATATATAAGACTTTTTGCCATCTATCTTAAGTTGTCATACACGTACACGCACATACACACATTATAAACTAGTCAAAGTCCTGAAACCTTCATTTACAGGATTCCATATGATTTTCTTCCATGTTGCATAGTTTATTTTCAGACAGTTATATCTACTCATTTTATGGGGATGTTGAATTTGCTAGAAAAAACAAAAAAAGGTCTGTGTCCTTCATGTCAAACTCGTATCATTAAGGTAATTAACCTGGTGTGGCTACAACGGTTTGAAGGAGAAACAAACTGACAATGAGGGCTAATGCATTTGCTCACATCCAGCTTTTTTTCCCTCCCTATGCTGCTTTATTAGTCACAAATGACTTCCCTGCTGCGGTTGTTTCTCTGCCGCTAATTGCCGGGTCTTAATTAGCCTCGCGGAGCAAGGTGAGGGCCCTCTCAAGGAAGCCTCCATTCACCCACCATAATGGCCATCACACATGGCCGACAGGAAACATGCAAATCCTCACTGCGCCATTATACGCAGACCTTGGAGAAAATTAGAGAGGGTGTGGGTGAGAGAGAGAGAAAGAGAGAGAGAGAGGGAGAGACAGAGAGAGAGATGGACACAGAGAAAGAGAAATGGAGAGAGAGAGATGAAGAAAGGGAGAAATGGAGAGAGAGAGAAATGGAGAGAGAGAGATGGAGAGATAGAGAGGAATGAAGAGAGAGAGATGGAGAGATAGAGAAGGTGGGAGGGAGAGCGAGAGAAAGAGAGAGGGTGAGGGAGAGAGAGGGAGAGGTATGGGGGAGGAGAAGCTGTTCACATTTGAGGGTGTAAGAAGGGGGCTGTAAATAAGAAATTCTTCTTCGAGCAGTTTGATTGTGTTGTGTTCCCATTTCAAATCAAGGCCACTAGGCTTCTTTTCAGAGCCCTTATGTGCTGTGCTGAGCACTGAGCCCTGCATGAGCTGGAGTAGTTGGTCTGCCAGCCTCAACAACTCTTCTCGTCTACAGGCTAGTAGCAGCGACTCAAAGAATCTCACATACTGTATTGAAAAGAAATGTTTGGTTTGGTAGTCGTCTGTGTATTTACAGTTGTGAAGCTAGGTATTTATTTTCTTGCCACAGTCAAACAACATGGCATAGCTAAGAAACAGCAGCAGTACATTGTTACTGCTTTATGTAGAAAACATACAAAATATTTCTATACCGGCGCCGGTATTGACTGTTCCTCTCAATATCCACATTCCTAAGGTACAATACTTTTAGGCATTTCATGTTATTGAAAGAGTGTACATCTGGTGTCTAGTACACACTCGGTTTACATTTCTGATATTCTTTATTACATTACAGCTATTTTGCTAAGCAGCTGTGAAGAATTTGTCATGCCAACTCTTCCCAGGGCAGAGGCAGGGACCTTCATCAGACTGGCATCTGTTACCTCTGTTCAGGTGAGACACTATTGCAACACTAACAGAAAGCTGTTGTCCCACATTCAGTTAGTGATATTTCCACAGTAGTCTTCAAATATGATAATACTGTTATTGTTCTTTTACATAAGTTATCCATTCAGCTGGGCCTTCATCAGTTATTGCACAAGGGTTTATTTATTTCATTCTTTAATTTTCATTCCATAAAAATGAATTCCATTCGTCTGAAATATTTCATGAGCTTACATGGTTTAATGTCCACAATTGTTTTCCTGTCAGCAGATATATGGGAATGTCAGCAAGAAGTTAGCTGCCTTTAGTACTAAGATTGTCACACTATCTCTCTGTTTCCTGTACACACACACACACACACACACACACACACACACACACACACACACACACACACACACACACACACACTACACCCACACACACACACACACCCACACACACACACACACACACACACACACACACACACACACACAATACACACACACACTACACCCACACACAGTACACACAGACACACAATACACACATGCAAACGCACACATACACACACACAGTCCACACACACATAGTACACACACACACGACATAACACTGCCAGAGCTATGAGGCAATGTTTTTGCGGCAACAATGCTTCCGATCCATACAGCGGAGCACAGATAACCACCCTTTAGAGCCGACTCCATTAGAGAGTGTGTCGGATCATTCTTTTAGCCGTGACGCTGGTTGAAAAAAGGCAGCTCTTGGCCTTGCCACATCTGTCTTTATTGTCCAGCACAATGGAGGTGTCATTGAGGTAACCTTGCCAGGTGAAAGGGAAATGCTTCTCTCTCTACACCGAGCTGGGTTACTGTTTGCAGCCATGATGGATGGATGGATGGATGGAGACGAGAGATGTGTGGGGTGGACATTGATCCAGTACTTTTTGTTTCCTTCAGCACTCATGGGTCAGACCAAACCTGCAGTTTCATCATCCCAGGCAGGCATTCGTCTTCACTCGTCAGACATTCTGACATTCAGTTTCAGACATTCGTCTTAACTCGTCTTTTAACATGCCGGAAATTAGGGTCTTAATTCACAAAGAGGGGTTAAACTATGATGACTAGCAGTCTGTTTTTTCAAGCTGAAGAAACATGGATCAGTTATGGATGTTGTAAATAAAATACTGTAAAATTCAGTTACAAATACAAGATGACAGTAAAAAACGAGCCAACTCACTATGATCATTTGTCCTCCATACACTCTCGGTGGTGGTGGTGTGTGTGTGTGTGTGTGTGTGTGTATGTGTGTGTGTGTGTGTGTGTGTGTTGGGGGTACAGGGTACAGTAAGACATGTTTCTGTGAAGATGTATCTAATTGTGGAATTGCAGACCCAAGGACATGTCACTCTCCAGCCTTGCTGCAATTCACTTCCTAGTGTGATACTTCAGTGGACGTAGTGTGAGGACTTTCACCTCCTCCATGCTGAAGAGAGGAAAGAGCCACCATTGAATGTGAAACAGATTCACAGAAAGAATTTGGAAAAGCAAGGCCTTCAGAAATGTCCTTCCCTCATTTTTCATTGTGCACTAAAGCCTTTAGCCTCCTACGACTCTCTTGGCTATTGAAATCCCTCTTCCTACAGTACAGCTTGTCTGTGGTGGATGAGATTGTGGCTATATCTGAAGGAGGAAAAGTTTGTCTTTATACACAGGCAATCAGATACAGAATTATTTTACTGCAACAGATGGAACCAAGTGTAAATGGCCAAGCAAATTAGTTTTACTAGTTTTACTATTGAGTTATTTATAGTAATTTGGGAATGGATAACAGATAACACCAACAAATATCTATGCAAAGATATTACAAATTAACAAATGTAATGTTCCACAGAAGATAATTTCACTATACTAAGTTCAGCTAATTTCAAAAAGACACTGTGATTAGTCATAATACACAATGATATCCACATATCTACATCAGTGTTTCTGTACAGTAATTATTATGCGTTAAGCACAGCTACAAAAATAAGGGGTCCAAAACTTCTAATATTCACTTCCTCCTCTTCAAGGGGCCAAACAAAGCTCCTTTTTTCCCCAGCCACGGCAGTCTGCCCCATTGATGCTCCATCTATATGTAAATGTGAAACTAGTGTTTGTTGGACATCCAACAGCCCTCATTACATCCTTGTTTCCCCCTGGCCTCGGCCCCCTCGCGGAGCCCTCTCTGTTCTTGACGAGGCCAAATTAAAGGTATGTGAATATGTGCAGCTCTTTCATCCAGCGACCTCGTAAGCGCTGAGAGCGTCCCTCTCAAAGCAGAGCGGCCGCGGCCCTCAGCTCACCTCACCTCACCTCACCTCCCTCCTCCCTTCTCCTCCTCCTCCTCCTCCTCCCCCTCCTCCTCCTCCTCCTGCCCAATCTCCCACACCTGCAACCGTCATTCTTTCATTCAGCCGGCCACAGCCTGAAGAGCAGCAGTTCAAAGGCTTCAGGAGGATACTGGAGACCGAGAGAAGAGAGGGAGGGAGGGAGGGAGGGAGAGAGAAAATGAGGGGAGGAAGGGAGGCAGAGCGAAAGAGAGAGAGAAATACGCAGGGACAGAGAGAGGGATACTGGATGATGAGGGAAGGAGAAAGAGAGAGAGATGGGAGAGAGAGACAGTCATGGTCGAACTCAGGCCTGACGGCATCCACAGTGACAGCCACGTGGAGTCTGAAGGAGCAGAGAGATGGCTGACAGACAGACAGACAGACAGACAGACAGACAGACAGACAGACAGACAGATAGATAGATAGAGGGAAAGAAAGAGAAAGAGAGGAATAGAGAGACAGGGAAAGACAGACAGAGGGAGAGAGAGGGAAAGACAGAGAGAGAGAGAGAGAGAGAGAGAGGAGCCTGGATGGCTAACGTGGCCCCCACACAAAGACGAGGGGGGGCTCAGGTCGGATATCATGTGCGCCCTCCCCACGCCTCTCTGTGGGGTTAATGAGACTGTGTCGCCAAACAGCTCCTGTTGCCCCCATCTCACTGAACATGGCCTCCCGACATCAGATCCTCCATCGCCCGCCATGAAAATCAGCTGAATATTTAATACCACCATGATTATGTCATCAATTAGTCATCAAAATCGGGCCCAAATCCTCTGAGCTTATTAGTAAGGGGCAGCAGGCCAAGCACACATCATTAATGATTTACCCACAGGGGTAAAATACGCATCTCATATAAGTTTGTGTTGGATCAACAGGTGGCATTCCCGATAAAAACAAGACCTGGTGAAAAATTATGAAGGTGAAGTGTATAAAAAAGCAATTTGTAGTCTCTTAATGATTTTATGTTAGTTTGTGTGTGTCTGTGTGCATTTGATTTAAGATGTTTAAAAGGCAATATAACTTCAAGTCCAGATGACATGTTGCATGTCTGGGTCGAGCTTTGTGTTCTATGGTTGTGTTGGAAACGGGAAAAAATGCTGCCTTCAAAGACAGCATTTAGTGGCTGCAAGCCATCAAGGCTGTCCAAATTGAATAAATGCATAAAATGCTGTCTTCCAAGGTGCCTTTATTTTGCTCAGTTTTATAGGATGCATGGATGCTTCCTTCATGCTGCCTTCAATGTCCAACATTCTATCAAAGTATCATTTTATGATAGCGTTATTTGTTGCTGTCTAACCAGGCCGTCCGAAACGAAGGTTTTAATCGGCATCTTGATGCTTGCTTAAGGTGTGTGATTTGTTAGACGGTGAAGGCAGCAAGTCACTAGCTTCCTGTTTCGGACACAGCCAGTGTTTTTATGTCCTCACACCAAGGACCATGTTGGAAATAAGTGTTTGTCACTTGTTATCTGTTTGTTTTTTTGTCTGCTAATTGATAAAATAAATCAATCATTCAATCAGTCATTCAGTCAGATGGTCCTTGCATCACCTAACATCACCTGTATGAAATGCAGGAGATAGATAGGAGATAATGATGTAGATAGATATAGATTTAAAAGATTACAGTAGATGTCATAACTTTTGCATGCTCTTTTTGTCCTGAACAGCGTGAAGCAGGGATCACTCACGTCCATAAATTTAGAGAAGACACCGCAAAGACTAATCATCAACTGAAACGGGTGGAGGTCAAAAACGCCTTGAAAAGCAGATGATTGGGTGATGATCACTTTCAGGTTTGAGCGATCACCTGTGATACCCCTACAACCACAAATGCAACGTATGAAGACATGAAAAGACATTCATAGCAGCTCCACGCTCATATCTCTGTGTCATAGTATCCCTTTCCCAGAATGGCAGGTAGTCAGATGGCAGAGTGAGTCTTAAAATTAACCTTCATTCAGCAGCCATCCAAGTCAACCTGTAATCTACCATATAATGGGGCTGGATATCAAATGATGAGCGTTTGAGGCAGTCAGCCTGGATTAATACTGCGCCTCCTCCACACTTAGACTGAGTGGAGTCTTTCTTTTCCTCTCCATAGCAGAGGGTCCTAAGAAAGAACACCAGGCGTTGGGACTTCAAGTTGATTGGAGTAATTTCCAGAGATGAATCGTGGCTTTGTGCCATTTGCCAAAAGCTACAACATGCACCTGTTTGAAACTCAAACGAGTTGAGTGGAAGGGAGAGAGAGAAATTTGGAAAGAAAGAAGGAAATTTAGAATGAAAGAAAAAAGGAAGGAAGGAAGAAAGAAAGAAAGAAGGAAAGAAAGAAAGAAGGAAGGAGGGAAAGAAAAGGAGGATAAAATGGCATTGAATGTTCTAGTACGCCAACCAGGTACAAAAGGGGGACAGCTGTGAGAGCTGAGGAAGGGGGGGGGGGGGGGGGGGACACTGCACTCTCAGTGGGCTAATGGCCACCCCCAACCCCCACCCCCCACCGTCTCCACCCTTCTCACAGCCCATCTTGTGGTGGGGGGCAACAAAACAGCCTCACAAGCCCCAGGAAACCAGGAGACCCTTGGCCACTGCTCCCCACCTGGCCTTACCTCCAGATCGCCCTCCCTGGGGACACCTGAGTCATGTGGCCAGCTAGCTGCACGGGGAGCTGGCCTGGCCTGATTAATAATGCACAAAGCCCAATATTCCTGTTACATATTTCAGTGTTGACTCCGGCCTGGAGAAATGCTTGAAAGCCTTCTTTGTTGGGGCCCCCTGTAGCTCTGACAGACACTAGAGAGGGCTAAAGGGAGTCAGTTGGATTCGGTGTTCACGCCATAAGCAAACTGTAGCATAGGTTTGACAGGCTGTTAGACATGGTAGGTGTATCACATTCTAACAGCTCAACTGTATACTTGTTTATAATACATCTCTTTACATCCCTCACATGTATTAATACCAAATTATCCCTACCTGTTCATGTTGCCTTATTTATGTGTACATAATTCACTACAAACTACACTGTAGTGTACTGTATATTGCTCTTTACTGTATAGACTATATATATCACACATGCTGCTCCTTGTACTTCTGATTAGATGCTAAGCCACATTTTGTTACCCTGTATTTATACATACATAGTGTAATGACAATAAAGTTAAATCTAATCTCATCTAATCTAATGAAATACAGTATGCAATATGTATCATCTCAGAAGAAATTGTAGAGTAATTTATGGCCACCAGCAACCATTACTTGTAGCAAACCATCTCAGGAATCAAGCCCAGTCAGAACTGTCCATACACGGTTACTGATCATGATAAATAGCGGATAGCGGTAAAGGATTAGACACAAACCTACGGCCACAGGATATGTTTAAACCCTTGGGCTCTTATGCCAAACCTTACACTGAGCTAACGGGTAATTATGGATGGATCTGAAGCTCTTTTCTTCTCCACCAGTTGAAACAGGGGACAAAGGCCTTCTAAGGCCTATTAGAGTTTAGTAACGTAACTGGATGACTATGGTGTGACTACAGGATGAGTGTTAGTTTGGGGTTGGCAGATGCTGGGTGAAATCTAGTGGAATGCTAGAACTGTGTCTAATAGGTGGATGAGTACAGTGGTGAGTCATGACATCATTGCTACAGTCACTTCTCATCCATTCCTCAGTACTGATGGTGTCCATTTCATGAATGTTGCTGTGTTACAATGCTCCACCTGGAAGTCATTATGCCTTCCCTTGTCATAAGTGCTATATAACTCGTGAGGCAGCTGGACTTTGTTTTATTGAAAATAAAGATTGAGGATGTTTCATCTCTTATCCAAGAGGATTAGCTAGTTCAAGGAACTAATAATAATAATAATAAAATAATAATATTTACTTGTATAGCACAATCCATGCAAGTTGCAGCTCACAGCTTCAACTGTTTGGCAAGAAAAATACAAGACAACATTTCTTGCAGTCCAGTGGCACCGGAACGAGAAGGTCCATTGGGGCGCTGTCGAGTTGCTAGTGTCAGGGGTGAGGAATAACTGCCTATTTGTTTGATTTGTCTAATTTTAGGAAGACATCTCAGGCAGAACCACCTGGATGACCTGGATGAAAAAAAGAACCTACACAAACATATGCCTTCTCTTTCACTACTCACCCTCCCTTTCTCCTGTTCTCCTTCTGCCTCTCTTTTACACTCCTCCTACCTCTATCTCCCCCTCTATCTCTCTTCTCTCTCTCCTCCTGTCCTCTCTCTCTCTCTCTCTCTCTCACTGCTGTCTTCTCAGGGCGAGTGCTGCGTGGCCACCATCTTCCTGAGGACCCTATCCATTACGGTGTCACAGGGGCGCGGGAGAGCCGGAGCGACAGGCTGTCAACACAAGGTGCTGTGCAGAGCCCAGCAGCCCGTCTCCTGCTAATTACCCCAGCCTTCAAGTTAATTAAGCACACGTTCGAAAGCAGCAGGGAACGGGGCGCTAATTAACTCCTCTCATAATTACAGGATGAAACAGAAATTTTTCCAACTGGCTTTAAATAAACGTGTTAAAATTGTTTGTCACAGTCGGCACACCAGGCTAACCTGGGAAATTATTTAAATTTGTTCATTTTTCATCCTTTTTTTCCATTTTTTTCTTTTTAAATAAACGGAATGTAGCAATGAGTTAGAACTCGTTTAGCTGTAAAAACACTAATTTAAATAATTAAAAATGTGTTACTTTGAATAGCATGTTGAGATAACAGCATCCTAAGCAGCATGTTTGTTGAAGCCATCCACGTGAGTGTACACCAACGTTATCTTTCCAGGCTGCTCCTGCTTCAGCCAGTGAACATGCACAAAGGGCCGCTGACACGATGTGGACCGACTAGAATAATCCCCACGAGAGACAGAGCAACAGAAAGGGGGTGGAAAGGCATGTGTCACGGATAGACAGACAGAGGGGAAACGCTAGAAGGAAAAAAAAAAACGAGAGAATAACACCACGTCAGAAAGGAAGTCAGGGAGAAACTGAAGGGCAGACAGGAGAGGTAGATAAGGAGAGAGAGAGAGCTGGAAAGGTGGAGTGAGGCAGAATTTTGGGGTGTTTTGCTGTTTAAGCTTAAAGGAGAACTTCGGTGTAAAATGAAAATTGGCATGTTAAAACATCATACCGAGTTGGTATGTGTACTGAGGAGCAAAATTGATTTAGCCGGTTGCATTCAGAGTTTAACTATTTTTATAGTTTGACCCAGAAGGCTAACAATGGAAGTGGTAGGTGCCCTTAGACGAAGCATGATGACTACACTATTTTTAAACCATTAAAACAGCTCAAAGAAACTCCACACTCCATCAGTAGTACAAAAAAGGCTCTGTCATTCAAAACAAAGCACTGAGAATATTGTAAATGTACACGTTTATTTAAAAAACTGTTCTTACATGCAGTAGTTTGCAGTTGTTTCTCGTCGCCGCCATGATGAAAGTCCAAACAAGTCGATTGTACTACCTCTCCTCCTATTCTTCCTGCTGGTTCGTGTTCGTCAATCGACTTGTGCGGACTTTCATCATGGCGGCGAAGAGAAACTACAGCAAGGTACTGCCTGTCAAAAGTGTTTTATTAATAAATGTTGTGTACACTTACAAAGTTCTCAGTGCCTTGTTGTTAATGGCAGGGCCTTTGTTGTACTACCGATGGAGTGTGGAGTTTCTTCTGTTGCATTCTTTCTGAACGCAACAGGCTAAATCAATTTTGCTCCTCATTACACATACCAACTCGTTATGATGTTTTAACATGCCAATTTTCATTTTACACCGAAGTTCTCCTTTAAGGTGATGACGCTGAAGATGGCTTAGGCCGAAACGTTTGTCTTGTCTGCCATGCTTCCCATTAAATCATCACCTTAAGGATCATATTTCGAGAGTGCGTTTTTCACTACTTAATGGAATAGCCCGTTTTCACACACCCCAAAGTCCTTACTCATTCAATTGGAATTGAGCTCACTTTCTCTGAAAAATCAGTGTTGTTGAGAGCGCCATGGAGTTGGCTAGCATGGAGCGCTAGCTTCGGTATGTTTCGGTTGCTGACCTGGTGCTGTGTGTGCTCTCCCTGCTTGTTGACGCATCAGCAGTGCTAGTGCCCAGGCTTTTGTCTGGCCCTTTGTGCTGCAGGCTTTGGGAGAGCAAAAGCTAGCTGGAAACTAGGAGAGAACTGCTTATGTCATTCATTCTCATCTACAACCAGTCTGGTTTCCATCTGAACCAACCTGTCTCTCCTCACTGAGAACACTGCTGGAGCTTTGGTTTGCCAGGGAGAGAAACCCCCACAGTCTCCCTGGATTTTACAAAGCATGAGCATGGGGTTAAAGCACCCAGAACCAAGGTTGCTACAGGTTGTCACCTGTGCTTATGGTAATGGTTTACAACCAGAGTCCATTAGCTACATGGTCAAGTGGAATACATTGAAATAGACACTTTTTAAGTTCCACTATGAATTCAATATGTGTTTATTCAAGTCTGTTTCTGGTCTGAGTTATTTTGTGGGGGTTAGCTTTATACTATAAACCTGTCAGGGCAATATCCCTTGATAGCTTTGGAACTACACTCACAGATGCATGCATATGAACACACAGCCACATAGGTATAGAAACACACAGGTACTCATAAACACACATTATGCCTTGGAATAATAACAATTCATTCAGTGACCTCTGAATATTGGAACAGACTGGTTAATTCCTTCCTTTCTTTCTCTCTTTCGCTCTCTCTGTATGCATGTGTATGTGTTTGTATGTGAATGGGTGACATACAGTGTTTAGTAGTAGTAGTGTAGTTTAATTGTGTAAATGTATTCAGTGGAGAGTGCGTAAAAGAAAGAATTGGGTTATTTCTTACACTTTACTCTTTAACTACCAGGCCCGGCTGCTCTGTAAATGACTGAACAGCTTTTCTTTACCACCATCGAGAAACAAAGACGAAACAGTATGTTTGCGGATACATATTAAAAAATCATGGCAAACTCTTTCATGCAGTCCTCTAAATGTATTTGCAAGTGAGAGGGGTAAAAACTGTGGACCCAATAGGAGGAAAAAAAAAAAACGTTTGTCCCTGTTGCCTGATGTTGCGTGTCTGGGCTGCCCTGGGCCTGGGGCCGGACTAAACCAACACGCCAGAGCCCCTGGAATAAAGGCAAACGCGGAGAATAAAAGCCAGTCACTGTTTCCCACATGCCAGCCAGCCTCCAGTGGCCTTTCTGTTTACACTGCGCGCACAAAGAGAGCTATAGTCCCTCCCAATACATCTTTTATAGGAGCATTCTGGTGCTGAATGTACAGCCGGGGCCGCGCGGGCTGAATAAGCCCCGTGAATATTGCCAAGACTCGCCCGCTTTGTTCAGCATTATGCTCCACAATGGCTATAACACTTTGGAAGTAATTTTAAAAAGGGAATCAAAATAGTGGTACTTTTAAGGCTTTTGTTTCTCTTCACACCCACCCTGCATTCTCTCTCTCTCTCTGTCACTCCCTCTCCCTCCCTCTCTCTGTCTCTGCCTCTCTGTCTCTCTATCCCCCCCATTCTCATGCGTCCCTCATTCAGCCACCTCCATTATACCGACAAATTAAATAAAGCACTCCAGTGCCTAAGAGGCTGCCGTGGGCTCGGGCCGCCCCGACTCTGCAGACGAGCGCAGCAGCCAGGCAGAGATGCGGGCGGGAGGCTCAGCCACTGCCACGGCCCGCTCGCCCGTCTGCCCGTTCGTCCGCTCTTCTTCCTCCTCCATCTCTTCCTACCTCTCCACCTCTGTGGCTCTACCTCTTCTTTCCTCTGCTCTGTCCGAGGACCCCAGTGCCTGTCTTCCCTTAAGCTCCA
>CM050220.1:21725923-21790923 GCA_027475355.1 Coilia nasus | reverse complement strand
TGTATAGCCCCAGGCAGGATTGAAGAGAGAGCAGCGTAGGTCAGCGGCGCTTGACTGCCAGGCCAAAGAGCTTTTTGGTTTGTGTTGCTAGCGTGTCAGATCTCATTTGTAGTGCTGATGTGGCAGGGTTAAATAAGCTCATAAGCGTTGCACACACACACACACACACACACACACACACACACACACACACACTCACACCAGACCCCACTGACGCCGCCACTGCTGCCTCCACGCTGCTTGTCAAACGAGGATTTAGCAGTCAGCTGTTTTTAACACGTGGAGAAAACACAACGAGGCAAAATGTTTGGCCAAATCTGAAATGTTTACTTGTTCACTATACAGTGTACTACAACCAAACAATGTAACTCACAGCCTGTAAAGTGCACTGTACAGCAAACTAGTGAATATTTGATTCATGTATTTTGAGGGAGGATGCAATCTCAGATCATTCCTATGACCCTGCAAAGCCCTTGATGTCCCCATAGTATACAATAATACTATATACATATAATGTGTTTTAAGTTCTGGCCAGCACAGCAGTTATTGTACGCCCAGTTATACCACATTTTGCATGAAGGCCAAGCCGCATGCAAGACACTCAGTAGGCACAATGCACTTGGTTACGTGCACACACACACACACACACACACACAAACACACACACACACACACACTATTCCACCATACACTGATACACTGACACTGACCAACATTGTAAAGCCAAACACTATACCACCAATTCTACTGAGGGCCATAGAAGCTAAAATGTCAGTATAGTCCTAAGAAATTAACAACAATTTCCAAAATGTAAAACTTACACCACTTACCAAATGGTTAGGACCCCCTTCAGACTTGCATTAAAACAGTGACATCTTTGCACATCACAACTTAAAGCAACACTAAAGCACTTTTCATCTTCAGTTGCTCTACAGGTTGGAAACAGAATTGTCTTTCTTATGTCTCATTCAAACTACAGATCAGAAATACCCGCTTCTGCAAACTTGCATAGTGCAGTTATAGCCCATGGAGGGACGCAAAACGAATTCAGAAGTGCCGATCACCCTTTTACGAGTTCATGAACTACTTATTTTGGAAGCATTTTTTAAGGTTAAAAATGACTTTAACAATCTAGAACTCACTTTGGACATCTTTAGTTTGTTTACCTGCACAGATAGAGCCACAGTCCTACACCATGTACACCGAGGTGTCAGAAAGTGAAAACTCTGCCATATATTTGATTAAATCATTCTCTACACCGGCAACTAATATCCCAATGAGCACAGGAATAATCGGACAGGTAGATAATATATCAGCTAATTAGTGAAATCACCTGTGTTAGGTGCACAGGCTGGAGGAATACATGGCAGGGTTTTTACTTTCTGAAGCTGGTATTGACACCTCTGCATGTACACATACAGACAACCAGTCGTACCATGGCCGTGCCAAATCCCAGTGAGACTCTTCACATAACACACACCCCTAACCGCCTCCTCCCAGATATCATCTGTACCATCCTAAACCACGACGCTTATTAATTCTGTGCCTCCCCCTGGTTGGGTGGGTCGTGGGTTAGTGCGTTCCCGCAGCTTTGCGTGTTTAATTTAATTACTCCAGCTGGCCACGCACTGATGCCTTTACCAGTGTGGGCTGGTATTGTCAGCACGTTCCGCTGCTAACACAATTACTGATTGCTTTTAGATAGGAAGAAATATGATTAGGGTGCCTTCATTTCTCTCTCTCCCTCCCTCTCTCTCTATATCTCTCTCTCACTCTCTTTACTAACAGAGGGGTGAATGCATGCTAAGCCTTATTAGTTTCATTTGAAATCTGTAGATAAATGGGGAAACTTTTATTTGCTCTGTAATGAGATTATGCTTATTAGGCGGAGGGCTCGCGACCCTTGTGTGAGGGGATGAGAGGAAGTGGAGGGGGGGGGGATTATGAATGGTGATACGCCACCAACACAGCTGCTGCAGCACGAGCACCTCCCACTCTCTCCCCTACTACACACATCAGTCTAAACATGCTCCACTTTACACTGCCTATTACACACACATCACTCAGTACTCTGCTATACTCTCATACTACACACATCAGTCTGTCTAAGTACTCTACTTTACACTGCCTATTACACACACATCACTCAGTACTCTGCTATACTCTCATACTACACACATCAGTCTAAAAACACTCTACTTCACACTGTCTATTACACACACATCACTCAGTACTCTGCTATACACTCATACCACACACATCAGTCTGTCTAAGTACTCTACTATACACTGTCTATTACACACACAGTAATCTGAGCACATTACTATACTCTCATACTACACACATCAGTCTGTCTAAGTACTCTACTTTACACTGCCTATTTCACACACATCACTCAGAGCACATTACTATACTCTCATACTACACACATCAGTCTGTCTAAGTACTCTACTATACACTCAGGCTGCTCGATTATGGAAAAAATCTGAATCACGATTATTTGGACCAAAACTGAAATCACGATTATTCAAACGATTATTTTGTTTTCCTCAGTAACATGCTTCATTTATTGAAAATGTATTCAAAAACATTTCGAAAAAACATTCTTGTACCTTTGGATTTTCCCTAATACCTTTCTTCGTAAACATTAGTAAGTCTCCTTTGATGTCTAATGTACAAACAGTAGAAATGTCTAATGTATACATCTAATGTACAGTCCAAACAGTAGAAAATAATTAGGACAAAAACATTGTTGCCCTCGATTTTATTTGTTTTGAGATCGTTTGGCCCTGAAATCGTTATCACGATTAGAATTCGATTAATTGAGCAGCCCTACTATACACTATTACACACACATTAATCTGAGCACATTACTATACTCTCATACTACACACATCAGTCTGAGTACACTACTACACACTCTCATAACACACATCAGTCTGAGTACTCTACTACACACTCTCATAACACACATCAGTCTGAGTACTCTACTACCAACTCTCATAACACACATCAGTCTGAGTACTCTACTACACACTCTCATACCACACATATCAGTCTGAGTACTGTGCTATACTCTCATACCACACACATCAGTCTGAGTACTCTACTATACACTCTTATACCACACACATCAGTCTGAGTACTCTACTATACTCTCATACTACACACATTAGTATCTACTTTACACTGTCTATTGCACACACATCACATTATTATACTACACATACCAGTCTGAACATTCTCATACCACACACACCAGCCTGAACATTCTCATACCACACACATCAGTCTGAACATTCTAATACCACACACACCAGCCTGAACATTCTTATACTACACACAACATTCTCACCACACACATCACTATCTGCTTCATACTTTCATACCAGACCTTCAGAATTTTTGTTCCAGCAAAAGTATATACCTGATTTTGAAATAGCTCATACTTTTCACTTTGCAGTCCATTAACAGCATTATGCTTTTTATTATTATGATTTCTGTACATAGACCACTGTGCTCTTAACCATACCTAGACAGAGGTACAAATCCACAATACTGTAGCTATAAAGCAGCTTTTAACTTTTCTTGAGAACAAAATCTCACTTTTTTTGTACCAACCTCTTCTCACAGGAGGCCCTCAATCCCCCTCCCAATTCATTAAAAGCATCAAATGGCTACATTACGTCCCACAGCTAAAATCAATTTTCGTGCAGCCCAACACAGTAAACCCTGGCCCTCCCAGCAGGGGTGCAACGGTGTTCCCACAATCCCTGGCCCTAGCCCGCCTAATCCCTGCATGGATGCATTAGCCAGCTAACGAGCCATAGCAGCAGAGTGCTTAACAAAGACACCACCAGCCCCCTTCTCCCTCGCACCCCATGGCAACCATTGTACTTCCTCTGAGCGCAAAGTGACCCCCCCCCCCCCTTCTCCTCCTGTACCCCCAAAACCCCCCACCCCAAATCCTTGCCACTCTTCTGACCCCTGCTCCACCACACACAACTGTATTCTCCTACAGCTGGGCCTCATCTAACACCCATTAGTGTTAGCACCTATTACCCTGCTAATGAGTGACATGGGTCCTAATTATAATTGTGCGTGGAGATGCTGACATTATTAAATGCAGAGGGGCTGGAAGGGCCATTACCAGGACAGCTCTAAGTGATCCGTCTGCGAACTGCTAAAACCATTACATTCATTAAATATCAATCCAAAAAAGGTGCAATGATTAATTGATGAGAGGAATAATACTTAGCGGCGGCTTCTTACAAAAAATGCCCTACTTTTAAGAGACGCAACTCAAATGGATAAAGAACATTAGCATTTGTAGTGGTATGAAAAGCTTTAAGACGAATTTCCTTTGTGATGCACTTGTGTCATTTGGATTTCAGCTACTTATTAGTTGAGAAGTGAGCACGTTTTGCTATGTTTGTGATTAAATGTTGGAGAAATGTATGAATATTTGAATGTTGCAGAATTTGTTCATTGGTTAGTGTAGTGCATTTGTTGGGCAAGATCTCAACACTGTGGGGTCAACAGTTTAGACATTTATTTGAGGACTAAAAATTTACTTTTTTTGGCACACATTTTGAGGTGATGCCCCCTTTTTTATTCAAAACATCAGGACTTAGGATAGAACCCCTGTACAGCCATGTTCTGTTCTTGACTATTTTAAAGCCAAAATTCAAAATTTGTGTCAGTCCACTTAAACAGTAAGATTATGGCTGGTTGTGTCTCAGTGGTTTAAGTGGTCCATGTGGTCTATGTGCACTCATTTTAGATTGCAAAACTTGTACTTCAAGACCTTTGCTTTTACAGACCTCCATCTCCACATACAAGCTTAGAAAGACAGTGACGGAGGGGGAGACAGAGAGAGTGAGAGAGAGACAGACAGACAGAGAGAAACAGAGAGAGAAAGAAAGAAAGTAAAAGAAAGAGACAGTGGCAAGGAGAGAGGGACTGAAAGAGAGAGAGAAGACCATAGAGAGGAAGAGAGAAAGAAAAGAAGAGAGAGAGTGACAGAGACAGAGAGAGAGAGTAAGAGAAAAAGAGAGATGTTCCTTTGATGCCATTAACACCTGCGGAGAGCCAGTGTGTGTTAGCGGGAGGCTCAGCTGCTGAGGCTGTGCGGGGAGTGAGAGGCTGTGGGCTCAGAGATTCCAGCACTATCAGCAGGCCTGAGGGAGCCCATGCAGCCAGAGGCTGGCTGTGAACATGGCCAGCATGCTTATCATCACCCTGCGCTTTGATCCCTCGCTGAGCTTGTGTTGTTTATTGTGCATCCATATTCGGTCTATGGAGGCTGGTGGGAGTCCTCCAGATATGTAGCATGCTACTGACAATTCAAGACCAGCAGGAAAAAGTTCTTCTGAGGAGGGAAATGGGGTTAAAGTTCCTCTAAGGACCTTTTTTTAAACTCAGAAAAACATTCAGAGGGCTAACAGAATGTTCAAATTCACTGGCAGGACGTTTGGCAGAAAGCTTTTGAAGTCATGCCATATTTGACATTTTCATGACACTGAACTGCATTACCTAAAAACAACATTTCCCTAACTTGTGTATTTTTGATGTTTTAGTGAGTAACATGACTTAGTAGTGAAATCAGTTGAGCTCAGCAAAAGTTAGTCTGGGTCATTTCCTCCTGGCCATGATTTGACAAAATGAGTTTACAGTCATTTAGCATTACAACATTGAACTGGATATCAATAACATTTCTATTTAAATGGAAAATATATCACTCAAATTTTAAAGTCATTCTGCATTAGTTACAATGTATGATTTTCAGGTCAGCATCTTTTAATCACACAAAATATAATTATTCTTTTCACAGAGGGAAAATAGTGTCAGAAATTCATGTGTCTGACTGATATATTTACAAATGAATTCCATTTATGTCACACAGTAAAAAGTAAAGCATAGAACCAACATTTAAAAATAAAGGCAATGTGTGGCGTAGATAATTTTTTTTACGTTTGTTCAACTTGCACTTGCAATGTTTATGATACTAGGCTAAGTTAAACCAATGTAAAAACATTCATGCGCACCAGGTGCACCAACCATCATCTACGTCCACTCTTCTCTTTTCTGTATAGAACTTGTTTTGACTCTTGCTTAGTCACACATTGGGTGAGAGCAATGTTAAAAATATGACTATATCCATGCACTATTTTTCAGGGTATCCATCTCTGGCTCATTTGTAGTTAGTCAACCAAAGAAGACACCAATCAAATTTCTCCAATCTTCCAATTAAAACTATTGTTTTCTCTGAAATATGTTAGGCTAGTGAAAAAGTCACACGAATTGTTGTATGTGAAATACAGTGTATGCAGTGATATTTGACAAGATGTGACTGTATATTTGTGTATTCAGTGATTGTGTATTCAGTGACAGTGATATTCAGAGGTACATGTGGCCTAACTTAATAAGCCCACACTTTAACTTCAGAACAGTTCTCAACAGTTCTGTTTGTAATCAGTTTGGCCACAAAGCCTTGTATTATTACTTCTACTATCTATGTTTTGTTTACCTTTATTGAATACCTTATTTGACTATTTTTATTTGGCTATGTATCAAGATGATACTATTTTAAAGAAATTCTTGCTAAGCCTAGTTATTATCAAAGCACAGTGAAGGCTTTTAAGTCTTAATGCTATCTAGAAAAACAAAAGTGTAAATCTGTATCAGAAAACAGAAGCCATTTGTTATTACTAGGGTGTACTCATTAGGACATGTACTTAAAATTATTTTAGAGCAGAGGGTTTCAAAACATTTGTTTTTAAAGAGGGTGTTTTGTAGCAGTTACCATACAGTGTATGTTGCATAATGTAGTGGTTGTATGCAAATTCTGGCATCTTACTTCAGTAGTGGCGGAAATTAATAATTGGTAAAATATTGTGCTCTATTAGCCAAAAATACTTAACGTTTTTTCTATAGTTTAAGCTTGAGTGAAATGCGAAATGAGCTTGTCAGAAATTTGGCCAAATTAGATTACATCGTCAAACTTCTTGTTTTGAGATATGTCTATTAAATCTATGGTACTATTTCATTTGGTAAGCGTTGTGCTATAATATGCAGATCATGACGAACACTTGTCATTTTCCGAGTCTAATGTGTTCTGGCTAACCCCATCATTTACAGACAGGGGATTGGGTGATAAATAAAAATAAAGGCAACGTGTCTAGATTCTGGTTTTAAAATAAAGATTTTAGTTGCTACATTTATATATTGTATTCATATTTCACAGATGGCACACATCATCGACAGAATTAACATTGAAATGTCAGGAAAAAAACTCACCCTTCCCTTCTCTTCAGGTCTCTTCCCCGCCCCCGCGTGCGACGCAATTATGCTGCTAAAACACGGAGCAAAGCGACAGACAGGCAGCACCTGACAGATGTTGACCGTTTTCAACCAGGCCTTCTTGCGAGTTCAAGAGACACTCCACGCGCACTTTAGTGTGCGGATGAAACGGAGCAGCGGTACTTAAGCTGTCTCGCTGGAGGGTTTTGGGATAAGCAGCCAAATGAATAGGACCGAACGTTGTTCCTGCTCCACACAACACGCTGCTCAACACACTAGATTTTTCATCAACATTAGTCTACGATTTCGCTACATTTCAGTTTAGCCTACTAATAAACAACAGGATGGGTGATTCCAGCTTGATTATGATGTGGGCTACATATGACATGGAAATATAGGCTATTCTAAAACCTAAGATACGGGTAGCCTACACTAAGTTATTCATAAAAAGCCCAAATCTCTTGCAAGGGGGTGTTGTAGGCTACAGTCCACGTGAGATTCTTCGCCTAGTATCAACAATTGCGAGACAGGTTAAAAGGTTGATTTTTCGTAACATCTATTCTGCAGCTGATTCTGTTGTTTATGTGGCTATGGTCACCCTACCTAAATAACCAGTAGCCAATGTATTTCGTCATACTCTAGCGTAGTTTATTTCTAAAACATAAAGTTATTGACTGTGTACGCTATAGCATCAGAGAAAGGACAGTTTTTTTTATAATAGTGGTGTAACCTAACGTGTAGCCTACATCTCTCAAACGTTAATGGCCGCTGTTATCCATCATTTTGTACCGGGGTTACAGATAAAATACAACCCATAGTTAGTTCATTGTTTATGGAGACACAATTAATAGCATTTAGTTTGCTTGAAATAGATTATTAAATCTTAATGGGCTGTGATGGAAGTCTGGAGTCTTGTCGACAGAGCTGTCTTTCAGCACCACAGCGCGCGCCCTTGACGCGCGTCCACGCTGGGATTACCTCCACACGACGTTCACAGAAAGTGCAAAACTAACAGAAAATTCGGTAAATTTAACACCATAAAACTCTGCTTCAAGTGGCACTCCATGTAGTATGTACCTTTTGGTGATGCAAAAAAATGCCATCAAGCTAAAATTCCTGTTTAAAAAATGTTTAAAAGTTAGCTGTTTGTTTTTTTGTAGAATAATGTCTTAACCTACCTCTCCTTAGTGCATAGGCTATTTCGCATATCTCATACATTATCAATAGGAGGAAAAATATGTGATAGTACTCTAATAACTGTTCTACTCACAACAACTTGAGGAAGCAACATGTGTCACGTCACGTCTTGTCCATTAGTAATTGTAGTATCCGCCATAGTCTACTCCCTCCTCTCTTGGATTACAGACAAAGGGGCTTGGCTGGCACGTGCACTGGGCGTCAGTCACATGTATCTTAGCAACCATCACAACAAGGGAGCACCTGTGGCTCCAGTCCATTGAAGAAAAAAGTATATAGCCTATCAGTGATTTAAGTCCGAAGACAGTAGTCCTGATACCTTTACATCCAGTCATTACGTTTGTAATTAATCACCACATTTAAATTTTACATTAATTCATCTTTCATATTACATATTGTTTTATATGGAGCTGACTGTAGTGCGCATGGCATATCCTAAGCACGCATACATGGCCAGCATAATGAATGTAGGCTATTGTAAAGCTATTGGTTTAATTGTTGTCTTATAAAGCCCCATTCCTTGGAAAAGGCTTGGGTTAAAACGCAAGTAAAGAAGACAAAATCCTGTGGCGATACATTCCATTTTCAGCATGTCCCATAATGTCTTAAAATAGTATTTTTTTTAGTGTTTGCTTTCTATTTTGGTGGAGGGCATGCAGTTTGCCTTCCCCAGTCTGTCGTCAGGTTAGCTCTCCCCTCGGCTTGTCACCTGACCGCAAGTCATGCAAATCACGCCTTTTCTAAAGCGCCATTGGCCGCTTCCAGCTCATTTAACCACTGTCAAAGCGCATATGGCCGCTCTCTGGTAACTTTTCTATCCTGTCACAGAAAGTAGCTCAAGACGCTTTTCATCGCCTGTGGATGGAAAATTTCAGTGAAAGAGAAAGGCTGAAGTGATAAAAACTTTGGATTTTATCGCACCTTTGTCCTTTTCTTTTGAGACGGGAGATTTTGCGCGTCGGTGGCAGCTGAACCCGACTGTGGTAGTAAGTGAATGTTCCTGTGTGTCGGTTGGCAAACAAAAACCAGGTGAATGTATAGCATGATGATGGAAACGGACTTACACTCCCCGGGACCCCAATCGAATACAAATTCGGGGCACACGGGGCCAAACAATGGAAACAAAGTGAACCAGGACCGCGTCAAGAGACCCATGAACGCCTTTATGGTTTGGTCCCGGGGCCAACGGCGGAAGATGGCACAGGAGAATCCAAAAATGCACAACTCCGAAATTAGCAAAAGACTTGGCGCGGAGTGGAAACTCATGTCAGAGGCAGAGAAGAGACCCTTTATTGACGAGGCAAAGCGATTACGTGCCATGCACATGAAAGAGCACCCGGATTACAAGTACAGACCCAGAAGGAAGACCAAGACGCTTCTGAAAAAAGATAAATATTCTTTAGCGGGCGGTCTTCTTGCCGGATCTGGGACTGGAGGTGGTGTAGGTCTGGGTGTTGGGATGAGCCCGGCTGGGGTCGGACAGAGGTTAGACAGTCCCGGGGGTCACGGTGCGACCGCGACCAGCTATGCACACATGAACGGCTGGGCAAACGGTGCTTATTCGGGACAGGTTGCTGCGGCAGCGGCAGCCGCGGCGATGATGCAGGAGGCACAGCTTGCTTACAGCCAGCACCCCGGTAACGGCACGCACCACCACCACGGACACCACCATCACCCGCACAACCCCCAGCCCATGCACCGCTACGACATGACCGCTCTTCAGTACAGCCCCATCTCCAACTCCCCGAGCTACATGAGCGCGTCGCCGTCAGCTTACGGGGGGATATCCTACACGCAGCACCAGAGCTCCAGCGTGGCGACCACGGGCGCGATCGGCACTCTGGGATCTCTGGTGAAATCGGAGCCAAGTGTAAGCCCTCCCGTTACTACTCACTCCCGCGCCCCATGTCCCGGAGACTTGAGAGAAATGATAAGCATGTACCTACCGACGGGAGAGACAGGTGACCCGGCAGTTCAAAGTAGACTTCATGCTTTGCCACAGCACTATCAAAGTTCCACAGGTGTCAATGGAACAGTCCCTCTGACACACATTTAGGAGAAATAGGAACAGGAACAAGTGAAACCTACGAAACAGTAACCAAATATTTACCTCTTTAAATCGCAACTACCTTTTTGTACAGAATGTTGTACTTGTAAATTAAAAGTAAATTTTATTTAAACACGCTATTTGGAGTTTTAATAGGGGCACTGTCTGGCAATGTCTTAAGTGGGAAATTTAATGTCACATTTGAATTTACCAGTTAGGAAAGCACTGGAAGTATTCCTGTCATTTTATAATGACCAACAGCCCAATTTGAAATAGGCTACTTAAGATTGAGTTTTTTTTTTAAATGAAATATGGTAATATGGTTTAAGGTGTCATTTGAGTGAACGCGGAAAATGTTTTTCAAGTTTATACCTTTTCATTTCTCATCTCCCGGATTTGTAAACAAGTGCGAGTAACTGTGATTGAAGCATTTCTTTTGTGTTGTATATTTTCTTTGTAAATTGTGAATACACTTTAGAAAAGATTGCTACATCTGTAAATAATTTGCAATTGCATTTTCCCAGGATACACTTTGCGTTGGTATGAGTTTAATAAATTTCTCAACAGTTGCCCGGAATCTGTCAAAAGCTACAAAGTTGTTTCATATTTTGTTTTGATCTCCTAACAGGCAGCTCACTTAATACAAGTCGTGAATTTGAATAAACAAAACAATCTCTCAAATGTTTTTCCGTGGTACTTGGTTCAAAGTTTTCTTGCGGCATCCTTTAACTCAGAGGTCTGTGAGGACGGCTTGGCTTTCCCTGAGACCAAATCCAGCCACAGTAATCCTTGACCCAAAACAAGCAGATTACAAATGACAAATATGGCTAAACACAAATGAATGTGTAATGATCCTCTGAATTACCCAACCGTGACGGGTTCATGCTAACAGGCAGGAGTGACAGGCCGTACAGGCTACTTCCACCAAGTCAAGCAGTCATTTCAGTGCAAATGCGACACGAAAGCAAAATATTGGTTGAAATGCAGCCACATACTCGGTGATTTGTTATAGGTAGGCTACAGTAGGGTTAGGGTTTCTGTTCAAAATGCATTATGAAGAACATTGCATGCATGCCAGTCTATTTGTTTGTTATTGTAGCCTATTTCTTCGACAATCTCTTACATCTGACAATTACTTAATCGCCATCAATTTAATCGATCAGCTGCTTTGTATTCTTATCAATATATTAACGGTGGCTTATTTTACTAGATTTAGTACGCTTGTTTAGAAATCTTATTGTGGTGAGAAATGGCATGACATGGTTTAAAGAGCAGGAAGATAGGCTACTGAGCACATTTTGACTGAAACACACACACACACACACACACACACACACACACACACACACACACACACACACACACACACACACACACACAGGACACAAGGCCTGTGTCGATGTAAGTACAACATCTACTTAAAAATACAGTATTCAAATTCAGTAGCAGAAACTGAAATAACAAATAAAATCACAGATCTTTAAGACAGTTACAAAATGCTGCAAATAAAATATGAACCCAGTTATTTCTTTTGTTAGCTTGTTGTGAAATTCTTCTTGAGGAAAATCTGCAAAGCTGTCCCATCCTGATTATTATAATTATTGCCATATAGCTCCCAAATGCCTGTAGGAATTTCTAGCATAAATCAGCCTAAAGTTTTGAGACTGTTTTGATATTCTGAGTTTCTGTTAAATATCTGCACATAATAACTAAACACAAGCCAAGCAAAACCAAAATGATAATTTTGCAACTGTGTGTTAAAATATATTTAAAATGCACACCGTTTATACAAAAGCATGTATAAGACGAGTTTGTTGGCAGTCTGCTTAGCCTGCAATATAGGACAGATGCTTGATTTGAAATACATGGCACTTCAGAGCCAATACAATACACCCAATTTCAGATCAGCCATTAAAATGGTTACCATAAAAATATCTACTGCCGCTTTCTTGTCTTCTGAAGTACAGGGTCAAAGTTCAAGACTTGTAACCTTCAGAGAAATAAGAAGAATAGCCTACATGGCGCAATAAAAAACAGATTATTCATTGGTCAATGAACTTCTGTCTCCTATGAACAGCATTTTAATTCTCTCCACCCTCCACTTCAGAAATCCGGTTAGAAGGTAATTTGCCTGTCTTAAAAGAGTTTGCTCCTGTACATGCATTTTGTATTATAAGCGCAAACATTTGAAATTTGCAAAAATAAAGAACTGCTTTATGATCATTTTCTCGTGGATCTATTTCCCCCGTCCTAAACTGCTTTGTAATTTATAAGTGAATCCCTCAACCGTCAAGAAAACGTTAGTCTTCTTGTGTTAGGTGTCAGCGGGGATTAAGATGAATGCGGCGGGGCAGTAGAGAAGAAAGCCCTGGGGTAGTGGAGAGCGTTTAGTGTCAGTCAGAAAAGGATTAGACATAGTCAGGGACCAGCCCCCGGGTCAGAGAGGCAAGTCAATTGCTTTTACCAATTAACCGGAACCGTTACGTCAGATCCCGTGCGCTCTTGGGGCGATACCAAATCGGATGTCCAGAATTACAGGCTACATTTCCATAGTAGTCAGCAACATATACACGCACGTGTGCATATGCATCACCCGAGACTAAGACCTGCCCTATGCCCAAAATGAGCTACAGAGCCGCTAGGTACTTTTGTACAACTCTGTTCAATCTTAGGTCACTAAGACGACCGTTAGTCATGTTTATTTATTTCCAGCATTGGTAATTGTTTACAAAAACATTGACAGGTTGCGCCTTCTGCCATTGTATTGTGTTTATTTTTTTACATTTCGCAATAAATCACAATATTTAAATAATATTTAATGAAGGCTGGTCCAGAGAACAGCATTTCTCCAAAACACGAATCTATTAAACTAACAGAAGGTGATTTTTATCACATTATCACCTTACAAACAGAAACACTGGCGAGTGTTTCTCAGAGCCGTGTGTGAAAATAACATGGATTTGCATTTACAGGCACAAAGACAGCTCCGACCTTGGCACGATTCCAGATTGAATCAATGAGCAGTTCTGCAAATCACTCTAAGTAATTTCCCAATTCGTGTGAATGTGACAGAAACAGACCAGCAGTCGGCCAATAAACCACGACGGTACCCTCCGATATCCAACCATGAGATATTACCCTAACCTAACCTAACCTAACCTAAGCAGGCACCGTTGGTCTGAAAATTTCCTGTTTGTATAAACCCAGATTTCTAGCACCCGGTGTCCTAAATGTGGATAATTAGAATCAGTTTTATCACGCCTCTGCATATTTTTTCCTGTCTCTAAAAACTCTCGCCGCCATTGGATGCTGTTGTGTGACAGTAGATTAGGGAGACAGATTGGAGAAGAGCAGTGTGCACCGTGAGATTAGAATGGAAGAGGAATAGCAATTGGGCCAATGCATTTCTCGCGAGGGCCTTATCGTGCAATTACACGTTGACATGTTTAACAATCTTCCAACCCCTTAATCCAACTCCCCTCCAAAAGCAGACGTTGAGTGTCGGACCACGCACCGCCCCCCTTAAGATATCAAGTGAGACGCGATATATAAAAGTAAATCAACGAATTATGTTCAGAACTG
Source organism: Coilia nasus (assembly GCA_027475355.1). Lineage (NCBI taxonomy): Eukaryota > Metazoa > Chordata > Actinopteri > Clupeiformes > Engraulidae > Coilia > Coilia nasus. The sequence goes on along the minus strand of CM050220.1, from coordinate 21,776,795 downwards.
GAAATGTGTTCACACACTCTCATTAATTGTATAATACAGCTGCATGGTACATTTAGCTTTTTCGCGCAGTTATTCAATGTCTTGCAGTTTTAAACAGTAGCCTTATTTAAAGAGTCCGATGTACCAATAGAAACTTGTGCTGTCTGAGATTTAGGCCAATATAATATAACTAATTCATTGTAAATAATAGTAAATAATATACAATAGACTCGTATTCTTTCATCATCATTTTAGATCTGACATGGAGAGGGATTCAAATCGGGCCATGGATGTTATGAATGGATTTCACCCAAATATCGCCAGTTCCGACAAGTGGGGAACAGCAGACTTTGTTTCTTTCCTCCAACTGCCCCTCATGTCCGCCATCCCGAGGCCTGGGTAGGAGTGATTGTGAGAGACTCTGCTGGAATTTGGCAGGGCGCTGGCTTGGAGAGCCGCCCCTTGCTGACTACCATTCAGCAGTCCAACACGTTGTGTGAGGTTGGAAAGTTTCAGTGAGCCGTGCACTCATTGGCTTCACAAAGCTGATTACAAGCCTCAGCGCATTCCTGAAGGCAACTAGAAACGACGCAGGTGCAAGGGAGCTGAGGAAGCCTATGCCGCGCAAACAAAGTGGGGAAAGCACTGGGACCACACAAAACCTCACGCGCCCCAGGAAAACCGCCAGCAAGGAAAGAGCGCGCGCACCTTGCAGTGTGTGTGTGTGTGTGTGCTATATATTTTTGGAAACGAGCTTTTCTTTTGTAGCTTATGTTGTAATGGCTGATTGTACTTTACTCAAGCCAACACATTTTATTATCCTAATCTATTTCGAAATCCATCTGGCTGAACAGCATATAGAAAGCTTATAGCTACACACAAGCACAAAGATCTCGTTGATAGAAACAAACAAATGAAAGCCTTTATTCGGTACACTCTCAGAAATATGGGGACAGTAGGGGTACAAATCTGTATCTTAAGGTACAATACGTATTTATGTACCAAGAAAGGCTAATATTTGGACCTTAAGGTACTGATGTGTACCTATTCAGCGCTGGAGAAGGTACAAACTAGTTGAAAAACAGTGGTTAAAAGGTACAATTATGTGCTTTTGAGGGTACTGCCGGTGTGACAAGCTTTGTACCCCTAAAAGTACAATTCTGTACCTTCTTTTCTGAGAGTGTAGACTTTATGAAAACCTGTCTTTTTATAATATCGACCGATAATTATTAATGTCCCATCGTCGTAGCCTGTAGGCCTATTACAGAATCCAGGAGCACGCCTAATTGAGTCGACAACAAAATGGGGTTGGAATCAATACCTTCACAAAAGTTATATAGTGTGCCCAAGGTCACACGATGAAGTCCAAAGATATGTTATTACAATTTAATGGCAGGCATCTGGGCATAGGGTTGCCAGTATTTTGTCGAATAAACAGGTCAATTTGTTTAAATAAATAAAAACGCGGAGTCTATTTATTTCGAGGGCTCTTAGGTTTGAAGGCATTTCTTAAAACAAGGGTTTACATCTGTGCCTTCTAAATGGAATGTAGATGGTTCATCACCTGAACCACGACACCCCTCCGTCTTTGGGTGATTAGGGGACAAAGGAAGTCTCCCAGACCCGTTATGGTAGTCAGTCAGGCAGAACGGGCTATGCAAATGGCTAAGAAAAGCGAGAAGATGGCGAACAGAGCTCCCAATTGTTGGTCAGATTTCACAGCACAACGCAGCTGCACCTCACTGGTTGCCTTGGACACTCGTATTTGCGAAACAACACAGCATAGACCTAGAGAACAGCCACAAAGTGGCTTATTCACCACTACGCTTACTCAGTCCGTTATATTTAAACGGGTTGATTTAAAATCATTTTCAACGTTTTTGTATTTTTCTGAATTCTGCGTAACCACAATTGATTTTCTCTCCTTTTTTGTGCAATTTTATGACCTGCACTAAACGTTCACAAGGTCGTGATCAAAGATTATTGATGACGACCTTAAGACAAGAACATGTTTTTGGTGTTTGTTATCGGGCAAAGGAAATATATGTCTTTGTAATGAGGACGTTATAAAGCGCTGTCCAGGTGCTGAAACTGGGTGAAGCACCTGTAGGATGTTGAAGAAATCGGAAGAATGAGCTGTCGACGACTTGAAGCTCGAGTGTCACAAAAACTATTAGTTAATGGACCGTAAGACTATAATGTCAACATTTAAACATTTTGCATTTTGATTACAAGAAGCTGAACATAGATTAATCGACACATTTTCACGACATTAGTGGCTTGCAGCTTTTTTGTTTTTTTACAAGATGGTTAACGCTATTCCTGTCACGTGACACAACTCAGCCTTGGATGCATTCTGGAGACGCGACCTAATTAGGGAGCCTTTTTATTTTTTTTGGGTTCACCCATTTTCTTATCAGTAGGGCACCAGAAATAGCCCAAACATTTTCTGCTGTTCTCTTTCTGTCGAATCCTAGATTCCAAACACACAAACTTACTTTATCATGTTTATCAATCTATGATTTGAAAATAGAAAAATGCTATAATGATTTTGGAAAAAAAATGGAGCTGGAGAAAGATGAGAGATGGAGAAAGAAATACATTAAGACTGCACCTTTACCCTTAATAAAAAAAGGTAACAAACAAGGCTCTGTAAATGGAGAAGTACTTTGAGCATGGCAGAATCAGAGATGGTTTACAAATGTCCCACTGCCTCCCCCACTCTCATACCCATACAAACATAATAGACAGATCAGCCATAACAGGTTCACCAGCAGGGCAGAAATATTACATCACAACTGTGACATGTGATGCAAATAAAATGTGTATTCTCCCATGCCAAAATCCTGAGAATTATACATTGTATATACATTATTTTAAAAACGTCACCATACATTAGTATTTACAGGGTAGCCTAAGTTTGGAAAGCCTTGTCTGTAGCTTACTACATATTTGAAGTTACCTTGTTCATCATAACACAGACTTAAAAAGATGTTTTGTTGAAGTGGGTGATAATGTTGTATTAAATGAAAAGTTAAAAAAAGACTTGCATTAGGGTGGAGAAAGCACATAGACGTTTTTCAGAGGTTGGTTTAACGCAAGAAGGTCTGTATTAAACTCTCTATTAAACTGTATTAAATGGCTTCGGTCGACTTGCAAGGTTACTGAAAGTAACAAATGACAGGGTTCCCACTTCCTGCTTCTACACGTAGTACTTTCTCTTGACCCCTTGGCTATGTAATTTTCCATTAGCAAGTAGGCCAGACTTCACATGTCCTCAGGTTCATGGCCTTCTCTGTGGAGCTGACAAAAAAAATTAAAGGCTGGAAATTAGTGCCAATTATAACGGCATCGTGTGATTCAGTGTCACAGGGCAGACTCGGGCCAGAAGTCGTGGGCTGGTTGATAGCATGCAACTGCCTCCAGGGCGTCAAATTAACAAGCAGCAAATCCCTGACCTCAAGAACACCAGCAGACATGTACTCTGGATCCTATCCTGGACTATCCTCAGGCATATGTGAATATAGAACACACACACAAACACACACACACACACACACACACCCACACACACACACACACACACACTTACGCACGCACACACACACACACACACATACACACACACACACACACACACACACACACACACACACACACACACACACACACACACACACACACACACACACACACACACACACACACACACACACACACACATTCAGTCAACAAAAACATCAATGCTGCAGCATATTAGTTTGAGTTTTTTATCACCACTACTGTTAACAAGCCATCACTTTAATAACAGGATTAATGGAAACAGAATACCCTTAGTGCTTCATCTAGTTTGTGGCAGTACACAGCTCTCTTATGTTGTTACAGTAAATGAGAATGGTTTGCGCAGAACTATGCAAAAACAGCCATACTCAAATGCAAAACAGGACACAAAACTGTTAATGTTTTATTGTTTCCACCGCAGAATTGTTTATCTATTCCTGTGAATCTCAGTTATTTGTACCTGCCTTTTACCCTCATTAGATACCTTTATTGTCACTGAATGAGCACAATCAGTCATGTTGACGTAAACTGTTTGGCCTTTATGGGTTAAGTATAGACCCCTTCGATGGTAAAAAACAAAAACAATGCTTGAATGTTCTAACGTTCGAACTATCTAATGTTCCAACGTTGTAACGGAAACAGAAACCTTGTGGGAACAGCTACATGCATGCTGCTAATGCTGCTAATAATCAAACTGTCATAAAACGGTCTATTAGGAGTGTGATGAAATAGATGAAAGGTGAGGTATAGGATGGGGCTCACAGGATGACACTTTCCTATCTGACACACACACACACACACACACACACACACACACACACACACACACACACACACACACACACACACACACACACACACACACACACACTGTTATATACTGTGTCTCTATGCATCTGTGGTTGGCTGCTCCAAACGACATCTCACTATACTTTGTATAGTGACAATGAAGACGTCTACTACTTCTTCTACTACTACTACTGCACACACACACACACACACACACACACACACACACACACACACACACACACACACACACACACACTACTGCACAAATGCATTAAGACATGCATGTACTCATGCATACTCAAACATATTCACAATGTGTGATTAGAAATAGAAAGCAATATCTGGTATTTTCTTGTACATGGAACCACATGTGTGTATGTAATGTGTGTGTGTGTGTGTGTGTGTGTGTGTGTGTGTGTGTGTGTGTGTGTGTGTGTATGTGTATGTGTGTATGTGTGTGTGTGTGTGTGTGTGTGTGTGTGTGTGTGTGTGTGTGTGTGTGCACGTGTCTGTATCTGTGTGTTTGCTTATGTATATGTCTGTGTGTATATGTACAGTGTGTTTTTGTTTCAAAGTAAGTATGCAAATCCCAAGCAGGGGATTTGCCTTAACCAGAGGAGCTATGCTTGTTAGCGATACCCTGGCTAAAGATTTTCACAAACACCCACCTCCTTGATCCACTTTCATAGTTATTATTACACTGTCCACAGTGAGGGAATCTCTGCTGGCAGAGGAGCCACAGATCTGGGATTAAAGGCAGGATGGAGGAAGCCGTCAGAAGATATTTGGGCTCTCCCCTCTCCGGAGCTCTAATCTGACTGCGCACATATAGAGAGAGTTCTCGACTGGCTCAGTGCCCGGCTCCTCACATCGTGCTTCATTTCACTTCTGTCTTTCCTTTTGGAGGATCAGAACTGGCTTTTTCTTCAGAACAGGGACATACTAGACAAACACAGAAGGACTCAATAGAGTGCCACATTTGCCCCTTCATACAACGTTTTTTTAAATAAAATTTCATTTGTTTACTGAAATGACTATGGCTGAGTTCAGTGTGCTTATTCCCCAGAGCTGATGTTGACTCATGGTTTGTTTAGACTGTTTAGTTCTCTGTTTGTAAAACACAGCTAGTCCAGTGAAAGATAGATGTTTGAAACAACACCACACACATCTCTTCTTTTTTTGAAGCTCATATATTTGTGTTGGGAGCACCTTAGGTGGGCTCTGTCGTAGGTATGTTTGGTTGAGTGACTCTTATATGACTTTGCCTCATATGAGTACTGTTATGTGTGCTTGTCATTAGGTTCAGTCCGTCAGATCAACATAAGTGACTCCACTCTAGCAGACAAGGGTTTAAGTTTCATTCAAACACTACACAACAGGTAAATGTGACCTAAACCTCTCATTGCTTGTGGTTTTCACCATGACATAGGTTTTATTTTATGAAAAAAAACAAAAAACTTTATAGACACCTCTGTGGCACGACATCACAGTGGCTTGGACTTTGACGTACTGCTGATAACCATAAAAAAGTAGAAAAATGGGATTTGGCAGCGTTCATGCCATTCTGAAACAAAGCAGGCCCATTGCAGGCCAACATCTCTGAGGAGTGACAAAGGTTAACAGCGTGGACTGATGTGAGGGATAGTGCCATCACACACTATGGGAGCTTTACCCAGAGAACACTGGGGAGTTATCAGTCTCTCACAGAACTCTCTGGAAGCCCTGAACCCCCCTCTGAAGATGCATTAGTGTGAACTGCTCCCTCTCTATCTCTCTCTCTCTCTCCCTCTATCTCTCTCTCTCTCTCTCCTTCTTTCTATCTATCTCTCTCTCTCCTTCCCTCTATCTATCTCCCTGTCTCTCTTTCTCTCTCTCTCTCTCTATCTCTGTCTTTCTCTCCCTCTCTCTATCTATCTCTTTGTCTCTCTGTCTTTTTCTCTCTGTCTCTTTCTCTCTTATTCTCTCTCTCTCTCTCTCTCTCTCTCTCTCTCTCTCTCTCTCTCTCTCTCTCTCTCTCTCTCTCTCTCTCTCTCTCTCTCTCTCTCTCTCTGTCTCTGTCTCTTCACACAGCCAACATGAAGTACATAGTTGTTGTTTTTATTTTTTTGTGGCATCTGTAAATTCCCTGCGTTGCTAAGGTGCTTTGGTGAGAGGATTAGTCACTGCTGGCTCAGATGAGCAAGGCTTGCAGATTTCCCAGCTGCAAGAGGGGGACAAGGAAGGAGGAAGGAAATTGTAAGATGAGAGAGGGATGCAGGAGAGGAGGAGAGGAGGAGAGGAGGAGAGGAGGGAAAAAAAGGAAGGAATATGTGAGGTGAGAACCGGTTGTACAAACACGACCTGAGAAAGGAGAAGCATGCAGGCCCACACAGGAATTATGGCAGAACAGGAGAGACCCTTTATCTTAAGAGGCAGATACTGCAACCTGTTAGTGCTCGCTCACACACACACACACACACACACACACAGACACACACACACACACACACACACACACACACACACACACACACACACACACACACACACACACACACACACACACACACACACACACACACACACACACACACACACAAACACACACACACACATACACACACACACACACACACACACACACGCACACACGCACACACACACACACATACACACAACACACACACACACACACACACACACACACACACACACACACACACACACACACACACACACACACACACAGTTACTCAGTTACTCTTTGGTCTCACAGTTCCTCTTGTTTCTTTGTGCTCTATCTCACTTTTCACCAACATTTGCCTTTTTACTTGCTTTCTTTCCCCGTCTCTCTCTCTCTCACTTATCCTCTCCTCTTATCTTTGGTAGCTTGGATGCCTGCCCTCTCTCCCTCTCTTTCTCTCTCTCTCCCTCTCTTTCTCTCTCTCTCCCTCTCTTTCTCTCTCTCTCCCTCTCTTTCTCTCTCTCTCCCTCCTTGTCTCTCTATCTCTCTCTGTCTCTCTATCTTTCACACACTACCCCTCTCTCTCTTTCTATTTCTCTCTCTCTCTCTCTCTCTCTCTCTCTCTCTCTCTCTTTCTGTTTCTCTCTCTCTCTCTCCCTCCTTATCTCTCTATCTCTCTCTCTGTCTCTCTATCTTTCACACACTACCCCTCTCTCTCTTTCTGTTTTTCTCTCTCTCTCTCTCTCTCTCTCTCTCTCTCTCTCTCTCTCTCTCTCTCTCTCTCTCTCTCTCTCTCTCTCTCTCTCTCTCTCTCTCTCTCTATCCCTACCTATCTATCCTTCTCTCTGTCTTCCTCTGTATTGTTGTCTCCCTTGTGGTCAAGTGCTGGAATACGACACCTGCCCCTGGAGCATTTTGCATTGTGAGCTTTGGTTAAATGTGTGCAAACATTACTACACTTTATTGTGAGTGGATTTAAATAAAGCCATCTTGGGTATCAACAGTTTGTGTGCCCCCCTGGCCATCTGAGTGGAAGTACTATTGATAGTACGATTGATTACTACTAATGAGACAGGGTTATTGGTGTCAATATTCCTGTTATCCACCTGATCATCGGTATAACGTTAAGGTATACAGCCTGGGTCATTTCTCACTGGAAGTTCAGGATCAAGTCTGAGGCCTCTTTGATAGCTGCTGCCTTCAGGTGTCCGGTTCACTCGAGGAAGAAACTGGATATGGGCTGTTTGTAAAACTTGACACAATGAACTTGACAGACAGCCAGATTTCTCCTCCCCGCCCGTTTAGGGTTACTATGATCTCATTATTATGCTTGAAAGGGGACAAGTAATGGAATCTCGGGTGGCTGTTGTGCCTTTCCTGCAGACACAGTCTCCGCTATTATTCCCGCTTGCCTTGATTACCTGAACTGACTGCGACGGCTTCCGTTTCAAGCACTTATCTCCCAGAAATAATCATCTGATCAGCCTGCCGTGCCCCACAGCCCCCCACACTGGGTCAAACACGGAGTTAACCCTGACTGACTGCTGTCGCGCACGCACACACACACACACACACACACACACACACACACACACACACACACACACACACACACACACACAAACAATCAGTAAAAAGTTGCGAAAACGTTTGCGAGCAGAAAGCTGACAAGGTAAATAAAGAAGAAATGAAATGGAGGGAGAGTGCTGAGAAGTTGAGAAAGACAGACGCCAGACATGTCACAGAGCACAGAAGAGAGGGATATTAGAAGTGGGAGGACGAAGAGGTGGAGGAGGTGGAGGAGGAGGAGGAGGAGGAGGAGGAGGAAAACAGGGGGAAGAGGAAGAGGAGGCGGAGGAGGGCTGCACTCTCACCTCCACAGGGGAGTGTGACACACCGACTGCATTTAGTGGCAGCCATTTCTTTAGACCCTTTCTCTTTCTCTCTGCTTTTCTCCCTCCCTCCCCCTCTCTTTCCCTCCCTCTCTTTCTCTCCTCCCTTCCCTCATCCCCCTACTCTGTCCTTCTCTCTCTGTCACTCCCCCCCTCTCTGCCCCCCTACTCTCTTTCTCTCCTTTTTCTCCTTCTCTCACTCCCCTCTCTTTCTCTCTCTCCGTCCTTTCCTCTCTCTCTCTTTTTCTGCCCCTGTCTCTCATCTCCCACTCTCCCTCTCTCTCTATGTCACTTCCCCCTGTCTGCCCCCCACTCACTTTCTCTCTTTTTCTCCCTTTCTCTCTCTCTCTCTCTCTCTCTTTCTGTCTCTCTCTCTCTCCCTCTCTTTCACCTTCCTCTCTCTGCCCCCTCTCTCTAACCCCCCCACCCCCCCAACCATCCCCACCCCTCCTCCTCTGCTCCCCCTCAGGACAGGGAACAATGGGGCCCCCACAGCGCCCCTCTCACAGCCCCTCAGCACCTCCGGCTGCACGGGCCAAAGACCTCCGCCGCTGGAGAGCAGTCATCTGTCCCTATGGAAACTGGGGCTTCCTCCATCCATCCATCCATCCATCCTTCCATCCATCCATCCATCCATCTATCCATCCCTCCTTCCATCCATCTATTCATCCCTCCTTCCATCCATCTATTCATCCATCCATCCATCCAGGCCGGCCCAGGGGCCTCTAAGTGCTCTCTACACAGGGTTGAGAGAGTGACAAGTTTGAACTTCTGGCCCTCTCTAAATGAGGCTGAGGTGAATAGAAAAGGCTGAGGACCCAGTACAGAAAAGCATTGGGGCTTGGGTGTCAGCGTTTGGCTGTCAGAGAAATCAGAGTTTGAGAAATGTTTGAGTTACTGTAATGTAAAAGTCTATGCCCATTCATTTCTTCATCCATGAATGTACATTTGGTCAGCAGAATGGCATTGAGTTGTCAGTAACAATGCACTCAAAATGAAATCACAATGAAGCAGTTAGTAAACACTGCACCAAAAATGGAAAGCACAACATTCAGATGCATACAGTAGCATAATTTATTTTTACAGCACTGAAAATGCATTTTTAACAAAAAAAAAAAAGTTCTTGTTGTCCCTCTGGGTTCGGCCACAAGATTTCGTCGCATACAATGTCTTCTAGTTCAAGGCACTAAGAAAAATATCTCCTGGAGTGCCGTATCCGGGCCTGACATGGTTCCTGGTCAATATCCCTGCATGCCTCCTCCATTGCCTGTAAAAAGGCCGTGCGTGGATGGGGATGACGGTCATACACCTTCCAGCAACATGCAGAGAAGAAGTCTTCGATTGGATTCAGGAATGGAGAATAAGGGGGGAGGTTGAGTACAGTGGAGAGTGGGTGATCTGTAAACCAGTTGTGTACCAAAGCAGCCATATGAAAACTAGTACCTGGACTGTTCTGGTCTCTAAATGTTTGACGTGAGCATGTAATGTAGTGTGTCCAGGAGTGTACTACCCGATTGTTAATTTTGAAATGTCATTATGATGTTGCTACAGTGTTAGGCTCAACCTGTTGGCCAGCTTCCCTCAGGGTCATCCCATGGCTGATTACAAGGTCCACTATAATAGCTCTGATGTCATCAGTAATTCTATTTCTCACATATACTTATCCTTCCTCCTTCCTCTTCCTCGTCCCTTCCTCGTTTTCTTCTTGCTTATTCACCTCCATTTCCTCTTCCTCTAACTTCATCTCCTTGTCCTTGTCCCCGTCCACGTCGTCCTCTCCCTCTTGATTCTTCACCTCCACGTCCTCCTCCTCCTCCTCTTCCTCCTCCTCTTCCTCCTCCTTGTTTACCTCCTCATCCTCTTTCTCACCCTCCTCTAATTATTACCTCCGCCAGCGGAGGTCATGTAAGCATCAGCGTTTGTTTGTTTGCTTGTTTGCTTGTTTGTTTGTTTGTTAACTAGCGACGTAACTCAAAAACTTATGGACGGAATTTGATGAAAGTTTCAGGGTAGGTCAAGAATGGGCTAATTTAAAAGTGATTAGATTTTGGTGGTGGTTAGATTTTGGTAGAATTTGTCTGTTTTCTCTTTTTACCTCAGCCAGCGGAGGTTATGTAATCATCAGCGTTTGTTTGTTTCTTTCTTTGTTTGTTTGTTAGTTTGTTTGTTAGCTAGCGACGTAACTCAAAAAGTTAAGGATGGATTTTGATGGAAGTTTCAGGGTAGGTCAAGAATGGGCTAATTTACTGTAAAAGTGATTAGATTTTGGTGGTGATCTGAGCTGCCCTGGCGGAGGCCTGCACTCTCTGAGTGTTTTTTTAGTTCTCACCCTTTTCACTGTTCCTTCTCCCTCCATCGTACTCCATACCAAAAGTGCACCTGTGCCCTATTTACAGTGCTCAGACTGATTGCAAAGTGAACTAATGATCTAAACAGTCTTTATATGTGACAGTGTGGTTAAACAGTTGACAAAATAGTGTACTGTGTTTTGCTAGGAGTGTAAAGCATTGAGTTTTGTTTACAGTTCTGCAAAAAGAGTGCTGTGCAGTTGATTGCATTTATACTTTTGCAAAGTGTGTGTTACAAAATTGTAAACTGAGTGCAAAGCAGAGTTTGTGCTATTAGTTTTGCGAACTCAGTGAGGGGTTTTGCTATAGCCATTAATAGTTTTAGAAATTGTGCTACAAGAATCACTATTAGTGTTTAAGCATTCTGAAAAAACTGTAAGAAAAACTGTAAGTAACTGTAATTCCAGGTGTGGATAATGACCACCCAGCTGCTGTAGGGTCTAGAAATGACTTTGTAGCGAAGGGGAGGAGAAGTCACCCCACCTGGCTTCGAACCCAGGTCTCCGGGGTACCAAACAGGGGCTCTGACTGCAACGCCAAAGAGTCAGGCCCGTTGGGATGGCAGTCAGAGCACACCCACAACTCTAGTAATGGTCACTCCATCACACTGCCTTCCCCTTCGGGAGGCGCAGCCATGCGCTTCACACACTCAGGTATCCCTCACACCTCTCACACTGCCTTCCCCTTCAGGAGGCGCAGCCATGCGCTTCACACACTCAGGTGTCCCTCACGCATCTCCCACCATATTTCTCCAGGGTGCCCCACATACTGATGCTTCACCCATCACTGGGGTCCCTCACACCAGGGTCAAACTAACCCTGGGGTCCCTCATAATGCTCACACACAATGGGTGGACCTCCAATGACTCACGGCAAGCCATCCCACTTCTGACACGATTTGTAGCGAAGGGGAGGAGAAGTCACCCCACCTGGCTTCGGACCCAGGTCTCCGGGGTACCAAACAGGGGCTCTGACCGCAACGCCAAAGAGCCAGGCTTGTTGGGATGGCAGTCAGAGCACACCCACAACTCTAGTGATGGTCACTCCATCACAGACTTTCAGAATTTCGACCACCACCACCAGCAATGCCCTTTGATCCCACCAGTCAGAGCTAAATGATCAACTAATTGGACTCACTGTGACGCTCAATCTTATTCACAGCAGTGAAAATTTGCGAATTTCTGACATTTTTCTAACATATTTCTTTTTTCAAATCTGTGTACCTCTGAATTGTGATTTTTAGACCGTGGGTGTCGTGTTCATGTGTGTATCACTCTCCCATTCATCTTGCATTCAGCCCCAACACTAATGAGATTTGTCAAAAGCCAATAAAGTGGAATAAAAGGTTTGTGATCTTGTCCAGTGAGTGCTTTTTTTTTTTTTTTTTTTTCATTTACCATTCCCTACTTCTCCATGTAGTTCCTTTCCACTCTCCCGTCTCTCTCTCTCTCTCTCTCTCTCTCTCTCTCTCTCTCTCTCTCTCACACACACACACACACACACACTCCCACCCAAGCGCTGGCTTAGCTCCGTTAGAGAGAGGGGGTGACTCTAGAAACTTGGACAGCTATGAAACGATTTCACAGGAACTTTGCACAGGGGAAACTGGTGGTGAAGCCACGCCAGTGTTTGTCTTTTGTGTCAGCTGCAGTCACCTCTCTGCCCACTGCTCTCTCTCTCTTTCTCTTTCTCTTGCTTTCTTTTTCTCAGTCCATCTCCCTCTCTGTCCCTGTCTTTGTCTCTCTCCATTCCCTTTCTCTCTCTCTCTCTCTCTCTCTCTCTCTCTCTCTCTCTCTCTCTCTCTCTCTCTCATTCTCTCTCTCTTTCTTTCTCTCCTTTTCTCTCCCATCACTCACTTTCTCCTTTTCTCTTCTTCTCTCCCCTCATTCTCTCCCCACCCCCATCCCCATCCCTCTCTTGGTGGCAGGGGCAGCCCAGTCAGCCCCAGCCAGCCTCACGGCCCGTTTGGCCCACTAATGCCAGGGAACCACTAATGCCAGAGCACCACTAATGCCAGAGCCCGTCTAATGCCAGAGCCCCACCAATGCCAGAGCACCCCTAATGGCGTCGGGGGAGAGACAGGAAAGGGAAGCATGTGAAAGGAGCAGTAGTCTGAGCAATGAGCAAAGTTGGGATGAGGATTTGACTTTGGAAAAAAAAAAGAAAAGTGTTTACCTGCCAGGGACAACGAAACAAGCATTTACTCACAAAATGGACAAAACAAAACAAAACAAAAAAACCCTTTGTGCCTAGCGCTCAGCAAACAAAGGTGTGCTTAGAGGTGTAGAAGGGCTGCCTTTACAAATGTGCAGCTGTGAGGCAGTCTCGTTTTCTTCCGCAATTTACCCCACATTTCCACACAGACAGATAGGTGTAGAGGTTCTGTGAGTTAGTCTTCAGGTTGTTTCAACCCATACGCTAACAGCTTCTCCTCTGCTATATGGATCAATGAACATGCTTATCTGACAAATATTATCTCATTTGCAACACAGTTTACCTTTACAATGACAACATCAGTCTGCCTCTTTTGCTTGCAATGACAAAGAAATAGGTTGTTCTGTGATATGCAGTGTGATGTGAATTTTGAATGACACCTTTATCCTGCATTTTCCTAGTGATTTCTTCATGCCACTGAGTACAACAGGGACATTGAAAACCATTCTTTGAAGGCTTTTTATATTTTCAGCTCTTTCCAGACACATTAAATAGCAGTGTGAAAAGACATAAAAGCAAGCCATGCTTTGTAAAACCTGACAAATAAATACTTTTTTGCAAAAGGGACCTAGTTTAAAACAATATTTTCATGGACTGATCCACCTGTTCATGGACCATTACAAATGCTTGCCTGACTGAAAAATGACCAAAATCATTGCTATGAGGAGAGCATCTCTTACTGGCTGATAGATAGCAATCATGGCTCAAACAGGTGGATCCCCTCGGCTTGACCTCTTTTTTTGGGCCATATCCCCCTCTCCTCTCCTCTCCTCTCCTCTCCTCTCCTCTCCTCTCCTCTCCTCTCCTCTCCTCTCCTCTCCGTCCCAGGGCTTTTAGCCCGACAGGTAGCGCTGGCAGGGCAGGCTGGTAATGGTGTGCTCTCAGCGGGGGGGGGAGAGGCAGGGAGAGTCCCTCCATTCATGTCATCTGCACAAGGATATGGCAAAAAAGCAAAAAGCATACATGTGAACCCAAAGTGGTTCAGGCTTGCTGCCCCCATCCCCCCTTCTCTCCCCCTCCCTCCCTCCCTCTCTCCTTCCCTCTCCCCTCTTAGCTTTCAAAATGATATGTCCTTCAACTTTTACTACAGGTCCTTGTTAAGTTACCGCTCCTGTGAAGCTAGCAGCTTTGCTGATTTTATGTATCTGTCATGCCTGTTTTTCTGTCATAAACCCTTTTTCTCTGGTGTTCTCTTTCCCATTCGCTCTCCATCTCTCTCTCCTCTACTGCAGCATCACCATCTGAGCCTAAGTCGATGAGGAGTGTAAAAGTGTAAGAAAGAGTCTGGATGTCACCTCAAGAAGTGAGATGACCACGCGCTGGACACAGGCCACGTGTTTACCTGTTTACCCAATGCAGAGATCATTGTTTTGTGTTGTTTTTCTTGTCAAACTGTGAAACACTTTGAGCTGCATCTTGTATGAATTGTGCTATACAAGTAAAAACTATTATTATTATTATTATTATTATTATTATTATTATTATTATTATTATTATTAGTAGTAGTAGTAGTAGTAGTAGTAGTAGTAGTAGTAGTATTGTACATCTGGCTGTTAAGACAAAAGCATATGTCTACAGGCATGTTCACTATTTCATTTGTTGGACCTGATGCTCTCAATGAGTGTTTGCTGGCAGCATGTCTGAAGCACTGCATCATGACCATTATCATCATGAGGGAAAATATACATACACAATATACTTTCTGGAAATTGTTCCTTGAAATTTAAGTCTCAACAACTTGTTTTCTGCATCTACAATATGAAAGCAATGCACAATGGCAGAAGCAAGCAGTGGAATATCTAGGTGTTTGGAGACCCAAGTAGAATAATTATCCCGGCTCAGAAGTCACTCCTGTGTCCGATACCTCACACGCAGTAACACCGCCCCCTCTGGACTGGCATAGCCCCAAGGATAAAGGGTCTGGGACATTTAAACAGGTGCCAACCTATTACAAACTCTTAGACATTACTATTATATACTGATGATCAGTAAAAAAATGATGTTTTTTTCAGGGCTGTCTTCAAAAGATCAAGATCTGAAAAGGAAGCTTTGTAAAGATTTCACTAAAATGTCAGCCAGATTAATAGTAACACTTTTTTGCTTTATTGTTTTCCTTAATAGTAATCCAAAGTCATCATCTCATTCATCTCAAATTAAACAAAAAGGCCCTGGACAAAAAGAATACGAGAGGCCCAGAAACAACCATTACATGAATTGGAAATATTATCCGGTGGTGGGAAATGCTGTTAATGTCTTTGCTCTAATAAGTGTTTGCATTTGATCTGTAATGTGGTGATTAACTCTGCTGACTCTATAGAACTTGCTGTTGTTCCTGTTTAAATGGACCGATAGGCTGCCAAGATAATCTGTAAACATTTTTGTTGAGTGGTGGCACTCTCCTCTAATTAGTGTGTTGGATGCAAGATTAGGCCTTGTAATTAATTGATTAGACGTCTTGGGGCATTGGTATATCATTTCAATCTAGAAACAGCAGTATACCGGTCTAGCACACATCCCGTCCGCACAGGAAATCCACCATCTGACAACAAACTGGAAAATAGGGACTGCGGAGACAGGTTCAATTATTTTTTTTCCTCCTCTGTCTGAAGTCAGGTGTTTGGTGTGGTGTGGTGTGATGTGGTGCGGCATATGTCAACGTCTTACCTGTCTAGGTATCCCGACATCCCTGCCGTCCTGGGAGTCAGCCAAGCGATGTCAATTAGGCGTAAGCCTACGCCACGGCACACTTGGGCTGTAACAGGGCTACTGTATCATGTTCTGGCTCCCGCAGAGCCACCGCATCTGTCCAGGCACCAGGACGAGCGACACCGTTTACATGGCTTCGACAGGGCTCATGTTCGGGCGTCTTTCCGATGTACCGTGATAAACCTGCACGTTACATACAAGCAGGAAAGGCGAGCCATGGCCCCCAGCTCCTGTTGCTCTCCCACTAACATCATCCCACACCAGTTCTCCTGATATCGCCCTCTCGTTTTCTCTCCAACACACCAGCACAAACAAACAAACTCTTTCTCTCTTGCTCACTGTTATTTACACATACTTCTTCTCTGTGTTTGTTACTTGCTCTAATTTTCTCTGGGAAATGACTAATAATTGTTGTGTAGTATAATAATTCTGACAACTTGTGATTCCTATTATGTCATATGTACATATCTATCATGTTATGCTATTTGACATGCTATTTTTATCACATCATTTGAAGGTAAAATGCATGACATGTAGATGTTGCAAACTGAATGTACAGTATGACGTGTTCATTTAATATCCACAATAGTTTAAAATACTTTTACTTACTTTTATTTTGCAGATGCATTTTAATGAGACATATTGTACATTTATTGAGGGGTTTTGAATTTAGACCTGCAATAAATCTTTCCTGTCCTGTCTTTGGGAGAGGCCGTTTAACTCCATAAAGCCCCTGAGATCCCTCTATTAGCAACCTGATCTGCTGGATGAGTTTGGTGGGTAAAGGCCAGACAATGTAAAGACAGCAAACAATGAATATGTCTATGTCTGTGAACATCTAAGGGAAGAATCGAACTGTTTGTTTGTTGAAGTTGTTGTTGCGCCGCCTGTCACAGCAGTGTTTGTGCTTGTACACATTGTGTGGGATTGACACTGTGGGTCAGTCAGAGGGTTTCGTCTTAAACACAAGCTGCCCTTGACCTCGTCTCACGTTCAATGGAGGCTTACCTCCACTACAATCCTAAGGTAGTGGGTGTGTGCCATATCAATGCCACGAGAGCACAAGAAAGAAAATCTCCTTAATTCGGACGTATTGTTCTCTTAATCCCCCCTGTCCATCACACATCAGTAAGTGTTTCTTTTCGGGCCGCCCATCTGGGAGTAAGGAGACAACTTTCATCTCGGATCGGGTAACGCGGTCGAGGGGTGGGGGGCGGGGCGGGCTCGGTTGATGGGTGGTGAAGAATGCCTAACCTGGCAGGTCATAAATGGCAGGGAGCACCCTTGGGACCCGCCAGCAACCCACACACAGACATACACACACCCCACACGCACACACACACACACACACCCATGGCAGCCTCCCTGTTGGTTGTCTGCCGTCAGCCGAACAACACACACACTGCGGGTATAAGAGACAAGACAGGAAGACTCTCTCTTTACATCAGGGGTCTCCAGCCTTTCTGTGTCTGAAAGAGGAAGACTCTCTCTTTATATCAGGGTTTCCAGCCTTTCTGGGTTTGAGTGCTACCCAAAAGATGAGACACTACTATATGGAGGGCAACTTGTTAAATAAAAAATAATCTTAGTTACACTTTATTTGAAGGTGTCTACATAAGAGTGACATGAGCCCTTTATAAACATGACATGACACATATCATGAACATTAATGACACTTCTTTCATGTTTATTACTATTGCCATTTAGTGTCATTTGGTTTTTGTAAGTTTATTTGGATGCAAACATTGCAAAAATCGAATGACACCTAATGACAGCAGTCACAAAAATAAATGAAGTGTCATTAATGTTCATGATATGTATCATGTCATGTTTATAAAGGACTCATGTCACCGTTATGTAGACACCTATAAAATAAAGTGTTACCATAATCTTCGTAGAATAAATGAAAAACTTAACACACCTTTAAAATAACACTATGTATGATTATTTGCTATCACGTATTTAGCCATGACCATTAAAACGTGGAAACACTGAAATAATTTTAATTGTTATTTTTAGAATATCCCGGCGGGCTACCTGATGTCCACAGGCACTGTGCTGGGCACTGTATTGCTTTAGACACACAAATTTGGAAGGAACACTGAAAACCATTTTTACGCCAACAATTTCCTTCAGTCCCTTCCCTGAAACAGACTGAGGTGAACCATTATGGTAACTCCACTACTGCACTGAGGGAAAAAATACAGTATTGTAGTTAGAATTATTCTACTCATCACTACATACTAAAACCCATGAATACACACAATTACATAAGCGAAGTCACTCCCTCTTGGATAATGTCCACCACACCTACTCATGAAGATTAAAAAATACACAGTGCTGGAAAAAATTAAGAGACCACTGCAAATGTTCTTACAATCAGCATCGCTACACGTGTGACATCCATTCCTTTCCAGTGTCAGTTGCATTTGGAATTTAATGTTGTCGGTAGTTTACAGAATTAAAAAACGTTGTCAGTAGTTTACAGAATTAAACAAAAATGTTCACTCTACTCACACATACACCTATAAATAGTTAAATAAGAAAATATTATGATTTTACAGTGGTCTCTTAATTTTTTCCAGAGCTGTATACCTGTGGTTACAACCACAGAATATCCTGAAAGCAGGCTAAGACATATGTAGGTAACTTTGGCATCACTAAACAAAAATCACAACCCATACGTAATCACCAAAAGTTGCCTGCTGCTGATCTTAGTTCACCTGATAAGAGCTTGTTTGATAAAATGCCGAAATGACATCTGTTAGTAATGTCTCCTGGCAACATTGCTCAAAAAGTGTAACATCATCTTAGAGTATGCCTCCTTGGTAAATCCATGTGGAGCACGTGATTTGATGCTTTCAGAGATGAAGTCATTGTACTTTGACTAACAGAAATGTATTTGAGCAAGTTCCTGTACAATGAAACCACATTTAACCTTAATTGAGTTATTTCAGAACCAAACTTACTCAGTCAAACCTTGTGACCCTTTCTTACTCTGCAAATAGCTTTCCAACTCAAGATGCTGTTCTTCACAAAGCAGTGATCAATATCAGGCACATAGCTCAAGACATCTCTTAGACAGACATTACTTTATACATCTTTTATATGTTCTGTCCTTAACAAAGAACAATCTGAACAACAGTACTGAGTGCTAAGTTGTTTTGTCTGAACGAAAGAAAAGATTCGGGATTTAGGTAGATCCTGAATAAAGACACAGCTAAAGACGAAGATAAAGCAAGTGCTTCAGGCAACATGACCAAGGTTAGCCCACTGTGAAAAAAAAGCTATTATAAGCAAAGCTTACTTTTTTTCGAAGGTATTTTGCTCAGCCAAGGATCTGTGACAAGAATGACAACATTCCCTAATGCCATCATATACCTAAAACACAAGTGCAGTACATTACAGGTCATGTCTTGTTGAGAAACCCTGACCTGTCCCATTTAATGACTACTCTGCTTTGTAGCCTGCAAAAATAAAATAACAATTTCTTGCTGTGTTTTGTATTGTTACATTGTTAAATGTGTTCTGCAAGTTCCTGCCACATCAGCTTCATAGAACTGTGCAGAATGGTTTCAGGGTTGACATTTAGGGAAGCTAGGGAAGTGGGGAAAGGGTTGGTGGTGTGTGTGTGTGTGTGAGATAGAGAGAGAGAGAAAGAGTGGGGGGGGGGGGGGGGGGGGGGGGGGCAAGGAGCACACACTCTACACCTGGTAATTAAAATCACTAATTACAAGTAATTACCTTACCAAGCTTCCCCCCCTGGACAGACACATGTTTTTTTTCTTAAAGACATGGGATTCTCTGCATCCTGTGTGTGTGTGTGTGTGTGTGTGTGTGAGAGAGAGAGAGAGAGAGAGAGAGAGAGAGAGAGAGAGAGAGAGAGCGAGAGAGAGACTCCCTGGCAGCTCTGGATGTATGTGCTCTGAAGAGGATCCATCCACTGAGGAGCTGACGGGGCGGGGGTGAGGGAGGGGTGCGGGGTGAGGTTGCGGGGGTGAGGGTGAGGGTTGGGTGGGGGGTGGAGGGTGAGACATCTGCTGGAGGTTGGCAGAGAGAGTGCCAAGACCACCAGGCCAGGTGCAGGTCTGGGGACGCCCTGGAGAAAGCGCTGGCCCAACGAGCTTTTCAAGCAGAGTAAACACACGCTTACAATCACCTGTCTCTTTGTCTAACAGTCACAAAGCGTAGAACCCAGGGAGGGACATGCAGCTGGCTCTGGTGTGTGTGTGTGTGTGTGTGTGTGTGAGTGTGCATGTTATCTGAGTTATCTGACTGCACATGATTTGTAAACAGGCGTGAAATGTAAGCGATATAACAAATAAATCCATTCTATCTAAATTATGTACATTATAATCATTTTTGCCATATCTTTATTGCCATATCTGCATAGATGCTCAGGAACTACTGACCACAGAGAGTTAGAGGTCCTGCAGGTTGATTAGCGTGCAGCAGGATTTTGTGATTGGGTGGTATGCCGTAACAATCGCCCCTGCTGTTTTGCCCAAGCTCGAGCCCGCTGACCTCGCTTAATTGGCCGTGTAATGATGTCGACCTGAGGAGGCCCGCGTGAGAGCTGTCCCAGTTCCCACAGACGCGCGGACATTGCCAATCTAGCCTCGCGCTGAAAGACTGGCTGGGAAGAAAAGCAACACCGCACAATGCGTTCTCGCGCGGGTGGAGTATTTCAGCGGCTAATTAGGCGCACCCCGTTTCCATAGACACACAGAGCCCAGCAGGCCCGCTGTGTGAGAGGCTGTGCAGGAAACGGTAGGTAGTCCAGTTCTCACTGACATTGATTAACGTATTGTTCCCATGTTTATTATTTTGCTATCCCTTGTGAATTATCACCACGACAGCTAGTTTTGCATAAGGTCTATGGGTTAACCGGAGATTGAACAAGTTTTAATAATTAGGGAAGTGAGTAGTGTTAGCCTAGGTTGAACGCGTAATGTAGGGCTACGTTGGACATTACAAATAAAAATAGCTAAAGCTAAAATTCTTTCGGAATTGTGGCTATAGGCGCTGTGCACCAAAATAAAAATATAAATCTTACAGATCCACTGAGTTGGACAAATAGGCTATATTGGCTATCGACAGTTCAGCTTTGTAGACCTATCAATTTATTTAACATCCACACTCACATGATCTTGCATTAGCCATCAACCTAAACAGTTCAATTCGTTTACACTAGATACTTTATATAGAAAGTACCGTATGGCCTAATGTGACTCACCATGCATGGATTTGACACTTTGTTGCAGATAATTTTCACATTCTGTAGCCTATATAGCCTATAATCGCAGTAGGTTAAAATAAGGGGTGTAGAGTAGTACAAAATCGTTGCACGCAAACGTATAGACAAAATAGTAAAGATTGCATGGCTTTTATACATTTGTATGGGTTGTATGAAAATTATCTTGACATTCTCTGAGCCTATATATTCAAAAAAGAAGTGCTTACAACACCATAACTACCTGCTGACGAGCAGTAATCTAATTTTGAGAGAGGGCAAACACAGTTTAACATATCTACTTGTAATCCGTCCCCAATTAAGGGGATTAATTTTGTAGAACGTCGCCCTCCTCTGGCTGAGGAAAAGCAGCCTAGGTTTCATCATGCTCTATCCGCCTCAGGATGATAGGCCTACCTTTGAGCCGTCAGGCGGAGTTGACGAGGTAATTACACGTGATCGATAGCCGTAAAATGAGACATCGCAGAGAACAATCAGGGGATATTGTTGATGTAGAAGAATGATATTTGAGATGCCATGGCAAATTACACAGATGATAAAGTTGATCATATTAACCAGAGGTAGGCTAGCCTATATAATATTAGGCTTAGTGTCAATGGAACGTGGAGTGTATGGCACTGAAATAAGTGTAAGCATTTTCGTAGGCGTGCTTGTGCATATTTACTTATTCGTATACTAATATGCTTCTATGATTTTATATAAGTTATTCTCTCTCTCTCGCTCTCTCTCTCTCTCTCTCTCTCTCTCTCTCTCTCTCTCTCTCTCTCTCTCTCTCTCTCTCTCTCTCTCTCCCTCTCTCTCTGTGTATGTTTAAGGTTTAAAATAGAATCAATAATTATCTTGTGGTGTAGCTATGTATAGGACTTTCTGTTACAACCCTATGATACAGCTCAGAACAGCTAAGCCATATTCACACACAACACGATATTTAATAGCACTGCTGCTTTTTACCATCCCTTGCTCACCTTGATCTGCAGGGGTCCATGGTGACGGACACAATGACAGGGCTGCCCAGATGACAATGACATCCCTTAGCCTTTTCTCTGAACACAAAAACGGTCCCACACAAAGATGCTGCTCTTGCTGTTCTCTATATAGGCTAGACATGTAGGTAAGTGGCTGAAATAAATATTGACATTTGGTTTGGATCGGAAGTGTGCTTTTGACGAGGAAAGTTAACGAAGCTAACGTTCAGGCTAAATTTACAAAGGTTCTTTCATTATTTGGATTCTTTTGGCGGATTTTGTTATTCACTTGAATCATTGTCTAGAAACAGGGGCATCACATTTCCAGCAAAGACAGGCATATATGGACAACATTTAGTATAGAAACATTAAATTCTTGAACATGATGCTGTTTTTGGAATAAAAAAGTGAACTTCAGCAAGGCATCTGTATGATAACATTGGTGAAGAATCCTTATCAATGCATCCTCTACAAATGCATTTGGCACTGGCCTAACAACCCCAGATTAAACATCAGAATCAGAATCATAATTAGAGTCAATTTGTATTGGCCATGTACACTTTTACAATATTTACACATATAAAAGACATTTGACTCAGGCAGATGTTAGCTCTCTATAAATTCAACATAGGCATGTAGTAGTGTACATATAATACAATGGGCCTACAACACAATACAATGAATGCAATACAATAGACAATAGAAATATGTAGACTCATACTGTACAATAAGTCAACAATATACATATAGGCACCAAATTTAGGCAATAATATACATTTGATAAAACACTGAGCTGGTCAGGGTGTGATAGTGTTCTGTCCTACCAAGCTCAGGCTCCATCTGGGCACAGATATCAAACGTGAGACGGTAACTATATAAAATACCTAGGCTACATTTTATTTAATCACATTTGTGCTGATCTTTGCATCTGGCTGTTCATTCCATTTAGGAGACAAACTGGATTTGATGAACAGCATTTAAGAGTTTAAACTAACTCACAAATTTCATTACATTGACTACAGACAATTTTATGTAATTTTGGACTACAGACAAGTGTATCCAATTTTGGATTACAGACAAGTGTGTTTAATTTTGGACTTCAGACAAGTGTATTTAATTTTGGAGATGATGAGCTGATGTCAGTCTAGGATGTACACTATTTCACCTCCTCGAGGAACATTACTGGTGCTGCCTGACCTCACTGCTAAGTCAAGCTGAACCTGGTCATGCCGGGTGTAAGATTCAGGACAGCATTTCTCAACGTGTGGTCCGCAGACCATTGGAGGTCCACAAGAATTCCCAGATGGTCCGCGAGCAGTTTCGTAAAAAAAAAAAAAAAAAAATATATATATATATATATATAGGCCTATATATATATGTTGTGTGTTGAAATGACGTGTATCATCTTTATGCCATTCCCTAGTTAGTTTGTTTCATTCTATCATTTACAAGAGAAGTTGTTGAGAACAAAGGTTTGGACCGAGGTAGATGTTTTCTGAAGTTGTATAGATAGCACAGTGAACACACAAACACACATTTGCTGCCAGGGACTTGTCACAGTGGGTTGATGCAGTCTGATGTTTCAAAAGGCATGCTTCTGATTGTGTAAATAATTGCCCTACAAATCTTTCTGCCTTCAAACTGGAGTTATTCTCTCTTTTGACGTGATCCGTAAAATAATCTTCTGTCAAAACCCACCATAAAATGTACGTCTTTAAAAATGTTTTACTCTTTCATCCCAACAGCAGTAAATGAAAACACTTCGGCCCCCTGGCATATGGAAGCCATTCAGGTTTTTGAAATTGGAACGGCTAATTGGATTAAGACAGTCATGATTCTAATAAAGTGCCTGGGAAAAGTGATGGCGTCGCCTGGGGTTAGAGGTATTTTAAAGAGCGTTATTATGGGTTTGTGTCTCCTTCTATGCCCTATTCTCCCCCACTAACAGAGAGATGTTGTAATTCTCTTTATTAGCTTCTGTATAGCCAGTGTCTCCCCCAGAGCACCCATTTGATCTTTTTGAAATAACGTGTATGTTATGCCATGATGTGCTAATAATGTTTTTTTACTGCTAACTGTTGACAGCAAAACAGCTTTTGGAGTTCATGTTATTTGTACAAGAGATACAAGAGGTACAAGAGACAAGAAGATTAGCAGGAAAATGTGGAAGTTCTAGAAGTACAGCTGCCTTTATGTGGAGGCAGTGCCCTCCACAGCAGTGGTGAAATAGGATCTGCAAGATGTTAGTAAAGTCATGGCATGCTGCGAGATTGAATTTCTGCACAATTGACTCGATTAAGATGGAGGATTGTGAGGGGAGTAGGTCTCTGTGCCCCCCACGCCCCCCTCCTCCTTTCACACAGGTGACAGTCTGCATGTAGGGCCACTAAATCAACATCCCTTCTCTGCTACTCTCTCACCCTGTGTGTGTGTGTGTGTGTGTGTGTGTGTGTGTGTGTGTGTGTGTGTGTGTGTGTGTGTGTGTGTGTGTGGCAATAAAATGTGTCCCTTTGCAATGACAAAAATTGAATGAATGATTGAATGAGTGAGTGAATGAACAAATGAATGAATAAATAAATGATGTTGAGGGCTTAGATAAGGAAAAAATCTAAGCTTCCAATTAAAGATGGACCTGATGTAATTGCAGCAGCTGCAAGCTAAGTTCTCAGAGACGGACTTTATTGTTGCAAAGTTATGGCGCTGTAAATAAATTGAAATTTGCTTGTATGGCTAGTAACACTGTTACAGTGCTTGCATAAAGACATAGATAGACAGAAGAAATAGACATAGGTAGAAGTCAGGTTTCAAGTCAAAAAAATTGAAAACACGTCTTGTGTTTACTGATCCATTAAAAGTTATCCTACAGCTATAACACAGGGCCAGTCCAGCAGACAAAGGAATAAAAAAGTGTAGTGATTCATAAACAATTTTAGCAAATTACAGCAATTTCTGAACTAATGGGGGATTTTACAGCTGAACGCCTTTGCACACTGTCCATTAAACATGTTCAAAGGCATCGTGGCTTCACTGTTCACAACTTCAATAGGACCACCCTAAATTCCACCGCCCACTGAGGAGGATCACATGCTTATTATGATTAATTACCTTAATTCCCCCAAATGGTAAATCATAACTCTGTGCTGCTATTTGACCTGGAGAGCGTGTTTACAATGAGGGTACAAGACAGAATGTAATTCAAAGCATATTGCCGGCAGAGGGCTGCTTGAACTCTGTGTCACTGGACATTCACAGTAGGGGTCCTCACAATTATCTTGAGGGTAAAAGCCTTTGGAAAAAGTTTCATTTTTTAGACTTTTAACTACTTTGTCTAGAAATATTGTGGAAATGGAGAGTGGGTGGTTGCTGTTGAAAATGTACCACTCTTAACCAGTGTCCAAGTTCAAGTGACTGATAGGAATAGAACTCACAAGGACAGTGTGGGGATGACTGAGGTCCAGGCCTTCCGTGCCTGAGCTGTCTTGAGTTTTAAGGTCAACAATGCACATCCTGGCCTTCCCTGAAAAGTGCCCCAGATTGGATCGGATGGTTGTCAGAAATGAACATTTCTCCATGGGAAAAAATGGGCATAGTCACAAAATAATTTTTTTCATGTCACTTCCACTATAGGTAGTTGATTTGAAACCCCATTTTTTTAAAGCAGTCCTGTGAATAAACGAGCATAGTCTTGAGCTAGAATCACTTTAAAATAGCATTTACTTATAAAATCTAATTAAAAATCAAATTTATAAGTTACTTTCTCAGTTTATCCATTTTTTGGGAATAGGCCTGTTTTTTTTTATCTTGAATCAGTTTTAAAACTAAAATAGGTCTTTATTAGACTGAGCTGACAGGTCAAATGTTTAACATTGCAAAGGTTCCTCAGTTACGACAAGGACCAAATTAAGGAATCTTTAGTCAGTAAAATGGTAATGGCTTTATAGTTGAATGTTAAGTCTAGAAAGAACTCACACCACTACTGCTGATGTAAAAGCAAGTACTTTTAATTCATGAAAATATAACAGAAAAAGTGCTACCCATTGAAGTGCAAAGTGCAATGTTTTTGGTCAAACTGTCAGTGCAAGATGCAAAGTAGACTGTAAAATAGAAGCTGGCATTCATCTGTGCTGCAGTGTTCTGCAAAACGTCACCTAAAATTTCATGCAAGCATGCATGCATATGTGTGTTTGCTCATTACACCCACCTGTGGATTTCCATTTTTGAAGCTGTCTCTCTCTCTCGCTCTCTCTCTCTCTCCCTCTCTCTCATACCTCCCCCACCATCCCATCCAGCTCTTCTGTCATCTCTTCCTTATAATCAGGATCCTACCCATAGCAGAGCCTCTCCAGTTTAGCTTTGATCAACAGCTACAAAGTGTGATTCAGGCGAGAGATTAAATCAAAAGTAGTTGTCCTTTTTTTCAGTCGCAATGGTTGAGAGGGATTCTCATTAGGTTCTCTCTGGCAGCACAGAATACAGCTTGGAGAATAAATACTTCACTGGAGAAAGGGGAATTCTGTGCACCTGAGAGGGTGTATTAGTGGCACTCTTCATTATCAGCACAAGTCATACGTACAGTACAGGCCAAACGTTTGAACACACCTTTTCATTCAATGCGTTTTCTTTATTTTCATTTTCATTCTCTTTGAAAGCATCAAAACTGGGAATGAACACATATGGAACTAGAAAAGCACTCGGACAGCGCAGACCTCTGCCAAGGCAGCTGAAGTCTCCACCTTATACCATTCCCACCTGAAGACTTTTTGTTTGATGGGTAATCGAACATTCTGAGCATTATTTGTAGAGGTATGAACAAAAATGTCCAAATTGGCAATGGTGAAGAATCCTTTAAAAAATCCTGGATCCAGATGATCACCACCAAAAACGAATCAGTTCAGTTCAGTTAGCCAACTTCTGATCTATCCTGAAAATTTCATTGAAATCCATCCAGAACTTTCTGAGTTATGCTATAACAAACAAACAAAGAAACAAACGGACAAACAAACAAACAAACCAACGCCGGTGAAAACATAACCTCCTTGGCGGAGGTAATTATGTCCACAAAAAAGTTTGAAATAATTTAAAACATGTTTTATATTTTAGTCAGGAAAATAAACAAAATGCATTGAATGAGAAGGTGTGTCCAAACTTTTGGCCTGTACTGTGCGTTGATGGGTATACCTTGCATAGTTTTCTTAGCTTAGACCACCCTTTCTGAATTATGCTCTTATAAACACTTACACACATATCTGTGTAGATTCTCATTCATCCAGGTCATGGTAGTGAAAGATTTCTTTTCTGAAGTCATTTCTTTTAAGGAAATCTTGGCTGAGATATTTTGCCATTACAATCCTGCCTTGGCCTGCTATTTAAACAAGTACCAATCAGGTTGACACTATTTTTGTGCCATGTTGTTGTGTGAGGTACATGTTATAAAATGTTTAGATTCATCTTAAGTGTATAAATATTTACTGATAACAACATGACAAGTTTGCTTGTGACAGACAGATTCACTACCAATTGTACATTTCTGTTATTACAGCAGTGTTCTACCCATATGCCTTTACAGAGAGGTATGCATTGCCATCTTCTGGCTGTAAGGAGTATTGACGGCCTAAAGGCAAATATTTTTTTTTTCTAGGTATTTGTCAATTTGTGGGTGTAGTTACTTCAGTGATATATATTTTTGCATGGACACCTTCAGTACAAACAGCATGCAACAGCAAAATGGGCCCCTAATAATAAAATCAAAAGAACAGATCCACAAGTAATTTTAACTTTGTTTATTACAAGCAAATATACAGTCCTTTGCCATTAATAGCTACACAAAAGCTGGCAAAAATCCACATATATCTACAGATAACAATCTGTTAAAAACTGTATACAAAAGACCCCAAACTGTACATTAATATATATATTTATATAACTACATATGCATTGCAGAGTGTACAGTAGTATACATACATTTAAACAGATTTAAAGTTAAGAGCAATATCATGAAGCGTTTTGTGCCGATGTACAGTAGGGAGAGAGTGATACACATTCTGCTCAAATGTCAAGGCTGGCAAAGATGGAGCTCCACTACAAGTCCAGGAAGCTGTATAGACGACAAACATTTACAGTAGTCTAGTATTTGGTCACACTTTTTTTTAAGGAGTCTTCCAAAGTGTCGTTTGTTTCCAGATCGAATCGTCAAATATGAGTTTATCCCCCTTTCACAAACAGTGCATGTCAACATGACTTAAAATAGAATTGAAATAACAAACAAAGAAACAAAACCCAAAGACAGCAGAACGTTAAAGCTATCATTTATCAATTTATGCTCTGCACATACACATACATAGATTTTTTTGTCCCCCATATAACTAAATTTGGTTATAAAACTGAAAATTAATACCCTAAAATAAATAAGGTAAGTAATGTTCTCTTATTTTTTTTATCTGAATACAAAAGTAGCAAAAGTTGATTCTGTGAAGTTATAGAAAATATCGCATTTCAGATAATTCAGTTGAGCAGACAGGACTCAGAAGTCATGGGAGAACATAGAGGGACATCGTCCTCTAAAGCCCTGCAGTAGTGACTAGCTCTATGCGTGTCCACATAGAGGTTTCCAGTAGCAACACAGTATTTTTTATTTTTTTTGCACTCAGAATCGGTAGATGTGTGAGGAAAACGTTTGTTCCAACACTCCTCCAAGGTTGCACAGTTTGTCAAAGCCTTTTTCCTGCTGCTATAAGCAAATGCGCTTTTGTTTGATACTGTGTAAAAGCGGGTAGGGGTTGTGTTCGTGATACATTCAAAATCCTCAGTAATTCAAACATTCAAACATTCTCAGTAACACCACAGGGAAAGTCAATTCAGATTTACTACGCATATCTCTTAAAAATGGTCTCTCATGCCAAGAAGCCATTCAATGTTTCTGTAGACACATTTTATAATAATCACAACAGAATACATGACATTTGTGGCGAAACACAAGAAATGTAACCCATGAGTTGTGATAGATCTCTGATTACATCTCAAAGAAATATCTTTTTATACAGTGTGTATACATATAAATATATAATCTATATATGCCAATATTCTTATATTTTGTTTCAAGTTTTGGAGGTGTGGCCATTACAGGTAACTTCATGTAAGATACCAGATGGGGCTATATGTTCGTATTCTGGTTTGGGGGAGGCATGCCGCATCATAAAAATAAAAACACGTCTGCACAGACTGTCGTGTACCTCGACCAGCAAACTCATGATAAAGCTGGAGGCCCACAGTGTTAAATACCACAGAGTTGGACAGCATTCTCACAGTAAACATTAAACAATCTCCTCTCAGAAATGAGGTGAGACCCCTCCCCAAAGTGACTTGCGGTGTCCACATTCGATCAAGAACAGTTTAACAGCTTTGGACTGCAGAGTATACCTCCTGGCTAGGATTCATTCATTCGTTTGTTCGATATTTGTAAACCTCATCATGGTGATATATTTCAAACTAATATTAATAATAACAGTAAAAAAAAAACATTCCACAGTAATGATTTTGATTGTGGTTCTCTTGCACAATTCATTTCCCCTGCAACTAAGCAATGTTTCATAGTCCAGTGTGACCCACTTTATGTTACTTGCAAAACGCTTAATCTTAAGGATTACAGCTGATGCATTGCATGCCATCGCCACAGTACTTCAGACATTCTGTATGAAACACAGGACGCTAGAGTGGCTGGGTGCCTCTATGGGTGGGATCGTGATGCGTGAGTGAAAGACTATGTGATTGTGTGTGAATATGTGTGTGTGTGCGTGTGTGTGAGTATGTGCTGAAAAAACAGCTCATAGAGGACCTCAAGGCACCTACTGTCAAGCAGCTAAGAATCTTTACAAAGTAGTAGTAGTCATTATTATTATAATAATAACGTCAATGAATTTGCAACCTACAGGTGTGTCTCCATCGCTTTTGCCTTCTTTCTGACCCTGCCATAATAGTTAGTCACGAGTACAATGAGTGGCCACTGGGGGGCGTGAGTGAGTAGGTGAGTGAGTGGGTGAATGAGTGAAAGGATGAATGAAGGTCAAACAGCGGTGAGGAGGTAGAAAAAAACATAACAGGAGACGATCCGAGAGGAAGAAAATCAGAGCTGCACAACAAGGAAGCAAGGATATGTGGAGAGGAGACAAACAAACAAACAAACAAACAAAAACATTTAAAAAAAAAAAAACAAGGTTGGACACATCACAAATGGAAAGAAAACATGAAAAACACATCAATGAGCAGAGCAGCAGGCAACACGATTTTCAACAGTGCGTGAAGTAGTTCATACTAACAATGTCAAAAACCCACTTCTCAGCATTCAAAGTTGCTACCACTGGACTCACAACTTCTGAATGCACAGCAGCAGGTTAATGGTTGAGGTTTTGGGGGGGGGGGGGGCGGGGACAGCACGCTCTCGCTAGATAGAGAATGAACTCTAAGAACGAGGACTCGCTAAGTGACTACGGGCTGATGGACACCATGACCCAGTGAGCTGTCACCCAGCCCAGCCCAGCCCAGCTCCAGCAGTCTCACACAGACAGACATCAAAGAGTCAGTTTCGAGGTCTCCAACACTATTGCTCAGCAGCTTGTGATAATATGCAGATAGTAACGACATGTAGATCAAAAATAAAAAGCAGGTTGAGTTGCTCAAACTCGTCATGGACAGCACATGCTAAAAAGAAGGACAAACACATCGATCTGCGATGTGATATTATTTACATCTGCATATGACACCCAATCAGCTTACAGTAGATTCTTTAAAAAGGTGTTTTTCGTTGTTTTTGTAGGTGGAGCCCTTCTGGATGGTGGCAACAGCCATGGGTCATGTGATCGCACATGTGATCTAGTCCGACCACAAAGGTGTTCCTTAAGGCAGAATGGCTAAAGTCTTGTCATGCCGACACGAAGCTGATCCCGTCCTATTCGATTCTTTAATGTGTATATGTAAGGCAAAGAAACATGTAAGAGTATGTCTTTTTTTCTTTCTCTATTTTTTTAACCTTTGGTTCTGTTGTGTGAAATTAGATGGGAACGTTAATGTTTACATTAAGGCATAACAAGAGCTCCAACCTCCACAGCCAAACGCTGGTCAGATGGAGCTGGTCTGTTTGAGGATGCGCATTGCAAGGATGCACGGTACACACACGTCTACGTACACACACACGAACACCGAGCACAGATCTAGCAGCCTTTTACTCTGCTGTTACACACCGTTAGAATGCACAGGAGGGTGCTTGAGAGGACAAATATGTACATTCACTGTTTCTGCTGCAGTTTCGGCAACACGAGACACTAGATACTGTGGTGAGAGCACCCCCTGGTGCAGCCAAAGGGTATTGCAGTGCAGAAATGTGGCCCTTTGTACAGGAGAGATAGCACACTAGGTGACAGCACTGCTACTGTAACTTGCTGCAAGAACAACACTGTTGTTTCCAGAAACAAAGAAACTAGTGTGACAACACTAAAACAGGATATCTGCCTTTAGCTGGAAACAAGCAGTCAGTGTTTTCTTGTCAACATGGTTACAGCATTCATCCAGGGATGTATGCCTCTTATATGTTCTCACACAAATACAAAACTACTAGCTCCAGTCCTCGACTACTGATCTACACTAGAACACTAGCGCTGGCTGGGCCTAGCAAAAACTTACAATGAAAATGCACAAGACGTTACAGTCTTATGGCGTGTTCCTCGCACAAAGGTTTGCACAAAGGCAACACCAGTTCGTTCTATAAAGAAAAACAAAACACAAAACAAAGCAGGACAGAAAAAGAAAGGAGGGTGAAGGTCAAGGAAGGTGAGGGGAGGGGAGGAGAGGAGAGGAAAAGAAGCACAACAGGAAGAAGAAAAAGAAAGAGAGAAAGAAAGAAAGAAAAGCTCAGTCAGTTCAGGCACATGCAAAAAAAACCAACTGAAACTGCTTTCATTTCATCTCACATGATAGTCAGACCACTTTCATATCAAATTAAAACACACAAAAAAGGTTCTCTTTGAGGCAGGCAGCCAATGACGACAGATTAACATAGTGCCAATGTTTGCTTCAAGTAATGTCACGTGAACACACACAAAGGTTAGAACGTGAGAGAGACACAGGAAATGGGTGGCACTGACTCAAACACACACATACACACACATGAAGACAAACACAGAGATGCACACATAATAACACCATCACATGAAAGCCTGGGAAGAGTCACTAGTCGCAGTGCAGGGCAGAGCATGTGAACATGCTCACTTTTTCCCAGCTTTCAGACACGGAGGACAAAATGAGAGCATGTGTGGAGAGGGGTTGTGCGCATGGCTGTGTGAGTGCGTGAGTGCGTGCTTGTGAGTGTGTGTGAGTTTGAGCATGTGCGCGCGTGTGTGTGTGTGTGTGTGAGAGAGTGTGTATGGCTGTATGTGTGTCTGTGTAAGTGTGTTTGTGAGCGTATGTGTGTGAGAGAGAGTCAACACGTGTGTGTGTGTGTGTGTGTGTGTGTGTGTGTGTTTGTGTGTGTGTGAGTGTAAGGAGGAGGTGGTCCCTGGTCACCTTTCTCTCTCTTCCTCCACTCCAACTAAGGCCTCGAAGAGCAAAGTCCTGAGACTCCCTGACTGGCCAACTCTGCTGGAGAACACCAGCACTGAGTGGCCTCACTAACTTATATACAGGCACCTCATGTTACTGAGTGAGAGACTGTGTGTGTGTGTGTGTGTGTGTTTGTTTGCAAAATGTCTCAAATACAGACACAAACGCCTTGCAGTCAGTGCATCTGGAGTGGGTGGGTGGTGCTTAAGGTTGTGGCTTGGTTGGTGATCTGATCAGAGGGTGGGTTGGACAAGGCTGTGTGTATGTAGGTGTGTGTGTGTGTGTGTGTGTGTGTGTGGTAAAGGAGGGAGAAGGTGGGGGGGGTGGGGTCACAACGAGGTCTCGGGGCCGGGGGCGTTGTAGGCGTAAGCCGCCCCCGAGAGGCGGGGGTTGTCCCCGATGGGGGGTAGGATGGAGCTGAAGGTGCAGTAGTCGGGGCCCCCGCCCCCCCAGTGCGTGTACAGCAGTTTCTTTTTGGGAGGGGGGGAGTCAGACCTGCGCGGGGGGAGGGGGTTCTGGCCGTCCGGGCGCTTCTGGCCGCGCGGAGGCGGGGCGTGCAGCGAGGACAGGGGAGTGAACTCCGACAGGTGACCGCCGTACAACTTATCAGCGTTCTGCAAAGGAAGGAGACAGATGTTGTGTCAGACAGACAGACGCACAATCGAGACAGACAGACAGACAGACAGACAGACGGACAGACAGACGGACAGACAGACGGACACATCCCCACACACGGGTGCAGGAGCAGCAGTCCAGTGCACACCAAACCAACCAGACGGGGCTTCAAACAGTGTTTACACTTTCAGTATTTTATACAAGTTTGGTCAGACAACCAGAGACATACTTTCTTTTGGCGAGGGTCCACTTCACTGCTTACAGAGCTAGTAAGACAAATGAAGTTTTCAATATGTCACTGAAGTACTGAAAGTTGGTAAACACTATTTGCCAACCAAGTCTGATGCCCACGTTACTTATGGCAAGCACAGTGCAACTGTTAGACAGGCGTCGGCGTCATGCTTATAACACACACACACACACACACACACACACACACACACACACACACACACACAAAGGATTTGCACTATGTACCCTCAGAGTCTTGGCATAGGCTGTTCCACACCACTGAAGGTTATATTCTCAGATGGCAGTTACTGAGGCTTTTAAAATCAAAATTTTTTAGTATTTTATATTCTTCTAAGAATGTCCAACTTTCAAAGCTTTAAGCCTTCTCGCTAACAATGTTTTTTTTTTTTTTTACACAAAAAGTATTCACAAGGTCTGGTAGACAAAGTTAACAGACAGGTAAATGGCCCCTATCTGAAACTGGAAAGAAATTCCAGCACAGGTCCATGCTGACCGATATGGCCTTAAAGGAGAACCTAGTGTACTGAGTACTGTTTGTGGCCAGACATAACAGATTGTTTTTGGCTGTAAACAGTACACAAAGGGCTTTACAGGTTCAAATGAGCCATAGTTCTCCTTTAATGCAAAATGTGCGACCTTTCTTGGGACAAAATTATGAGGAAAAAAAAATATTTTGGCAGTCTTGGCTTGCAGTACCACTTGCAAACACTCGATGGCAGTATCTGCTCTGGATTAGTCCTTGAGAGACAAATATAGTAACTTGTTTTTGTAAACTATAATAGTGTAAGAAGGACATAGATGTACCACTTACTGACTAGCTGCAGTAGCAAGGTAATAATCAGTGCATTTAATGTCTGAAACTATTTTTTGTGGTTTCCAGTTACAATAGTACACACATGCAAACACACCTACACACACACACACACACACACACACACACACACACACACACACACACACACACACACACACACACACACACACACACAAAGACACATAATAACAAAGTGAAGAATTAATAAATTGAACAGTGCCCCTCACCAGTATGACAAAAAATGGGGCTTATGTCAAGCACTGCAATCCCTTCACATACACTGCATATTCAGGCACCCACTGCACACCAAAACAAAACAAAAAATCCAAATCCCTCAACAGAGCTCCTTCACAGCACACCCCACACCCCCCAGACTGCACACCACACCAGGCCAGGCCAGTCCAGTCCAGTCCGGCACGCAGCAACGTTACCGTGCCAACAGTTAGGCCTCGGAGGAGGACTGTGCGCCCTCTAGCAGAGAGTCGTGGCTGAAAGTCATTACTCTTTCAAAGTGTCTATCAGCCTTCATCCTCTGTGGGTAAACACACACAGACACACACATACACACACAAAAACCCACACACACACATTCACACAGACAAACACACACTAATGCATCACATGGCTGTCTGGAAAAACCGGGAGAATCGGGGCCAGAGCTTGGCTGCCTCTGACCGCACCAGCCACTAAGAGCTGATTGTAGAAGCTTCTGTTGTCCCTGCGGATGCAGTTGGGGTTGTAGCCTAATTAACTGCGCCCGCTCTGCAAAACACATGCTGAGTTTGCGATCAGCTTCACCTCAGCCACAACAGGACATCCACATTATCATGCTGTTATATATATATATATATATATACACAAACACGTACATGCCACAGCTCCTGAAATACATAGCATACCATTAGATAGACGATGAACAGATATGCGAGTCCAAACGGAACAGGGAAACAGGCTGTCAAGACATACTGGGGATATTGCTTTGGGACCTTAACCCATTAAAAAATCCAAAATGTTCACCACTCCTGGCATTTAGAGCAGGGGTGTTGACCCTGGCTTCAGAGTGAAAACCTACCCATGTATTTGTCTGTGAAAGTTCTCATTTCCTCATCATCTTGGCAGAACTGAACAAGTCTTTTGGATGAAAGGTGAAACGTCTTCAAGCTCTACAACTTTCTTACAACTTAGCTCCTTTAACGGCCTGCTATGTGTTTCTTCTGCCAGTGCACTTAGCAGGGTTGATTTTACCAATTGGCTTATCTACCTGTCGGATCATTTGTGTAATCATAACAAAAAGCTGGTTCAACAAAATGGTGGGATCAAATATATAGCAGGGTTTTTACTTTCTAAAGCCAGGATCCCTATCTCTGATTTTGAGATGTAGGTAAGTATACAGCCTCAAAGATAATGCCATTGGATTTCTAAGGTTTTAAATAAATGTTTAAAAGTATGACTCTGACAGATATAATAGCACCTCATGATGTCTTGACACACATTGCCCTCATGGACCCCTGTGTAGACCTACTGTACAACACATGAACAGGAGCATGCAGAGGACAAGACAGAACGAGAGAATGAGGCGACGTAGAAAGATGATCGTTCGGAGGGGTGGGGGTGTTTGTGGGGGGAGTCACCTCCTCTCCAGCTCAAAAACTGATGCTGCTGGAGGTCTGCGAGAGCATAAAGATGGTGGACTGCTCCGCGGTAAGGCACGGGCGCTTGGTCTGCCAGAGACACACGCGCACACACCGCAGAGCCAGGCGCCGCGCCACAGGTCAAGGGTCAAAGGGCACACACGAGGAAGAGAGGCAACAGAGGAGGTCAGGCATCGGAAGCACAGAGAGAGGGAGAGAGAGGGCGAGAGAGAGGGGAGGAGGAAGAGGGGAAGAGAGGATAAGAGAGGAAAGGAGAAAGAGGACAAAAGAGGGGAAACACTAGCGTTGTTAGAGTGGTTAACTGTTAATTGTCAAGATCACTGTTAGCAAGTTGGATAACAACTGACTAGCAAACTGACATTAAATCTAAATGTAGTACAATTGTCAGTTGTGACAGGACATGACTACAGATTTTAGATATTTTACTATTTAAAGTTCATTTCCAACTAGTTCACATTAAACCAGTGCAAAGGTCATGCGAATACAGGCTTACTATATTATTGCATTATCATTACTTTCCCTATTTAGAGGTCTATATTTTTATGTAATTTAAACTATAAACTATGACGTATCTAAGAGGACACTGGTGTAGTAAGTCTAAAGGAAAAAGAGGACTGGGAAAAAAACAGGTATTCACACATCAGGAGAGATAAACAAACGGAGCTTCTCCTTAGGGGCATATATTCTCGGAAAACAAACAACTGTGAAAGCTGTTTGCTTTTTTTCCGTTTCACAGGCTCAAACATCACAAACAACCTGCAGGAATGCCGTATGTGCCTAATTAGGAGCGCAACAATGGCTCACAATTGGCTCACGCCAAGAAAAGTTGAGGAAAAAGAGCAGTCACATCATCAACAGCACGCAGGTAGTACTTACGTCCAGGACACTGGGGACATATCCATAAGGGGCGAGAAGCTAAGTGCAACAGGTCGATATGGCCATGGTTAGTACGGAAAAAAGATGCTAATCCTTTTACAGTTAGGCAAGTATGTACATTATACATATATATATATATTTATGTGTGTGTGTGTGTTCCATCCTAAAGTCTCTTATCTGTTTTCCTACATCTTAGTTACGATACTTATGGTTTTATCTTAAACGCACCTTTAGTTTTAGCAATGCAGTTTTGTTGTACAGGTGTCTGTACAATGACATTAAGGATTATCTCTCCATCTGTCTGTCTGTCAGAGCTTTTCTTCCGTGTCAGAGACCCAGTTGCATCTTTCTAACAGACCCACTACCCCTTCCACCGTGTTCTTGAAGGCCCTGAACACCACCTTCCTACTGGTGGTCACTTCAGCCCCAAACTCACCACCTGATCTCCGGCAGCTTGGCACACTAAAACAGGCTACTACAAACTTCCTTATGGGAACCTAAATAAATAAAAGAAAAAAATCCTGCTAAGGAAGCTGAAGAGTTTTTTTTATGCATAGTTTTTTTGGACACTAAAACTATCTGGACTAAAAACCCTATTTGCCCTTTTCTCTGTTTTGGACACTAAAACTATCTGGACTAAAAACCCTATTTGCCCTTTTCTCTGTTTTGGACACTAAAACTATCTGGACTAAAAGCCCTATTTGCCCTTTTCTCTGTTTTGGACAGTAAAACTGGCTGGGAAAAAAACAAAAACAAATGATTCTCTTTCTTCTGTAAGGCCCCTGGGGACTGTGGAGGGTGGAACCAGCTGCTCTCACCTGGATGCGCTCTGTGGTGGTGGGCCAGAGGGCGCGGCACAGGACCTTCTTGACCACGTCGGGCAGCAGGCTGACCATGATGAGCAGGATGATGCTGAGCCAGGCGGGGCCACTGGACAGCATTTGCATGAACACGTAGTACATCCTCTGGTAGTTCAGGAAGGGCCTGCAGAACACACACACACAGGAAAGACATATACACATACACACATGCACACACACACACACACACACGACACATGCATACACAAGACAGACAGACACACACACACACACACACACACACACACACACGCATGATCACACACACACACACACACACACACACACACACACACACACACACACACACACACACACACACACACACACACACACACACACGGAGAGACAAACACAAGGTAATCAATGACAGTAATGTGCAAATCTATTCACATTTCTGCACTGATTGCATTGACATTTCTGTGACATACTGAGAAAAAATACTGACAGCATTACCCTTAAAAGTGCTTCAAAATTGCAAACACAAACTTCCCTGCCTGAATCATCTTTTTTTTAACCTGGCTCAGCAATAAAACCAAACTTGTGCAGGAAAGTCTAAAGTGCAAACAAGTCACCCTGCTGCTGACTGACTTCACACAGAGACAAACTCACCAGATGATTCCTCCCCACAACAACGAGAATATAACATAGAAGAGCAGCGATCCCCAAATGACAAAGTGGTTTATCCATGTCCAGTAATGTGTGTCAAGAGCAAGCTGTGGGGGAAGAAGACGAGGGAGAGACTGAGAGACATTTTTATAAATAAATATTATTTGCATTTTGTAAGTTTAAACTGTATTTAATCATTCAATGTGAGAGGTCTCGGGTTGAAATCCCGGACGAGCCCCCACATTTATAAATGAATATTATTTGCATTTCTACGTTTAAAATGCAATTCACCATTCTACACAGACAGTGATTGTTTTAACGTATGTAGGTTTAGGTGTGTGTGCATAATAGACTGTATGTGTATGTCATCATCTGGACCTTAAGTCTGTAAATAGAACATTTAAAAGATGCTTTACATGGGCAATGCAATCATGGGTTACACTTTATTTTATTGTGTTACATCAATTAGGTACAATGTAACAAAGTCTGTAAAAATATGTAACATTATGTACTTACACTGTACTATATAGGGTAAGGGTTAGGGTTAGTGTTGGGTATGTACAATGTAAGTACATAAAATTACATGTTGATACACATGTAATATTTCATGTAGATACAGTAAAAAAGGAACCGTACAATAAAGTGCTGCCCTGACTGAAACTGGGAGAGATGTAGAGGTGTGGAGAGAGAGGGAGAGAGAGAGAGAGAGAGAGAGAGAGAATGAGAGAGAGAGAGAGAGAGAGAGAGAGAGAGAGAGAGAGAGAGAGAGAGAGAGAGAGAGAGAGAGAGAGAGAGAGAGAGAGAAAGAGAACCGGGACAGGAGGACAGAGCACAGAGCACAGAAAACTGAGTCATCACAGGACTCTAAATCACAAGCATGAACTGTCAGTGACGCTAAAATGAAAGTGCTCTTCTCTCAAGCGAAGGGCCGGGGAAGAGGAAACAGAGGCATCGCTGGCGCCAACGCAGGGCGGTTACCTTGAGCGTGACGGTAAATACCAGCACAGTGAAGACAAGGGTCCCGAATGTCCAGTTCCCAAACATCTGTGGACAAAAGTAGGACATCAGCATTTATCAGACAAATTGGTCTGCAGACATAAAACATCCTCCTCTTCATATCTCAGCCCTGTCTTAGCGGTGGTTCAAATCTGTGGCTAATTCAATAAAAGGACCTAAAGCCCAGTCAGTGTATGTGTAGTCCTCCCTGAGAGCCATTAAAGTCAATTTACAGTCCAGGCGACAAGTGTTGTGCTTCAGAAATCAATCAATAGAAAACAACAATTGGTTTCCATACCAGCTTGTATAAACTTTAAGGTGCTATCCAATCAGAGTATATGACAATGTTTGTGCCAAAACTTTGAACATTTTTTATGTACGTGCCAAGCTTTGCAACACCCTTGCAAACAGAAATTTAGTCTTTTTTGTGTCATATTTTGTCAAGCGACACTTATCACCTTGACTATAAATAGCCCTTTAAGGGGACCAACAATCAGGGCACTGTTATAATTCTATTTAAAACTACATTCTCAATCCTCTTGTGCCTCAACTTAAGAATACTTCCTTAGCTTTTATTAGAGTTGTCTGCCTCTGACAGAAGACTGCTGCCACATTTACATAATGAAATAACGCACTGGCTGTGAACTTGACCCTGCCTTAATGTCCTGGTTGTTGGTTTTTTTTTTTTTTTTAAAGCTGTGTCCTTGTAAAAATTATGGC
The DNA here is from genome assembly GCA_027475355.1 of Coilia nasus. Classification (NCBI taxonomy): domain Eukaryota; kingdom Metazoa; phylum Chordata; class Actinopteri; order Clupeiformes; family Engraulidae; genus Coilia; species Coilia nasus. The sequence continues at coordinate 21,736,661 of CM050220.1, read as the reverse complement.
TCCATTGTACAGCAGTGTGTGCCGGAATCGGCCTGTCCTGTGTTCCAGGGCCTTCCTCTGTGCCCATGACTAATACCCCATTCAAAATAGCCCCAATGCTATACAATGGCTGCACAACACTGTGTCTAATCTGAAGCATGTGATTATCATCATCCAAACATCAATGTATTCAATTGGTAAGAGTGAAGTAAGGAGGCTCAGATGGGCCATACTGTACCTTCAAAATAAATAAATACATAAATGAACACAAGGCCACGAGAGAAAACATGGGGATGGTCTGTGTCCTCTGAGTGACTCATACACATTATGGTGTTGATATGAGAGTGACCATGGTGGAGAAAATGGATTAAACTTATGGCACTAACATACTTACCGAGTGTTATTATCATTCTTTAAACGTATGCAAGGGCAAATGACATTTTATGACACACAATGACCAGTCCATTAGAATATTGCTTTATATTGTAAATTCTTTAATGTCATATGAATATCATGACTTTGGTAGCTGTTCAGCCAATGACATTAAATATATGTTTCATAATTGACACTGAAAGTAATTGTGTTTGGTAAGGTCTATGTTGTCGTTTGCCCTTGCAGTCGGATAGGTGGTGGTGTCCTGAGGCAAACATGAGAACCTAGAGATGACTGGTTACGGGGTCATGGCACCGAGACCTCCCGGTGAGGTGTTTTAGCAACAACCGCCGTACGCGTAAAAAACACACACACACACACACACAAACAACATGGGATCCTAGGTTACGTGTGCTACACATACTGATACAATAGGAAGTGTGGAGGGGAGACACGGAGACGTATGTTCTACCTAAGGAACACTGAACACTGTTCTTTAGCCTCAAGAACAGACGGAACGTTTAGTACTTGCGGTGGTGGCTAGTGTGTGTGTGTGTATGTATGTGTGTGTGTTTTGTGAAGGAGGGGTGTTACTGTTGGACACCTACGTGAAATGACGGGTGGTTACGCAATGAGAACATGGAGGGAGTGGGAGGGGCGGGGGGGGTCGGTGGAAGGTGGGACAGTAAAAAACTGAAAGCTAAAAAACAGGGTGACAGACAGATAGGGACAGGCTTACCATCTGTGTGTTGGTGGTCATTAGCTGAGGAAAGGAAGAGAAGCACAACAGAAAAAGCGAAACAAAGGTAAGAGGAGAGGAAGAAGAAGAGGAGGAAGAAGAAGGAGGAGAAGAAAAAGAAGAAGAGAGAAAATAAAAAAGAAGAAATAAAAAAATGAAGGGGGCAAAAAATATAACAAAAAGTAAATTAGGATGTTACAGAGGAACTCAAAACCAAAACCAGGTAACAAGAGCCAATCAAAAAGGTTAATGTGACGTAAATAAAACAAAATCAAGGGCATAGAAAAAAGATGTCAGCAACCCAAACATGCTGTTGTGTCCCACGATATGAATGGAGTAGTCCCTGCTCATGAACACGTGTCAGCCTGAGTTAGCCACACACACACATACACACACACTTTGTCATACAGACACACACACACTTTGTCACATACACGCGCACGCACAGGCACACATTCCGTACACACACACACTTTGTCACACACACAGGCACACACACACACACACACACACACACACACACACACACACACACACACACACTTTGTCACACACACAGGCACACACACACACACACACACACACACACACACACACACACACACACACACACACACACACACACACTTTGTCACACAGACGCAATTAAATGCACATGCAGACATACACGCACACACTCACACACATTTTGTCAGTGTCTCTTACCAATCAAAGCCATAAAAAAACACAGTTTACATCCTTTTGTTAATCTTGCTTTCAAACACATGCATGTACACCATTAACAGCTTTTCCTTTTACAACACCCACAAACACACCCACACACACACTAGTACAGTTAGACCATTTAACAATGCTGTAAACCATACACACTCAAACCACCAGCTACAGCAAGCAAGCACATCCACAGGTAATGCTCTCTTTCTGATGAGGAAATTATGGGTTGACCATAGCAGCGCATGGGTTGATCAAATAACCAAACAATAAATAAAAGCTCAAAGGAAATCAATTGGCAAACATCTTCAGCGGCTAGGCTGGCACACGTGGATATTCTACCTGGCCATTGCTGGTGAAGGTGGTGTTGTCGAAGAGGAAGAAAGCACCGAAGAAGAACACTACGGCGTCGAAGACCCCCAGGAAGGTCCAGTATATGAAGATGGGCCAGCGCAGGAGAGAGTTCTTGGCGATGTCCCTGCGAGGACGGAGAACACACAAATTTATTTTTTATTTTTCCCTTTGCTAGCTATTGTCGTTGGCTAGTGGGAATACTATCCCAGAGGCCTTGTGTGTTTATGTGTGTGTGTGTGTGTGTGTGTGTGTGTGTATGTGTGTGTGTATGTGGACAGTCCTCTTGAGTTATGCAGGTATATCCTCTTGAGTTGTGGTCATGGGTGGAAGTGTGTGTATTTGTCTGTGTATATGTGTTTTTGTATTCATGTTCTATGGTCCATGAATATTTGCTGCGTACCTAATTTCGCACAACAACTTAATTACCACTTTTCTACCAGGGCGGGAGTTGAGCTAGTTCTGGTCAAGCACCGCCACCAGAACAGGCACGCATTTCCACAGATTTCAGCACCGAGCACTGTGATGCTGTGGCACTTTTTGTTGTTATTACTATTTTTTTTTTACTATTTTAATGTATTTATTTTATGAATTTAAGCTTCTAGGGGAAGTCTATTTGGATTGTTTTGCAGAAACCAATAACTGTAACTGACCTCAGATGACGTCTATTTGGTGTATATTCTGCTCTAAGAAATCCCGACGGGCTAAAAATCTAAATGGTAGTAGAAACTTGAGGAACTGCACCTTTCAGTAGATCACACACACAAACAATCCATTCTGCACCCTACTGCTGCTGGCACTGAAGGGGCCAATCCATTCTGCACCCTACTCTACTGCTGGCACTGATGAGGCAAAGAGCAGGCATCAGATATCCACACAGGCCTCCTGATTCAGTGTCTTGCGGGAAATAAAGGCTTCTTCAGGGGAGTAGGGACAGATGGCTGCAGTATAACAACAATCACACAGAATTGGCCATGACACCTCTATTGGTCTCACAGTCCCCATTCAGACAAAGCCAACCTACGTGCACGCACACGCACACGCGCACACACACACACACACACACACACACACACACACACACACACACACACACACACACACACACACACACACACACACACACAGACACACACAGGCACGCACACACACACACACACACATTCACACACACACACAGCCATGATGTGGAAACTGCACCCAACAAGCTTTGTTTTTTTGCAACCGGAGTTCAAACCAGATTACCTGTCAGTGTGTCAATTTGGGGCTGTCGTGTCCTGTGGCAGACTCATTTTGTATGCAGCTGCTTCACCGTGCTTACTCCTGAAGTGAACCCAATGTTATCTTCCGCGAAATGAAACAATATAATTTTCCAATTATGGCGGAGCAATTCTGTGTTTATGGAGCTAGTGAGCCTGGGAGATGAGAGCAGCTCAAGAGTAAATTATGGGAGGACTGTTATCTCCGCTCTCATCTGCTGCAGGCTGGTTATGGCCTATGGGACTCACTCTACACATACTGTCCAGAAGAGGGCTGAGATCTCTTTTTGGAACAAAATAAAACCATGGGCAACTTCAATGTTTTTTTTTTTTCTTTTCTTGAAAAAATGCATAGTCGGCACATTTTAACAATGAACCCTAGGCAGCCATCCCAGGTTCAGAAAGCAAAAAGTCCTGCAACATATTTTTTCAAGTCTTCCTGTAACCAACTGATTCTAATTAGCACCACTCTTTTGCCAGGTAAATGAGCTAATTAGTGAAATTGTCTGTTATAAGAGCACAGACAGAAGGAACACGTTGCAGGACTTTTGCTTGCCTAAGCTGGTTTGTCCACCTCTGACAGAAACAAGGTTTGAAAACCAATAAAGTAAATTGCAATTTGTGTCTTCTAAATTCACATCTGTGTCTTCTGTTTTGCTTGGGATCATTTAAAAGCAAATACTAGACGACAGTGTTAATTTTAAACTCGGTGGCTGTTTGCATGTGGAAAGGTGCTGTATTCTTCTCTGAGACTGCGTTCAGTAGGGTCTTGTGGTTCTGTCCACAGTTTTCTCTCACCTGTACAGGGACGGGTCTTTTTTCAGGATGTCCATGTTGATGTGCTGCTCGATCAGACTGTACAGCAGGATAGGCAGCGAGGTGAAGCTGATATTGTAGAGGGTCAGATATGCTGTATCATAGAGAGGCTGAGAGAGACACGAGAGAGAAGAGAGCAATACAGACAGACAGACAAACACACAGACAGACAGAAAGACACAGAGACAGACAAACACACAGACAGACAGAAAGACACAGAGACAGACAGAAAGACACAGAGACAGACAGAGAGGCGTAAGCTTCAGGCAAAGCAGTTAATGACATAAACCAATCAGTACAAATTCAATTAGTCTGACACACTGAAAGATGTACAAATTAGGAGAACCTCAATCAAGTTCAGACTCCCCGGCTAATAAAGCGTCTGGAGAAGATAAGCTCTGGCTCTGTTGATCAGCCACGCCTGGCCCCTAACAACTGCAAGTACTGTATTTAACATGAGGTGCTGTGCACACTGATTTGCTCCGGAAAAAGGTTTTTCTTTAAAAACTAAGGCAATGTTTTGATCACATTGGATCTATCATCTATCACCCGCATTAACAGGGCATTGCGCCATTACGTCATTGCGCAATTGTGTTTCTCCGCTCTGGCGCCACTGAACTGCAAGAAATGTTGTCTTGTGTTGTTCCTGCCAAACTGTAAAGCACTTTGAGCTGCATCTTGTATGAATTGTGCTATACGAGGAAAGATTATTGTTATTGTTATTATCTTCATCAGGCCATTTTTTTGGGGTGTGCGCACCTCTATCCTCTTTAACAACAGCGCCCCAAACCCTGTGCTGAGTCTACCAGCCTCTGCAGTTGGTGAGTGTTAAACGCTTCTTGGCATAGTCCCAGCAAAGACGGTAGATATCCCAAGATTAGTCCTGACGAGACACTTCCTGGAACCATGATCGCACGAGGGAAGGAACACAAATCAGGTTAGTGACCCCTGCTCATGTGCAGTCCAACCACGAGGCCACGAGACATAGATACGTCAGTCATACGTTATTGACACGCTTCAGACAAAGCACAGCCCATAGCTACAAACAGGCCCAGTATACAGGTGGATTCCAAAGGTTTGCCAGGCCTTGTGGAAAACGTGTCAACTAGAGTTCATTGCAGTATCATCTCAAAAACGGTGAAAAAATATTGGCAATGATTTCGGACAAATTCAGAAGTTATGGGAGTTCAGTTTTGCGCATGCGCCGTCCATGTGCACCAACACGCACTTTAGTGCTAGACAGAAAATTTGGTGATTTTTTGTTTTGTCATGCACACATGGCCCATACCATGGACTCTGAAAGTGCGTGGGACTATAGCCTGATAAACCTGCCCCTCGTACCTCATTTCATTTTGTACAGAGGGTCTGGCAGTGCTTCCATTGACATTGCTGTCTTAGGCAGAATTTTGCCTAGCCAATCAGCGAACAGGGGGAGTGTTTGTGAGCGATGACATCAACTCTGTGTGCTACATTTGAATTGAGTCCACACCTCCAGGAAGAAATGGTTTCTCAATACAGTGCTGCCAAACCCTCTGTACAAAATGAAATGAAGTACGAGGGGTTGGTTTATCAGGCTAGCGAGACTCTGCCTTGCCCTTTAGGGCTGACGTGGCTTGCTTGTGTGCCTGCATGGCGTGCTGACATGACGGAGAGCCTTCCTGCCTCCTCGTCTCTCCGAGGGGCCCGCTGACGTGCCTGTGCCACAGACGGAGCAGTTGTCAAGTGTCAGCTTTAATTAGAGAGAGTGTTGGGGCCAGGCTGCGGGGGCCAGCCAGAGAATTCCTCCACTGCTGATCTACGGACCAGTCCTCACACACAAGCACACAAACACACACATACACACATATGCACACGGCCACACACACACACGTGCGCAAACACACACATGTGCGCGTGCACACACACACACACACACACACACACACACACAAAGTGCGCACGCACACACCTATGCATGCTCACACACACACACACACACACATACACACACACACACGCACACAAACACACAAATAATGCACACCCACACACACTCCCCACAGTGACCATTACAACAGGGGAGAGCACTGGACTGATCGGGGCTCTGCAGCTGGACACCAGCGTCAATCAATGGCGCGGCTCATCCAGCCGTCTGACAGACTGACGACAACAAACAAACTATCCATTACCTGCTGAGAGAAGCCGCAGAAAAACTGGTAGAGGAACTGGGGAAAGATGAAGCACACATTCTGCAGAGAGGAGAGAGAGAGAGCGAGAGAGAGAGGGAGGGAGAGAGAGAGGGAAAGGGCAAAAAACACTGATTTAGTCATTTAAACCTGCAGCAGGCTCAAAAGAGGCAAGCCTCCAGCCTTCTGGGAAATAGGCTATAAATAGCAAGGTGTACAACACTATCATCTCTCTCCCGCCTGAAAGGGAGACTGAGAGAGAGAGAGAGAGAGAGAGAGAGAGAGAGAGAGAGAGAGAGAGAGAGAGGAGAGAGAGAGCAGAGCTAGAGGATGAGAGTGAAGGAGCACACTGACCCAATATTGTCAATGATGTATTATCGCTGAGTGGTCAGCCGTCTTTTCCTCGCTCATTAGATAGAGTGAGCTGCTTATTATTCTTTCAGAAATATACACAGACTTATGCTTATGCTTATATGTGAGGTCGTTTATCAATCTACAGGCTTTCCACCATTAGCCTGTTAAACCAGCACCTCGTACTACACAGCATTTCGTCATGCAGAATTCTGCCTGAGACAACCATGTCAATGGAAGCACAGCCGGACCATCTGTGAGAAAGGCTGTGTAGTACGAGGGGCTGGTTTACCAGGTTATCCACCATAGGACCTAATAACCAGAGGAAAACATCCTGGTTTCAGGAATTCAAAACCCTGCTTTGTGTTACTTGTGCCTATGCACTAATACAGGGGATTTGACATATTAGCTGATCTACCTGTCTAATTATTTGTACGCTCATTATTATTAGCTGGTTCAGCAAATGACAACATGATTAATAATCAAATCTGCACTACAAAGCCAAAAGGCAGTGACTGCCTATTTTGTCAAATTGAGTTAAACCTCTTGCTTTTTCCTATTTAAAAAGTACATAAAAACATCACCACTATTATACCTAAAACATGTTTGACTGGGCAGTATGACAACTTCAAAAGGCATTTTTCACAGTTTCTATGTTATAACACTTTGCCTTTGTAGAGCAGAAATATGTGGCAGGATTTTCACGTTCGGAAGCCGGCATCTCCACCTCTGCTAACAACACTGCAGTTCCCCAACAGCAGAGAGAGAGAATCTTTTCACTTCCATGTGCTGCACTCACCTTGTAGAAGAAATACTGCACCAGCTCTGCGATTCTGATATAGTAATAGTGGCCGTGAACCAGCAGCATCTTTTTCAGGTGTTTGAACTTGGGGATTGCGTAGTCGCTATTTCGAGCCGCCTGACGTCCCTCTTTACCCATGATGCCTAGAAAGAGAAAGAGGATTCTGGGTCACATTTGTAGGTTTCTGCTGCGCTGTGGCAAATCTCCTCTGACTATGACTCATAGTATCCTTTTCTTTTTTTTTTTTTTGTGTTAAACTTTGCTGTTTGTTGTGTTCACGGTCACATACTGCGTATCTGCACATATATACACAAATGCTCATATACGTTGAATGATTCTTAAAAAGAAAATCAATAAAAAAAGATTTGAAAAAGGTTTCTTTTACTTTACTTGTCACTTAATCTATAACTTATACAACATCCCTCTCGACCTTTAAAAAGCTTGTGAAGACCCTTCTTTTACCAGACTGCTTCCCTTCCTAACAAAACTAACCTCTACTAACCAACTCTTTACCTAGGTGCCTCGTGCTAGTATGAGTCTGTGTGTACGGGATGTGTGTGTCTAAAGTGTCCTGGCTCCGGGAAACTTACTTTAGGCACATGTTGTATCTCCTTGTGTGTATGTATGTAGTCTGTTAACTCTGTGTTCCTCTACACCTCCGTTAGCTTATTATGTCCTTTTTTCCTAAGTTGTTTTGGATAAAAGTGTCTGCTAAGTGTAATGTAATGTAATGTAATATAACTTGGATTGGTTGCGTGGTTGCCAGGTTCACGCATGCCACTTACCGATGCCGACATGGGCCTCCAGGATCATGCTGACATCATTAGCTCCGTCTCCAACTGCTAACGTGATTGGATGCTCTTTGGAGGCCTTAATCAGTTTTACAATCTGGAGGGACATAAATAGATACGCATTTCAGACTGATGCACATCTTGGCTGTGATGATGAACAAGTGCCTTTCTCTTCTCCCTCTTTTATTCTAAACAACAACCTCCTCAATGTCATCCAATTCCAACCTAATGCATATTTTCTTCCAAGTCTGACTCCCTCCTGCTTTCTTTTTTACGCACACACATGGTCACACACACAATTCTCACTCTCTCCTACTCCCAAAGCCATCATGATGTTACAAGCGTCTCTTGTATGCTTTTTCTGTGGAATTAGGAGGATATATTTTGTGAGCGACCCATTTATATTCCAGCACTGGGTTTATTCTGGGCTGTGTGGACGTGAAGCAAGGCTGAGGAGAGCAGTTCCAAATTCGAAAACACATCTCCCATCATCTCATGCCTTGCCTACAAAAATGGGCCAAGTGTGGCCCTACTGCAAAACTGAAAAAACCTGCCTGCTGAAAGATTTTTCTGCTCATTCAACTTGTCTGGCTGTTGCTGCTGCGATTATGCACTCCTGTTTGTGGACTAGATTCTGACTGGTGTCCAATATACAGGCATGTTGACTGTGCAGACCAAAAAAAAAAAAATAACATCTTCAATAATCTGACCAATCATTGCCACTGTTTGCATCATTGGGCATCTCAGCAGGTCCTGATTTCCGCCCACACAACAGCTGCTCCAACTCTTTGTCTTCCTCTTCGCCCACTTGACTGAAGATATCAATTTGCTGCAGTAACTATATTTGATCTCCAGCCTTATGTGTATTAGGGTTGCGTAATATATCGAAAATATTGTGATATCGCAACATACATATATCGTGTATGTATCGCAAAACATGGCTTAACTGGAAGAAATGGGACATTACTGTAAGCTGTTTTGCGCTCCACATATGAAGATATTTGGGAAATCAAATGCAGTCCTTCTGCCCTTTATATCCGCCCCATAGGCTGCGCACTGGCTATGGCCTAGTGGTGAATTCTTAAGCTGAAAGATGTTAACACTATATTTAAATGTTTATTTACCTCAAAACATGTTCAAAACATGCATTTCAGACTGATGCACATCTTGGCTGTCATGATGAACAAGTGCCTTTCTCTTCTCCCTCTTTTATTCTAAACAACAACCTCCAGTGTCCTTGCCTTCCAGGCTACTGGACTGGAGTCGATGCTCCCATTTAGAGGTACAGCTTTTGTGTTCAATTAGGGTGTTAAGCCAGTGTCGCATCCAAGGTCCTATGTGCCCAGGGGGAGTAGGGAACTAGTGCATGTGGGGGGATGTGGTGGATGTAAAGGAGGGGCAAGCGATGTATGTATCTGGGGGAGGGTGGGGTGTGGCGCCCCTGCTTGACCCTGGCTGTCAATATGAGCAAGTGGGTGCTGGAGGGGAAGCCATTGTTTCTCCACTATCTCTGCCTTATTAAAGGTTTCATTCCCAGAGAAACCGTTTAGTACTTGCTTACTTTATGAAATCTGATAGGTCACTCCGAGTTGCTGCAGTAACTATATTTGATCTCCAGCCTTATGTGTATTAGGGTTGCGCAATATATCGAAAATATTGTGATATCGCAACATACATATATCGTGTATGTATCGCAAAACATGGCTTAACTAGAATAAATGGGACATTACTGTAAGCTGTTTTGCGCTCCACATATGAAGATATTTGGGAAATCAGATGCAGTCCTTCTGCCCTTTATATCCGCCCCATAGGCTGCGCACTGGCTATGGCCTAGTGGTGAATTCTTAAGCTGAAAGATGTTAACACTATATTTAAATGTTTATTTACCTCAAAACATGTTGTCATATCGCATATCGCAACATTTAGCAATGTTACCGCATATTGCACATTTTTCAAATATCGTGCAGCCCTAATGTGTACTGACACATTTTTTGTGTTGTTCTGTATCTTGTATCTTGTTGTTCTTGTATCTGATATACTTGTTACTGTTCTGTGCTCCAAACCTTTTCAAACTTCCCCCAAAACTACACATTCTCCTTCCCATTCCTCCACGTGAACTGCAAAAGTTGAGCAACAAAAGCGACAGTTAAAACATTATTTACAGTCTGCTCAGGGGAAAACAATTCTACATTCACTACCATTGCAAATGCGGCTAATGGGATTATGACCATTAATATTTCATGGACACAGTACAGGCGAGGTACTCAAATAGCAAAGGAATTAACAGTTGCAGCGGTGAGGTGTGTGTGTGTGTGTTTGCTGGCAGGGGTGGCAGACAGCTTGATGGCTCCATCAGTCTTATTACAAAGGCAGCAGGTGTTGTGCGGAGCTATGGGGTATTG